>OW799233.1:43860340-44460340 GCA_941918925.1 Phyto melanocephala | reverse complement strand
AAAGTGGGCGTTATAGTAGGCGTGTTGAAGTAGTTTCTGCTTATAAATTCAACTTAGATATTTCAATATAGAGTCCTTTATTTTTTCAAAATCTTTAATCATAGAGAAATCATATGAATTTGAGATAAAGCGTTATATCGGAGGTGAGCGTTAAAGTGGGCGTGTCACTTTAACTTTTGCACTTATATTGACGAGAAATGTATATATGCAAAATTTCATCATAATAGATTTAATTCTGTCGATTTTATGAGATTTTAAATTTCATTAACAGTTTATTACGTGTAAAGTGGGCGTTAAAGTAGGCGTCTCAAAGTTTTTTCTGCTAATAAATTTAACTAAGATATTTTAATATAGATTTCTTTCATCTTCCAAAATCTTTGCCCTAGAGGAATTATATGAATTTGAGATGAAGCGTTATATGTGAGGTGGGCGTTAAAGGCGTGTCATCTTAATTTTCCGGTTGATCAAAGAGCAATTTTTGCAAAATTTTAGAATCGTACTTCTTATTTTGTTAGTTTTAAATTTTAAATATACCGAAAAGACACACACAAAGTTAATATTATTTTTTAACTACCTCTGGATACCAAATTATACTCTTCAGATTTCGTAAAAGTACAGCTTTGTTGTTAAGGTTCCATTGTAAGACTAAATTTAAGAAAATATATTAATAGTAAATCGAAGATACACAAAGAAAATGGTACATATTTTAGTATAAAGGGATTATTACATAGCAATTACTGTTAATAACAAAACAAAATAAATTTTGTGCTTTAAAAGTGCACAAAATTGGCGGTTCGATTTGGTGTTCACAGTTTATTGGATTTACGTTAGGATGAAGTTAAAGTCGAAATAAATGAATAAATTAAATTTAAATTGTTAAAATAAAGTTATATTTCTAGCTTAAAAAATTATTTACAGCTATATTACGGTTAAATGGTCAACTGCTGAACGTTCTAGTATTATTTATATATTAATCTGTTAACTTTATTTCAACATACATAAATATATTGCGAAATCAATATGAATTCAGAATATATGTATGTACATAAACCATTGTATTATTCAAAATGTAAAGAAGTATCAAACTTATAATTAAGTTTATCGTACTTTAAGAGATAGAATCTACAAAAGAGTTGACTGCTAAACGAACAGGAGTGTAACCAGTCCACAACAGACCCTACAGACTCTAGAAAAATTCAACGTTTGGTACGGGTTACACGCTAATGGCGTCACCAGACCGTGTTTTTTCAACGATGAAGCCAATAAAGATTGTCACCGCACCATGGTCAATGATTTTTGTTTTAAAAAATGAATGACATTTATCTGGACGTGATGTTGTTTCAATAGAATGGGCCTACGTGCAAAGCGGAAACCGCTAGCATCGATTTATTGAAATCAAAATTTAGCTATAATTTGATTTCAAGATATGAACCTATCAGTTAGCCTTCTAGGTCGTGCTATTTGACACTTATCAATTATTTTCTGTGAGGCCACGTTTATGCTGATAAACCAGCAAAAAATTTTAATTGACCAACATTGTTCGTATTATTCATAACATACGACCTTATAAGAGGCTTATGAATTAAATTTCCATAGAATTTGCCACAAGCGACGATAAATAAATAATAAATAAGAAGTGTGTATTTTATTTATATCTAGCCAAGCCCGGCGCGCGTTGCTACGCCCCTTAATGAATAAAAATGCATTCTGAATTTTAATTGAATATCAAGTGCAAGAAGCTAAAAATTATCATTTTTTTAATGGGCGTGGCACTGCCTACTTTTCTAATCACGAAACTGTATAGTTTTGACAGCTCAGAACTAGCTCAGACAGTTTCAGAAAAATCAGTGAAGTTCAAGTAGCTGAAAATGATACATTTTTTTATGGGCGTGACACTGCTCACTTTTCTAATCACGAAATTGTATAATCATGAGAGTTGAATATGAAGGCAAAGTTTCAAAAAAATCGGTCCAGTGCAAGTACCTCAAAATTACAACTTATTTTTAAAGGGCGTAGCCCCGCCCACTTTTTTACAACTCATAAACACTCCTTGGAACATGTACAACAACTTGCCAAAGTTTGAGTCCGATCGTCTTTACGTTTTCACTTTTATATATATAGATTTTATTGATTTTATTTTATGGTTTTAGAATCTTTAAATATATGTACATGTATATACTAGAATCGAAACGAAATCGATCTATCAAATTATATAAGGCCCAAACCACCTAAATAATCTTTAAACTACTTATAATATATTAAATTACATTTAATATATTATTATTCCAAGTTTTGTGATGATTGGACTATAACTTCAGTCCTATCATTTACGCAAGGCTCAAGCTCTAAACACATAGACGCCAGCAGACTTCACAACTTCAAGGCTTCAAATGCTGCCAACTTCAAATGCTGCTCTGAAGTCAGCTTCATAATTATTTTGAAGACAGCAACAACATAATAATCAGCTGATGTGCATTTTAGCAATACAAATTTCAGGGATGCCGCATATATATTTTATAATGAATGATATTAAAGTTATTGATGAAAAAATGTAATAATATCACGAAAAACTATAAAAACACATAAACTTATTTCTTTATTGTATTTTTGTAATGTTCTTTTATGTTTAATATCAAAAATAAGTTTTTTTTCTTTTTTTCCAATTTAATATTTATAATGGCAACACTATATTTGTTCTTGCTGCCCGTCAAAATAGAAAATAGCCTAAGTTGGCAGCAGCAGCAAATGCTGTTGTGCAGTCGTGCTGCTGTGCTGCCGTCAAAATAATCGTTTTCATTTAAACACATGGATTTTATTTTTGACATATTGCTGCTTGCTGTCTGCTGTCGTCTATCGGTCGAATTCATAAAAATTAAAAGAGCTTAATAAGAGGTTTATAAGTCAAATTTGCATAGAAAATTAGTTTAATAAACCCTTTATAAACCTTTAATAACTTTTATGAATAAGGCAGTATGTGTTTAGAGCATTACTAGGATGGTCCGAAAAAAAATTAACCAGTCACACCCCTAAGAAAGACGGGTTCAGAAATATTTATTCTGAAGACACAGCATACAAAAAAACTAAAAGATGCGTAAAATATTTTTAGAATCGTCTTCGACAAATTCTTAATGCTAGGGGCGGACTAGTTCAACTTTATTTTATATTGAAACAAAAACATATCAAGGCTTACATTCAAAAATCACTAATATCGGAATCGCAATAAAAATTTAACACTAATATTAATGATTACTGGCGTGTATAGGCATGCCTGGGATTTCTCAGTTAAATTATGGTAAATTTAAAAAAAAATATTTTTCAAGAATGGAAAAATAAATTTAAAATAAAATAATATTTAAAATATGTTAATAATTATTATTTTATGTTCATAAATTATTTATGTATGTATGTATATTAATAAAAAAATTTCATATAAAATTGTAAAGAACTGCAATGTAGCAAACGTATTTGCTTTAATAATCTTTGTGCACCATGTTTGAGAAATTTTAATTTTTTTTAAAAAAGTCAATTTAAATTTAAACTGATTTTTAACTAATTTGTTGTTTTATTTAAAAAAATATGACACAACTCACCAAATTTTTCTTTTTGTACTATTTAAATTAAATTATGTATTAAAATTTGCAATACTTTTTATTTATAATTATTTTATTTATTTTAACACTGCCAATAAATAATTAATTTGATATAAACTAAATTTCACATGATTATATAATTATTCAAAATAAAATTACAGGTTTCATTTAGAAAAATCTTTAATTTTTTAAATTTAATAATGTAATTACTTTTTAAGTTTAATTTAAAATATGATTTTCGATTTTTTTTTTTTTAACTTCTTTTCATTATTTTAAAATACTTGTATGTATTATTTTGCCTTTAAATTGATAATTTTTCTAAAGCACTTTATTATTTTTTTGTTTGTTTTAATTTAATTTTGTATCCGTTATTTTTAAATTTAACAACTAACAACGTTGAATTTTCGATACAAACTGACAGTTGTTAAAATACATTTTGAATTTAAAACCGTTTTGCTTGATTTTTTTATTTTTAGTTTTTTTTTTTAATGATGAGAAATAAGGAACAAATTTATGTGCAGCGCAGTGCAATAGGAAAGAATATAAAGGATTGTTTATGTGCTTTATCCACTGACCCCCTCTTTGCCCCCCTTTTTTCGTAGTGATAGTTGTTCTAAAAGGAAGGTTTAAGTTGGTGCTGCTGATGTTTCTAGCGATAGTGACAAAGAGAAATCTTCTTAAAAAAAATCATGGAAATGCAAGCAAACTGACTAGACATATATACAAAGTATATAAAATATAATTATTTTAAGGATTAAAAGGATTTAATGTGTGTTGCTTTTAAATTTACTACGCAGGTTATTAGTAGCAGGCTGTTAGTTGCTCTTTTAATATAATTTAAAGTTTGCCTTTTTAAACTTATTTTATTTAATTATTTATTGTATTTGTTTTTTTTCCAATATTTAAATAAATTTTACTGCAACCTCTTAACACATTTAAGTTATTTTTTACTTTGCTCTCTCCTCTTCCTTTTTTCACAAAAAATTTTTAAGAATATCTCTTTAGACTTTGAGCAGCATGTATGTTTGTTTGTATGTATGCTTGCTTGCATTCCTTCAAGTACTTGGAGTGACATTGTCCAATAAAACTTTTGAGATGATGCCTTGTGTTAAGCATGGCACGACATTATGAGGCTGATGATGATGTGTTAGTGCCACTTAACAAGTGATGTTATTTGGTTACATATTATACAGTATTTATTGACAATGGGTAATTTGGTCGCTACTACCATTGCAGCTATTTTTAAAGATCTTTTTTAGCCTTGCTCTCTGTCTCATTTGCACACGTTCTTAAAAATGTTTTACCCTTCACCTGCAATACCACGGGGTATATATCGCTTTGTCATCTCGTTTGTAATTTTTGCAATATTCATTTCTGACCCCATAAAGTATATATAGCGGGTTTAGTTGACCAATGTCCCCTTTCCTTGTGTTGATGGCTATCAAATAAAATCGTTCGACTAATAAAATACAGCTAACTGTTTAAAAATTTAAAACTAAAAATGGCATCGTAAATAATAAAGCAAAATGGCGTACGCTACAATGTAATTATTATACCTATGTTCGTGATGGTGAAGGGTAATTTCAGATTCAGCATGACCGAATATAGCACTCTTACTTTTTTTATATATACATATATTCAATGTTAATTTATAGTTGTTGTAGGTTTTCTAATAATTATCGATTATTGTGGCAGTTGATGCTGCTTGCATCCCAAAATCTTTTCATGTTCTTAATGTTGATGGCGCCTCTTGACAACGTTTAGGGGTTTCTTTTAATTTCTTTGTAAATATTGCTTTAAGAAAAGTCAGCTAAAATTAGCTTTTCAGAAACTATTAACGTTTAAAAACCTTATCCAAGAATAATATAAATTTCTTTGGGGGGAAATAATTATACAATAATAAGAATAACTGGAACAAATTAGTTTGAAGGTCGCAGAAGCTAAATAAAAAACAAACAAAAAAAGTGAAATATTATTTTTATTAAGAATTTAAAAGTAATAATTTTTGTAATAAATGTTACAAAACTAAGGCCGTTTTCATTACTGAAAAGAATTTTGTCTTTTTTTAACATACACTCATCCATGTCATTTGGGGAATCTCAGCGAAAAAATATGAACATGAATTGAATTTGCAGGTGTTAACCTGTTAATGAAACATTCAATTCTTCACATTCAACACTTCAGAAATTTTGTGCCGAGTAGTAATAGCATAGATTACAAGCTGTTAGATAAATAATTTTGTACAACTTAAGTACACACATGCAAAGAAAAAATATGGTTGTGGTAACCATGATCGAAAAGCAACATACTATGATTGAATTGTATGATTGTGGTTAAAACATACAATGGTTGCCAAAGTGTCAACTTGATTGGAGGTCTTTAAATTAGTAAAATTGCATCGAAATATTCCATTACATTAATACACATAAAGATGGAATCAATAAAGCGTATGTAAAGTCATTCAGAAACAGGTAATTAAAAAACTTGATATAAAATTAATTGGTTATAACTCAGAAACTATACCCAGCAAAAAGCTTGTGCACTAATTAAATGTGAATAAGATTTTTTATGACTTCTTATTCATGTAAAAATTATGCATGCTTCACCTAAACTAAACCACTTCATCATGTGTTTAACTCATGCATTCACTATGTGTTTTGCATGTCTTTTTTTGCTGGGTAGTAATGAATTCTAAATTATTTCTAACAAAATTATTTTTAAACAATTTTTTCGTATTTTTTATTATTTCATAAACACAATTTATTAAACCATTAACATTTTTAATCCTATTTATTTTATTTGATTACTTTTAAATGAATACTTACTGTATAAGTGTCCTTTCTAAATACATGAATAATACTACAAACGCAAGCATTTCTGTATGTTTAAACATACATAGGTATGCATATGCTTTTAACATTTTTAGACTGTATTAAACATTATTTTAATTTTATTTTTTTCTTTACCTTCAACAAGGTTAAAATGTAATGTGATTAAAAAATGTTTAATTTTTATTAAGCGATTTTTTTTTATTTTGTAGTGATATTTTTGTGCTTATAAAAGTCTCTTAAGTGTTTTGGTGACGTCAAATATACCCCTTTATTTTTTTATTTAAAAAGAATTAATAATAATAATCAGATGTCATCAATGTTACGAATTAATTTTATCATGTAGAAATGTATGTATGTATGTATGTATGTATTTCTTCTTTATCTCCTGCAAGGCGAATTTATTTATCAGGTGGTGTTGACAACGCAGCTGATTTACTTTTTTATTTGCAAAAATGATGATTGCATTGTCAAATATTATTTATGTTTACATAGATTACTCCTTCCCGCGCAAAAAAACACTAACAAAAACCATGTAGTTTTTGACACATCGATGTCGAAAGCAACAATAAAAAACCATGTTGTTTTTTTAATGTTGTATTTGTTGTAGAATTACCACCACCTGATAAATAAATTCGCCTTGATCTCCTGCTAAAAATACTACAAAAAAGTATACTTATAAAGATTGCTAGATTGCCAGATTGCCAGTTGTAAACTACAGAAAAACAAGAAGGATTACTATATTCAGCTTTGCTGAATCTGATAGTACCCATCATCATCAAAGGCTTAGGTATAATGTTTACATCGTAGCATAGCCTAGATAACAAATTTAATTTTATACGCCATTTCGCCTTATTATTTCTGACGCCATTTTTAACTTTAAAATTTTACATTTGACACAAATATGTGGGGATTGAAGGGTAAAAAGCCGTATTTACTAACTTTAACTTTATTTCAGTTAACTGTATTCTACTATTCAAGCCATTTAATTTGATACCAATATTAAGCGGTGTATTTTTAAATACTACCCATGCATATGTAAATTTACTGTACGCCGTTTTATAGTGGCGACTATCAGTTATTTTTAACTTTTTATACTTTCTTTATATTTTGCTAGTACAGACCTTTCATTTTATTTAAATATTTTCTCTATCGGTTGTGTACAAGCTAAGGAAAATCGATTTTAGCTGTTGAATTTCAGAAAGAATGCCGAAACAGTTGTATATTGGTGCTTATATCTCAGTTAGTCTCTAACCGATTTCTTAGTTTTTCTCAGAAACGACTTTCGATATTACGACTTGCATGGTGTCACTAGTATATCTAAAAATTATTCAAAAGCTTTATAGTATATTTCAATAGCGATTTATCCCCAAATATTCGGTCGTATACTTTATGTTATCGAAAATTAATATTGTAGAAATTACAAATGAAGTGACAAAGATATTTTGTACTCCTTTTATCGCTATGTATGATATTTTATTTATTTTTCAGTTTTAAAGAAATTTTACTATTAAATCCACCGAATTTTATTTTTATTTGTTTAAACGGCCACCTTTTCTTGTTCACACACACTCATATAAGTGCATCATTATTGTCGTATTTTACTGTTTTTTTTGTAATCATCTTATTTCTCTTGAGAATTTTTTGCCTGCATGATTATATGTATGTATCTTTATGTATGTACATGTGATAAACAACTAAAATAAATAGGTATAACCGTTATACTTATTCTGACTTTTCTCTTCAATTTTGTTTTAAAATTATAATAAGTAGTAAATTGATTGGAAAAATGTTTGAAAGTGTTAAAAGTTTTATTTATTGGTACTAATATACATACATACTTACATATGTGTTACTAAATATAGAACATAAATTTTAACTAAGTATATAAAAACTAATAATAATTCATTATACATACATACATATATACATAGCTATATTACTTAACTAATAAAAATGTGTATATAAAGCGTTTTCCAATAAGAGCGGGTCAAAGTGTAAAAAATATTCCATATGAGAATTATGCTTTGTGCATAATTTCCCGTTAGATGATGTAAGTAGTTGTCCAAGTGTGTTTTATGTGTAAAATTTATAATTTCTTATACATATAAAATGTGCATACACGTAATATAAGAAAGTTAGTGATCCTGCCATTAAAAATACAGGCTAATTGAAATTATAAGCCACAAAGGCTGCAAGATGTCAGAGATCTAACACGTAATATAAGAAAGTTAGTGATCCTGCCATTAAAAATACAGGCTAATTGAAATTATAAGCCACAAAGGCTGCAAGATGTCAGAGATCTAACATACGCAGAAATTGTGAACTTTTCTGCGTTATGGCGTTATATTTATAATTTTTATGAATTACGTATGTATTATAATATGGTGCAAATTACCACCGTGAATATAGTACACTACGTCACGAATCCAAGAAACTTAATTTTGAAGCCCTCTGTCTCAAACATCAGGCTTAGTTTACAGGCGGTCTCAACTCGCAACAAACTTGGAAATGTTTATGTAATCGACTGTCAAATTCTATTGTCAACATCATATATTTAAGTGTAAAGCTCAGAAAGATTTATTAGCAAATTTATTGAAAAACAAGTAACAGTGATATATTCGGCCGTGCCGAATCTTATATACCCTTCAAAACGTGTAGTCATGCAATAACAATTGTTTGTATCACCATTCATCTATATATATAAAAGTGAAACTCTGTGTGTGTGTGTGTTAGCTATAGACTCCGAAACTGTAAAACCGATCGGGCTCAAACTTGGGTAAGTTGTTGTACACATACCAGGGAGTGCTTATGGGTGAAAAAAAGTGGGCGGAGCCACGCCCATAAAAAATTAGTTATCAGTTTTAGCTACTTGCACTTGACCGATTTTTTTGAAACTTTGCACACATATCGAGCTGTCATGACTAAATAATTTCGTGATAAGAAAAGTGGGCGGGGCCACGCCCTTAAAAAAGTTTTAATTTTGAGGTACTTGCACTGGACCGATTTTTCTGAAACTTTGCACACATATTGAGTTGTCATAACTATACAGTTTCGTATTTAGAAAAGTGGGCAGTGCCACGCCCATAAAAAAATTATAGTTTTTAGGTTTTTGCACTTGATATTCAATAAAAAATCAGAATGCAAATTGATTCATTAAGGGGCGTGTTCTGAATTTCAATAGCGATTCATTCCTGGATATTTCCAAGAGATTTATACTATATACAGATCTGAGGAACATATAGTTGCTTCTAAAAGTTGATTTCAACCAACACACGGACAGACGGGCAGACGGACAGATGGTCAGGGCTTAATCGACTCCTCTATTCATAAGCTTTCAGAAAATATATACTTTATGGGGTCGGAAATGAAAGTAGAAATTACAAACGGAATGACAAAGCTATATATACCCTTGTGCACCACAGGTGAAGGGTATAAAAAATTGTTCAAAGTTATTTTCAAGAAATAATATTGAATATCTGTGGCTTGAAGCTAAAAGGGCCAATGTTACTTTTTTGCTCTTTTGAGTTAATCATTGCATTAGATTTGTTTTCTTGCTCTATTTCATTATGGTAAAACAGCTAGTCATACTTAACCCAGAACAGCTTCATATATAAAATGCTGGCCAATGTCACTATGAAAGCACCTATAAAAGGTAAAGTTGAATTCCAATTTTCTTAAAAGTAAATATTTTAACATTGGCTCTTTTAGCTCCAAGCCACAGATATAAACTGTCAAATTTTATTGTGCTGTTTGCGTAAATTAAATAAAAGAAGCTTTTGACTGTGAAAAAATGAAACCTTTTTTTAATAAAATAATGGCTGGCCTGGTGGACTAGTCAGTAGTTTGGGGATTGCGGGTTCGCTTCCCGCTATAGACTCTGGACTGGTCTGCTTCTCTTTCTCTTCTATTCTAACTATTTCTATTCTTATTCTATTCTTATCTTTATTCTATATTAAGGCGTCACAATGGACCGCAATGGTCTCCGGGTGAGGGTGTGAGGGTAACTTTGCACCAGCCTTACCTACCTACCTACCTAAATAAAATAATAACAAGTAACAGTGCTATATTCGGCCGTGCCGAATCTTATATACCCTTCACAACGTGTAGTCAAGCAATAACAATTGTTTGTATCACCATTCATCCCATATAAAATACGTGCATACGTACACGTTAGAATAAATGTGGCATCGAATCCCAGCTGAGCCAAAAAAATTTTATTTTATTTTATTTAATATATTATTTATATTTTATTATTTTTTTTTATATTTTTTTTAAATTTTTTTAAAAAATTTTTTTAAAAATTTTTTTTAAATTTTTTTAAAATTTTTTTTTTTTTAGTTTTTTTTATTATTATCTTTTTCTTATTTTTAATATTTTTTTTTTTTTGTAATTTTTTTTGTTTGGTATGTTTTTTACATGTATGTATGTATGTATGTATGTATGTTGTTGTTGTAATTGTGAAAAAAAACGAGATGGTCGTGGTTTTTTGCTCATATCTCAGAAAGTTATGGGACGATTCTGCTGAATTTCAATAGCGATTCATTCCTGGATATTTCCAAGAGATTGATACCATATACAGATCTGAGGAACATATAGTTGCTTCTAAAAGTTGATTTCAACCAACACACGGACAGACGGGCAGACGGACAGACGGTCAGGGCTTAATCGACTCCTCTATTTATAAGCTTTCAGTAAATATATACTTTATGGGGTCGAAAATGAAAATTGTAGAAATTACAAACGGAATGACAAAGCTATATATACCCTTGTGCACCACAGGTGAAGGGTATAAAAACATACATAAAAGTACAGTGCCGTATTCATAAAAAATATTTAAGGTTCATTAAAGGCTTACTTGACAAATTTCTTCACAACATCTGTCGAATAAGCCTTTAATAAACCTAAAATAATTTCTATGGATACGGCAGACAGTTGTTATCTCGTTGAGCAATGACCTTAGCTGTGTTGAAACTAAACAAAAAGCTGCAATGCCTCAAGCACCACCTCCTCCTAGGATTTCTTACCCAGAACCTCATTCATATTTTTTGCAAAATCTCATATCGACCATATTATTAAGACTTTAATTTATTTATTTTTTTAGAAGGTGACTAAGTTTTCAATTTTAGCTGGGTTAAATCACACAATGTTTGTGGCCAATTTAAATTGTCAATTTTCGATTGCACTCAATAACTCACTTGAATAATAAAGCTTAATCATTTGTACGTTTTGCTCAATTCTATAACTTGTATTGCAATAATACGGATTGAATTTAAAAATCCTTGTAAAAAAATCCTGGCCGTTACAAATTTACTGCAATCGCAAATCTGTGGCTAAATTCTAGTTCTGTGAAAATGTGATACGATAAAGTTTTTGTATAGCAAAGGGTATGGTGGCACCATATGATATGACACACAAAAACTTTTAATTTCATAGTTTCATAGAACGAGAATTGATACCCTGCTAACAATTAGGTGTCGTAACATGTGTTTTTTGCTTTTTATATTGTGTGCTGTACAAAATAAAAGAAAATAAAATTAAATAATTTAAACGCATATAAACATTTTTCAAACGTTTAATACATCATATTTTTTTAATAGTTTCTTATTAAAAATTTACCCTTTAATGAATTGAATTGCATAACTTCTAAAAAATATTGAAATTTAATAACCTATTCAACGGTTACATAAATACTTCTTTAATGAGATTATTTTGCAAATCATAGTAATGCACATTTGTATTTACAAATAGACCGCTTAGAATATACAATTTTTTAAGGTTATAAACACAAAAATGTATGTATGTATATATGTATGTATGTACATACAAACATTAACATTAACCGTCAAGGTTATAAAATCCGAAAGCAACAATAAGTTTACAACAGCAATATTAAAAAGTATATAGGTCTTTCCAGAAAAAGTAAAGGGGTTTCTTCCTATGTTTTATAAAATAAAATCCTATAATGACTAAATGTCATACATAGTTCCAATACTGACTAAAACCTAGAAACAACCATGTTTTTTCATCAGGCAGCCGCAGTTTGGAAAACATTTTTTATCTAAAGTTTATTGTTTGAAATAATTGAGACAAGAAGGAATTTGTTTTATCTATGAAGTTAGAAATAAGTGAAGAAACAAAATAGTCAGTCAGTAGTACTTACACTCATAGTACTAAACGTTTATTGCTTTTTATGCAACAACCCATATTTAAATATTTCTTAATATGAAGAAAAGTGTATCAAACCACATTTAAAACATATTTTTTTAAAGCTTTTTAACTTAGAAAAAAATTCGCTTTTTACTCTCATCCTTAATAGTTAAATAATAAAAAAGGTTTGCAATTATTTTTCTTGGGAAGAAAATAAAAATTTTTTTCGTAAAATTATGCCTTTACTCCTCTCACCTCTGTTCTTTTATGCAATTGTGGTCCTTTGAATCATGTTGAATTTTTTTTTTTCTTAAAAACTGTTTTTATACCCTTCACACAGTGAAAAAGGGTATATATAGCTTTGTCATTCCGTTTGTAATTTCTACAATTTTCATTTCCGACCCCATAAAGTATATATTTTCTGAAAGCTTATGAATAGAGGAGTCGATTAAGCCCTGACAGTCTGTCCGTCTGTCCGTCTGTCCGTCTGCCCGTCTGTCCGTGTGTTGGTTGAAATCAACTTTTAGAAGCAACTATATGTTCCTCAGATCTGTACATGGTATCAATCTCTTGGAAATATCCAGGAATGAATCGCTATTGAAATTCAGCACAATCGCCCCATAACTTTCTGAGATATGAGCAAAAAACCACGACCACCTCGTTTTTTTTCACAATTACAACAACAACATACATACATACATACATGTAAAAAACATACCAAACAAAAAAAAATTACAAAAAAAAAAATATTAAAAATAAGAAAAAAATAATAAAAAAAACTACAAAAAAAAAATTTAAAAAAAATTAAAAACAAAATTTAAAAAAATTTTTTAAAAAAATTTAAAAAAAATTTAAAAAAAAATAATAAAATATAAATAATATATTAAATATAATAAAATAAATTTTTTTTTGGCTCAGCTGGGATTCGATGCCACATATATTCTAACCAGTATATACATATGCACGTATTTTATATGGGATGAATGGTGATACAAACAATTGTTATAGCATGACTTCACGCTGTGAAGGGTATATAAGATTCGGCACGGCCGAATATAGCACTGTTACTTGTTTTATATACACAGTGACAGAGTAAAACTAAGGTTGTTATTAAATTATCTCTGATGCGATAATAACACACTTGAGATATTGCACTTTAAAAACCATCTTCATCATATACAATTTTTATTTTTTTTTATATTTCTTTTATTTCTGGTATTTTTTTTTTAATACAATGTTAGAAAATAAAGTATAAATAAAAAAGTTAACAGGGTATTTTTTTATTTCAATTTGTTTTATAAATAGAAAGTGACTTTATTCCATTCAAATTTTGTTACATTTGGTTGTATTTAAAAAAAAAAATCCATTCAAAATTGTTTAACCGTAGTGTTTTGTGAGTGTTGGTAAGTAAAAGTAGTCATGCGGTGTTGCCATTTTATGACATTCAGTGTTCAATTTAGCGCTGAGAATAATCATTTAATAGCCTTTTCGTATTTTAATATGTATATCCAAACAATTTTAAAGTTTGTACAAATACTCAGTTCCCTTAATAAAACAATTTTTCATAATAGTTAAGCTAACAATTTTCGCAAGATTTCGTTATCAAAAACCCTATGCTCGTTTACAGTAAAATTACACATTTTGTTAACAAATCAATTATACTTGAAAATTATATACATTAAGTTGGGTTTGCTATTAGAGCGTTTTTGTAAGTTGAAATTTTAACTAGTTCGTTAAGTAAAATCAATTAAATCATTAAATTTCAGCGAGTTTGTTTATGAACTACCCAAATCTATTGCTAACCAAAAAACGTTAAACTTTATTCTTTATGCTTTACGATATAATTTATCAAAATTTGTAATTTTCACGAAATTTAATTTGCACGGTTTCTCATAAATTATACGTATATAAAATAATAATTTTTATGCAATAAAATATACATAAATAATGCATATTGTTGTTTTAAAAAATTTTAATATATTGGTAAATAACAATAATTTAATTTATAGATTTTTATAACAATGGTGGAGGTATATTCATCATGTCATTCCGTTTGTAACACATCGAAATATCCATTTTAGACCCCATAAAGTAAGTATATATGCTGAATCGGGGTTTGATTTTATGACGATCTAGCTGTTGAAAGCGCGATCGGTCTGTTGAAAGCGCGATAGAGGTCGGACCAAAAAATCTATGGGGCTCACATTTTGCCAGAATATTTCTTATACACAAGGTTTGTTTGGTATTAAAAATGGGCTAAATCGGAATATTAAGAAGAGAGTTATAGCTTGTAATACAAGAGTAGGTCAAAAAAACCATGTCCTTCCAACATCAAATAAAATGCAATTAAGTCCAAACACATTAATTCAGAGACATGAAACTTCGAATATATATTTTCTGAGTAAAAACAATATCTCTCCCCAAAAATTGCTTGAATCTATGAATTAGGAAAGGAGTTATAGATCAAAATGTACGAAAATTTATACCGCACAGTGTATTTTTCGGTATATTTAAAATTTAAAACCTTATAAAACTGATATAAAAAGATGTACGATTCTGAAATTTTGCAAACATTGCTTTTTGGTCAAAGGCTTTGTACTAACGGAAAATAAATGTGACACGCTCACTTTTACGTCCACCTCCCATATAACGCTTTATCTCAAATATATATAATATCTCTATGGACAAATTTTTTGGAAGAATAAAGGACTAAGTACATATATTGAAATATCTGAGTTTTATTTATTAACAGAAACTATATTGACACGCATACTTTAACGCCCACTTTCATTGAAAGACTAAATTTACGAAAACATTTTACTAGCATTTCAAAGTTATACAAAGAGAGTGATACATATTTTAATAAAAAAATTTAATAACAACATAATACATTTTTTCTTTAAAAGTACATCAATTGGTGATGGGTATAAAAGATTTGGCACAGCCGAATATTGTGCTCTTTCTTGTTTTATTATACCCTGCACACAGTGAAAAAGGGTATATATAGGTTTGTCATTCCGTGTGAAATTTCTACAATTTTCATTTCCGACCCCATAAAGTATATATTTTATGAAAGCTTATGAATAGGGGAGTCGATTAAGCCCTGTCAGTCTGTCCGTCTGTCCGTCTGACCGTCTGTCCGTGTGTATGTTGAAATCAACTTTTTGAAGCCCCCCGACATAGGTTGGACCCGGGTAAGGTATTAAAATATCAGAAATATTCGGGAGTAGATCGCTATTGAAAATCAGAAACATCGGTACATAAACAACTGAGATATGAGCAAAAACCCACGACCACCTCGGTTTTTTTTTCACAAAAACAACATTACAACAACAACATACACACATACAAACGTGTATACTGGTTAGAGAAAACGTGGCATCGAATCCCAGCTGAGCCAAAAAAAATTTTTTTTTTAATTTTCTTAAAAATTTTTTTTTAATTTTTTTTTTTATTTTTTTTTTATTTTTTATTTAATATATTATTTATATTTTTATTATTTTTTTTTTAATTTTTTTTTTTATTTTTTTTTTGTTTTATATGTGTATATTATATATATAATAATTTTTTTTTTTAATTTTTTTTTTTTTTAATTTTTTTTTTTTTTAATTTTTTTTTTTTTTTTAAATTTTTTTTTTTTTTTTTTGTTTTTTTAACATACATACGTGTACGTATTTCATATGGGATGAATGGTGATACAAGCAACTGTTATTGCATGACTACACGTTGTGAAGGGTATATAAGATTCGGCATGGCCGAATATAGCATTCTTACTTGTTTTTTTTTTATTTGTTTTTTTTTATTTTTTTTAAATAGTTTTCTATAAAATTCTTATCTGGCATTACTACCTGCACGGTAAGTATACTTTATAAATAGCGGTAACCCTAGTTATATGCATTTCCTTTTGAAATTTAATTATGTTACTCACCCAACATCTACAACTATAACCGAATACTTTTATATATATACATACCACCATAAAATTTATGTATGCCTGTAAATTTACATTATTGTATGTTGTTTTTTACAAAAAAAAAATCTATATTCTTTTATAGATTAAGATACTGATGAGATGAGGTTAAGTGCAAGTACTTAACGTTTTTTTTATTATTATTTTATCTTACAAAAATATCAAAATGAAAAGTGAAAGATGGTTTTAAGCAAAGGGGATAGACTTAATGATGACGTCAATTAATTAGTAGATACTTCGAGAAATTATTTAACATTTTTTTTTTAATTCACAGATAAACGTTGTTTTTTGCAAACATATAAATACTTTTTAAGCATGTGGTGTAATCAAAATAAGTGTTTCTTATATTGCATATAGCGCTATTTCTATTCTATGTAAATATAACTTTGAAGAAATATATAATTATGTTGGTATTATAAGTATTTAAATGCTAATGAAGAGGAAAAATGTCAAATATGTTTTTAATTAATAAGAAGAAAACAATTATTTAAAAAAATAATATTGTCCCTTTTAATACATATGTACATAATATGTATGTATTTACTTATCAAATTTCTGTGTTCAAATAAAAAAGGGACTTAAATAAGTACTTACTTTTATAACAATACTAGAAAAGCCCGGCGCGCGTTGCTACGCCCCTTAATGAATAAAAATGCATTCTTAATTTAAATTCAATATCTAGTGCAAAAAGCTAAAAATTATAACTTTTTTTAATGGGCGTGGCACTGTCCACTTTTCTAATCACGAAATTATAAAGTCATGACAGCTCAATATGTGTGTGTAAAGTTTCAGAAAAATCGGTGAAGTTCAAGTAGCTGAAAATTATAACTAATTTTTATAGGCGTGGCACTGCACACTTTTCTAATCACAGAATTGTAAAGTCATGACAGCTCAATATGTATGCAAGGTATCAGAAAAATCGGTCTAGTGCAAGTACCTGAAAATTATAACTTTTTTTATGGGCGTGGCCCTGCCCATTTTCCTTATCACGAAATTATTAAGTCATAACAGCTCGATATGTGTGCAAAGTTTCAGAAAAATCGGTCCAGAGCAAGAAGCTCAAAATTATAACTTTTTTTTTTGGCGTGGCCCTGCCCACTTTCTTAATCTTGAAATTATAAAGTCATGACAGCTCAATATGTGTGCAAAGTTTCAGAAAAATCGGTCCAGTGCAAGTACCTCAAAATTAAAACTTTTTTAGGGGCGTGGCCCAACCCACTTTTCTTATCACGAAATTATTGAATCGTGACAGCTCGATATGTGTGCAAAGTTTCAGAAAAATCGGTCAAGTGCAAGTAGCTAAAAATTATAACTAATTTTTAATGGGCGTGGCCCCGCCCACTTTTTTCCACCCATTAACACTCCCTGGTATGTGTACAACAACTTACCAAAGTTTAAGTCCGATCGGTTTTACAGTTTCGGAGTCCATAGCTAACACACACACACACACAGAGTTTCACTTTTATATATATAGATAAAAGTACTTGATTTTAATAACCTTAATAAATAACCCATTACTATTATGGATTTACAGAAGTCGTAACTAGTCGTTCGGTTCTTCTAAGGACGAAAATTCGATTAGATTATTCTGCGATACGTTAATTTTAAATTTAAAAATTAGTTAAAATATATAAGTAATCACTTTTTCAGTAAGTTTAGTAAGAGCAAGTCATTACCTAGCTGGGTAGTTGTGTTTTACTAGTCAAAACATTTAAATTATCCACCATTTACTTAAGAGCGCCATCTTGGATTTTAAATTTTGTATAGTTTACTGTATTCAACTAGTCAATCCCTTTTGTTTGATATCAATTTCGAGGGATTGAAGTAAGTACATTTTTAATTACTAGATTTGACTTTTATATAAACTTGTTGAACTTTGTTTTTAAGTGGCGACCATCATTCTTTTCACCTACTAATATAATAAATGTGAATGCTTGCATGTTTGAAAATTTGTTACTCAATCACGCAAAAACGGCTGAACGGAATTAAATGAAGTTCGGCACATAGATAGATAACAACCTAGATTAACACATAGGCTACTTCTTATTGAGATAATAACGCGAAGTCGTTGGCAAACTCAACATAACACATCCTAAAAGGGTTGTTTGTGTTATAAATATTTTTATTTTTGTTGTTAACACTAAGTCTACCTTTTATACCGATAACTGCACAGACGAAGTCGCGGGCACAAGCTAGTATTAAATATAAATAATTATATTCTGCTAGTCAAGCCTTTTCTTTTGAAAACCATATCGCTCCTCTCTGTTGTCCAGAAACTAAAAAAATAATTTTCGTTTGTTAATTTTAGGAAAAACATCGAATCATTTGTATTTTCATGCTTATATCTCAGTTTTTAACCGATGTGTTAGTTTTTCTCAGCAATAGTTTTATTTAAAACAGGTGAGAGTGCTACATTCGGTTGTGCCGAATCTTATACCCTTCACAACGTGTAATCATGCAATAACAATTGTATCACCATTTATCTCATTAATATTGTTACAGATTTATTTTAAGTAGCTTAATTTAAATTATAATTTTATTTTAGTTATATTTACAGTAGTTTTGTTTATATTAGTTTATGTACATTTAATATATCGTTTGGTTCGCTGGTTGCTCGAACATGATGTTAAGTTGTGTGCAGCATACTCTTAGGCACTTTTATTATTCCTGCATATTACTTAACATTAACATTACGTCTTAATTTAAATGTAACTAAGCCAATGTTTATAAAAGGTACTAGCCAAACCCGGCGCGCGTTGCTACGCCCCTTAATGAATCGAAATGCATTCTAATTTTTAATTGAATATCAAGTGCAAAAACCTAAAAATTAAAATTTTTTTTTATGGGCGTGGCCCTGCCCACTTTTCTAATCACGAAATTGTAAAGTCATAACAGCTCAATATGTGTGCAAAGTTTCAGAATAATCGGTCAAGTGCAAGTACCTCAAAACGATACCTTTTTTTTATAGGCGTGGCACTGCCCACTTTTCTAATCACGAAATTATTTAATCATGACAGCTCAATATGTGTGCAAAGTTTCAGAAAAATCGGTCTGGTGTAAGTACCTCAAAATTGTAGCCTTTTTTTATGGGCGTGGCCCCGCCCACTTTTTTAATCACAAAATTATAAAGTCACGACAGCTTAATATGTGTGCAAAGTTTCAGAAAAATCGGTCCAGTGCAAGTACCTCAAAATTAAAACTTTTTTAGGGGCGTGGCCCCGCCCACTTTTCTTATCACGAAATTATTTAGTCATAACAGCTCGATATGTGTGCAAAGTTTCAGAAAAATCGGTCAAGTGCAAGTAGCTAAAACTGATAACTAATTTTTTATGGGCGTGGCCCCGCCCACTTTTTTTCATCCATAAACACTCCCCGGTATGTGTACAACAACTTACCAAAGTTTGAGCCCGATCGGTTTTACAGTTTCAGAGTCTATAGCTAACACACACACACACACACACACACACACAGAGTTTCACTTTTATATATATAGATAGATAGATAGATAAACGAAACAATGTGAAATATGTATTTACATACACACTTATATATTTCATTATCTTTAAAATGACTTTATCCGCTTTAAAACGTCCTATTGTTAAATTATAAATTGAGTTTATGTATGTAAATACTAATTTATTAAAAAAAAATTTGTCTTAACTGGGATTCGAACCTACGTTCATCCAGTTTGTATTGGTGTGAGCGATTTTTCTGATTTTCAATACGGGGTCGGCAACGAAATTTGAAGAAATTGCAAACGGAATGACAAAGCTGCGTATACCCTTGGCATCACGGATCAAGGATAAAATAAAATAACAAAACATATTTTAAGCGGGAGTAAAAAATGTGGTTCTCTCTTTACTCTTTTTTTCTACCCACCACCAAAAAAATGGTGTGGGGGATATTCCTTTTGTCATTCCGTTTGTAACACATCGAAATATTCATTTAAGACCCCATAAAGATATATTTTCTGAATCAGGGTTTCATTTTAGGACGATCTAGCTATGTCCGTCCATCTTAACGTCAGTTGAAAGTACAATAAAGCTTGAACTGAACGAGTTAGGGGGATACATTTTTTTCAGAATATGTCTTATACACAAGGATTGTTTGGTATTGAAAATGGGCTAAATCGGCATGTTAGGAAGAAAGTTATTGGTCGTAATGCTAGAGTTGGTAAAAAAAAACAATGTCTTTCCAACATCGAACAAAATGCGATTGTGTTTAAACGCATTGACGTACAGAAATAAAATTTAATAAGTAGGTATATTTCCTGAGCAAAAAAAATATTTTTCCCTGAAAATTTCTCAAATCTATACATTACGAAAGGATTTATAGATAAAAATTTACGAAAATTTATACCGCACAGTGTAAAAATGAGAAAAAAAATCATGCACAAACATAGCAAAAAGAAGACAACAAAACAATAACCAATAACAACAATATATCTTTGAATACAAATTTTGTTCGGACCAGTTTCGTGATCTGAGCCCGCTAGTTTATCAACTTAATTTTATCGAATTTCTCTTTTTTTTTTTTTGTGAAACATATTAATAATCAGAATTTTTTATTTCTACAATTAATTCTTCTACAATAAAAGGGCAACATTGCTTGTTAGAAAAGAAAACACCATCAGTAATTAATTAAAAAGGAAAAAAATTATTTCGAATGACATTTATGTATATCAATTTAGTGTTAGCCAACGGTTAGCCAAATGTAAAATGGATTAGAAAAATTAAATACATACTTCAAACAGGTTGGGTTTTTGAGCAATTTTTTTTATAGTTTTTTGTTTTGTTTTTGAATTCTCATTTTTTATTGACATTTAAAATTTTGCAGGAATTTTGATAAAACGTGAAGTATAAGCACCAACCAGTGAATAGCATATAGACCAGTTTAAACCAAACAATCAAATAATACATAGTATATAAACATTTAATATTATTTTCTAGTAATTTTTAAAAATTAAATATTATTTAAAATTAAAAAATATATTAATTTAAAACGTCACGTTTTTCAAAAAATTGCTAATTTAATACGTTGCAATTAGCATTGCCTATACTAAGGAAGTTTATTAAATTATAAAAACTCCGAAAACAATATGTCTACCACATGACATTTCGCTTTGACAGCTCCTATCATTTTTGACATATATTTTTTATGGCAACGCCGTAATACCTAACCTTCCTTTTTACCATAGTTTCTGTGCGGTGTACACGTGTTTTTTGATATGGCACCCGTTGAAAAGGCTAAAAAAGCCGTTAAAACTGGCAAAAAAGTTAATAAACATCCTTTAAATTCTTACCTCCATGGCGGAGTTTTGCGTTACTCCAAGAGCCAGGTAAAAATTCATTAAATTTGACACTGAAAAATCGAAGAAATGGGGCCCTGAACAGGCTGTTGTGTGTGCGTGTGTATTCATGTAAATAGCAAGAACAAAAAACATGGCGTAAAAACTAGAGAAATTGCTAAAATAAAAAAAATTGTTTAAAAATTTCAAACATCAAAATGTAGCGTGAAATTAATTTTTTGTTTTTAAAACTTTTAAATGACAATATGCAAAAGAGTTCTATTGTTCATTTCCTTCTTATTAATAAAAACAAATGTGTGTGTATGTGTTTTGCAAACCCAATTGGGAAAAAAGTTTTAACAAATTGTTCGCCAGCAGTCACATTTAATTTTTTAACCTTAAAATTTTAATAAATTGTTTTCTCTATTCAATTTGCAGATGTACAAACGCCGTGCACAATGGCGTTTGAAAGGTACCAAGCGTCCAATCGTCAAGTCTGTGAAGACGGAAATCAAAAAAGTTAAAAAAATTGGTGGTCCCAAGAACGGTGGTGAACGTACCGTCTATAGGAAAAAACCCAAAGCCAACTACCCCACTAAGAAGTTCGTTGGCAAACGCCCCTCTAAGGCGACCTTCAGTCAACACAAGCGAAACATTCGCCACAACCTTAAACCCGGTACCGTTCTCATCATGTTAGCCGGACGTCACCAAGGCAAACGTGTTGTTTTGCTTAAATCTCTATCGTCTGGCTTATTGTTGGTTACTGGTCCCTTCTGCTTGAACTCCTGCCCCTTGCGTCGTGTTTCTCAGCGTTTCGTTATTGGTACCTCAACCCGCGTCAACTTGGGTGACTACAAAGTACCCGAGCACTTGGATGATGCTTATTTCCGCCGCTTAAAAATCAAGAAGGAGAAGAAATCGGGTGAAGGTGATATATTCGCTACAAAAAAACAACGCTTCGTTCCTAACGAAGCCCGCAAGAAGGACCAGAAAGAAATCGATACTGCTGTCCTTAAGGCTATTAAGGCCAACGAAGATGGCAAATTCCTCGCCAAATATTTGAAGAGTATGTTCGCCTTGCATTCTTCTCAATACCCCCATCGCATGAAGTTCTAAAGTTTTAAATTAGAATTCTAAGTAATTGTGTGGTGTTCGAAAGGATTAAGTTTATTTTTATTTTAGTGTATCAAAATAATGGACAAAATGATATTTTGTAAAATAAAAAACATAACTTACAAAATTAACTTGGAAATGGTTTTGTGTTTATTATGCGGACATTGGAAAATATTTTGCGATTTGTAAAGTTACTCTGATAAGCTGTGTACTTTTTTATATTGCACTATTTTCAACTCTATTCACATCTCACGTTATGTACCATTTACTTTAATGATTTTACTATGCTTTACATATGTATATCGTATCTTAGCAAAAACCCACCACCAATTTTGTGTATTTTTACAGCACAAAATTTATTGTTTTATTATTAGCAGTTAACACTGGAATCTATACTTAAATATGTATTACTTTGTGTAACTTCGACTTGCTATTAATTTATTTTCTTAAATTCTTTCTTACAAGGATATCCAAGGCATATTTATTCATCAGGTACTTTTGATTCGTTAGCTGATTATTTTCTTAACACTTATTTTGAATTTCAGCTGTCAAAATACATAAATAAAAAACAATTTATTCTAATTTCTTTCAAATGTCAAACTTCATATATAAAAAATATAAACAAAAAATTCTCTCCGTACTGCAATTACCTGATGAATAAATATGCCTTGAAGGAAACCTTTAATATGTCTACATTAAAAAATTGTACTGCTTTAGTTTTGAGAAATTATATGAATTAAAAATAAAGCGTTATATTGTAGGTGGGCGTTAAAGTGGGCATGTCACCGTAATTTTGAAAATTTACTTATATTTATCTATATATGTATATAAAATTTCATCGTCATAGATCTAATTCTGTCGCTTTTATGAGCTTTTAAATTTCATTAATAGTGGATTATGTAAAAATTAGGCGTTTCAAAGTAGTTTTTGCTGATAAATTTAGATATTTCAATACAGTACTTTATTTTTCCATAATCTTTCCATAGAGAAGTTATATGAATTTGAGATAAATCGTAATTTGTGAGGTGGACGAGTCACCTCAACTTTAGTACATTTTAATCTGTAACTCCATTTTAAATGTATAGATTAGAGCTATTTTTATTTTCAACAAAAGTAATATAAAAAGCCTCATATGCCAAAAAAAACTATATTACAAAGAAAGAAATTTTTTTATTTATGAGTTTAGACATAATCGCATTTTTTCGATGTAGGAAGGGCATTGTTTTTTTGTCCTACTCTTGCATTACTAGCTAAAACACTCTTCCTAATATACTGATATACGGAATGACAAAATAAATATATCCCCACACTATTTTTTTGTTGGTGGTATAATAATTTTCACGGGTTGCAATTTAAAATTTTGAAATATTGTTTAATGTTATTCTGGAAGTCACTAGAAGAAGTATATAAGCTGCATGTTTTATTTACGCCGAAGACTAATGTCTTATCTACCCGGGTAATGGTCTTCGCATGCTAAACTATTAAATACTTATTAGAATCTCCATATCTAAAGCACAGAAAACTCAAAACATTCGAATTCTATGGTCTTTTGATATTTTTAAATTTTGCAATCCGTAATTTGTCTTCTGAAAACAAAAAGGTTTTCTGCAAAACTAAATTTTACTTAAAAGTTATGTTTTGCAGTTTTTCCATGGACACACGTTTTTTTACATGTTTCCACAACATTTTTTGCAAACTAAAACGAATACACATAATTATACCGTCTGAACAATATTTTTAAATAATTTAGTTTTTTGATCTTTTTTATTTGAATATATTAGGTTCGTTCGAGAACTCACAAATTTGTATAAATTTGTACAAATTTTTACTGCATTTTACGAAGTTGCGTTCGTTTACACAAATTTGTGGTAAATGAGAGCACAAATAGAGAGCAAAAAGTGACAGTTCTTGATTGAGTATTTGCAAATTTTTACTACAGAAATTTCTTGCAGTAAGATTTTGCAAAACCAAAAAACATATGATTCAAAAGGTAAACAAACAAAACGTATAGAATTTGTGAAAAAAATATTAAAAAAAAGGAAAATCCAAAGAAAAGTGCAAAATATTATTAAATTTAAATTGTTTGTGAAATAAAGTTAGTTAACAATGTCTACAGATGAAAGAATGAAACTGCCTGAATCAATCTGGCACATATGTATGTATGTACATAGTTCCCATTAAACAACACAATATTTATTTGCCATCAGCTGTTGCTTCAATCTTACGAATTTTTAAAAATGTCTGTTCGAGTACTTTTTTGGACAAATTCTCTTTTTGAGAGTAAGATTTTCAATTTACTAAATAATTACTCATTTACTACAAAGTGCAGTAAAAGTAGTCGAACGAACCTATTATTATGCTTAAGGTCTTTTTATAATAAACACGGAGAGTGTAAGGGTATATCGATGGTCTCGGGTAGAAATGCTTGTATTTTTTACGAAATTTGTTTATGTACATCACGACACAAAAATTTTGTGCAATATTATCTAAAATAAAAAATTTTAGAAAGAAGTTACATTGTAATAATACACTTTCTATTACGTTTTTGGCTTCTCCTGTCAAGTTACAATTATTTAAGTTAGGGCGTTTCTACTTGTTTGCAATTATATATAGGTTTTTCTTTCCGTGTAAAATTTCTACAATATTTATTTTTATTAATATTATATATTTACGCTAAAAAATTTAAGTAACAAATTCAAAGAAAAATTGATGGCCAAACTATATTGATGTTAGTTTTGCGAAATTCATTGAAACTTTCATTTACTTCAAAATTCAATGAATAATGATATGGCCTAAAAACAGATATTTAAAATAAAATAAGTATGTTTAATACAAATAACATAATACATTTATTTTCATATAATCTTTTATTTTTTACTATGTATGTATTTTACAATTATGTATAATAATCCGATACTAGAATACTTTAAAAAATTTAAATAAATCTATATATCTATACATTTTATTAATAAATTATTATTAGGTTCGTTCGAGTACTTTTACTGCACTTTGTAGTAAATGAGTAATTATTTAGTAAATTGAAAATTTTACTCTCAAAAATAGAATTTGTCCAAAAAAGTACTCGAACAGACATTTGTAAAAATTCGTAAGATTGAAGCAACAGCTGATGGCAAATAAATAAAGTTTAATGAGAACTATGTACATACATACATTTGTGCAAATATGTATTTAAGTATGTATACCTGCGTCAGATTCAGGCAGTTCCATTCTTTCATCTATAGACATTGTTAACTAACTTTATTTCACAAACAATTTAAATTTAATAATATTTTGCACTTTTGTTTGGATTTTCCTTTTTTTAATATTTTTTTCACAAATTGTATACTTTTTGTTTGGTTACTTTTGTTTGTTTACCTTTTGAATCATATGTTTTTTGGTTTTGCTAAATTTTACAGCAAGAAATTTCTGTTGTAAAAATTTGCAAATACCCAGTCAAGAACTGTCACTTTTCGCTCTCTATTTGTGCTCTCATTTACTAGAAATTTGTGTAAACGAACGCAATTTCGTAAAATGCAGTAAAAATTTGTACAAATTCGTACAAATTTGTGAGTTCTCGAACGAACCTAATGTTAAACAGTCAAATAAATAAATAAATGTAAGCTAATATAAGAGTAATGAAATATTCTATAATTTTTTTGTAACTAATAAATTAATAATTACAAGTTTAAAAAGATTTTTAAATACATAAATGTTTTTTATATACACAATTTGGTTTAATGGAAAAAGTGTAACGTCCGTAACGTAACGTCCGTAACAGACAAAAATTAAGATTTTTGCTTAACGGGACTACTTAGACTTCTTTTCTAAGCAGGATTGATATCGTCATATATTCCAATTAATTTTTTGTGTATGAAATTTTTTTGTTTATTATGCAAAATTCGCTAAAAAATGTGTAAATGCACATAAGCCTCAATATCGACTTCCATTTTTTGTAACGTCCGTAACGAAACTTTAAGCTAGCATAACTTTTTTTTTTAAAACAGTTAACCTTTAAGTTTAAAACCAGTTTTGAAGAACTCCCAAAGAACTGTATTTTGCAAAAAATTTCATGAAAATATTCCAATGTGAACGCCAGCTGTGTCAATCTTAACAAGCAAAATTGCGTGCGAATGTAACGTCCGTAACGCAGGATTAGCCCATATTTTTTTTATTTTATTTTTTTTAACATACATACGTTAATTTTTAATTTTACAATGGGATGTTTTTATATACACGACTACACGTTGTGAAGGGTATATAAGATTCGGCATGGCCGAATATAGCACTCTTACTTGTTTTTATTTGTTTTTGGCATTATGAAAGAAAAAATTTATTTTTAAGAAAACTTGTAATATAATTTTTATTGGCCATATGGCTACATGTATAACAAAGGAATTAATAAATAAATAAATAAATAATTGTTTTACATCAGCTGATTTAAATTCAAAATAGCACAATTAATTATGAGGGGTTGTTCACAATAGTCTTAATTTTTCTTGCTATTACTATAGGACATATGAATTTATGACACTACTGTGAATCCCCCAAATATTTTTTTGTTGTGCTTTGTTTATGTTTTGTTTTTGACAGCCAGTACAGATAAATTAGCGATTTTTTGTTATTAAAATTGAAAATGATAGTAAATTCTTCGAGATTCGCAACAAGATTCAAAATGAACAAAAAAAAAGTTTGCCAGTTCGAGTTTGTTATGTTCACGGGTATAGTTTATATATAAAAAGAAATGGAAATTGCTAATGTCAAACTCCATATATAAAAAAGAAATTAAAGAAACACACCACCTTTTGCTTTTACCTTATATATTAAACGCCTTGTGAAAGCGTAAACAAAACAAAACTGTGATGGGGAATATTTATTAAAAAGATAAATTTTATATATTTGTTTTTATAAATTGTGTATAAGGTAAAATGAGTTCTTCTTTAGAACGTTGTCCGGGACAATATTGTGGTCGCATACAAATGGAAAACAATACATGGAGTGGATGTGGTGCCTGCCCAAGAGGTTATCGGGTGAATGAAAGTTTTGCCTGTATACAATGCGAGGAAGAGTTGAATTCCTACTCTTGGTTTTATTTGGGCTTCATGGCAGCCTTGCCTTTGATTATGCATTGTTTCTTTATTGATTTGGATGCCAAGGATAGAAAGTAAGTGGAAAAATTAGTGATTTTAGTAGAAAACTTGTTTTTATTACCATTTTAGATTTTCCCGAAAGCAGTTGGTTCTCTCTACCTGCGCTAGCTTGGAAGCTATTATATCAGCCATAGCTGCTATACTTTTGATGGATCCTATAGGTGAATTTCGTTTATTCGCTTGCCCAGTGCGTAAATTTTCCGATTGGTATACGCTCTTCTATAATCCTGCTCCGAATTATGAGAAGTCTTTACATTGCACTCAAGAGGCAGTGTACCCATTGTAAGTTTTCTTTTAGTATTTTTAGGATATTGAAAATGTGTATTTTAATTTATAATTGTATGTTAATCTTCTTTTAGACAAACTATCATTTTAGTATTCTATTTTTTAAGTTTGGTCACAATGTGTATAATTAGACCATTGATTAGTACCATGTTAAAGGTGAAAGGGAAGGCGCCAATTTATGCTGCTTTATATTTTCTACCCCTGATTACGTTTATTCACGCACTTGCTTGCGGTTTAATATGTAAGTTGCTAATTGGTAATATTTAAATTGATTTTTTTTACAATTTGAATATTCTTTTAAAATTAATATATACATATGTATATGAAATTGCCGCTTTTTTTTAAATATATAAGGCAAGGCATATTTATTCATATAATAAATGAATAAATATGCCTTGATATAAGGGTTCTTTAATATAAATATATTGTTTTTATTTATTCGAGCTTAAGATCACTTTTTTTTTTTATAAAAATTATTCTTTTATTCCGATATTTCGCTACCACATTGGGTAGCTTCTTCAGGGAAAGTTTTTACAATTTCTTTAATATATTTAAATTTCAACGTTTCTTTTTAAAATTTTTAGATTATTCTTTTCCCTACATAAGCATGGGTATATCAATGATAGCCAACGCAATTCACTACTCAAAGAAACTGGACCAATCTTTTGAAGCCCTGATCAAATCTTCGTTCCTGGAAGTTAAAAACTTAGTAATAATATGTAAGTTAAACAAAAAATTAAAAAAAAAAATAACATTTTTTAATTTTATTTCAGTCATGCAATGGCTTTTGTTAGCTTATGGCATTATAGCTTTGGACCATCATTATTCTTTATTGTGTTTGGTCCCCTTTCCTTCTATATTTTATATAATAACCGAGCGTTTTACTGATCCTGCGGATTTCCCAGAAAGTGAAACACGTAGTAGTTAAGGTGAATTAAATTCTGTATACTATATACAATTTTTCTTGTTTTCTTTCTTTTTATAAAAGTTAATAAATTTAACGAGTAAGCTATTTGGTTCTAACAACGTGATCGTTGTTATCGTTGGTTTTCACAATTATAATGTTGATGACTGTTTTTAATTTGGATCTCTGATTTGCGCATGACAAGCAGATTTCGTCCTGTGAAAAGGCTAATTTGGAATTTGTTTTTTCTTCTTAAAAAATACAAATCATGCACGCTCATAAAATTTAACTAAAAACTGGTGTGCGGAGTCGACGATTAAGCTGGCTTTCCACATTTGATATTCTCGTGGGATTTGTTCGTAAAAAACTTCGCCGCGTAATTGAACTTATATTGTTTGCATCGCTTGCTTGTATTACAAATAATAGCTTATTATATTAGTATTATGCAATTTGTTATATTTTTAAAGAGAAAAAGGTGGCCGTCATAAATTTTTAAATCTGTTTGGGACACATTTTCGCTTTTTTATTACACAAAGTTTTAATTCATTTGCTTTGAAAATTTCATCTTGTACACTTCTTACGATTTGTGTGCGAAGTAAGCCAACTTGACACGCGATTTAAAAAAAAACACCCTAGTGAGAAAAATGTATATGACTGCATATCTAGTTGACATAAATTTAATTTTGTACCAAAAATATGTACAAAATTACAAAATGAATTAGACCAAATTTCAAAATACAAAATTTGTTCACAATATTTGTGTATGTTTTTATGTATTTAAATTATAATTTTTTTAATACATACATATACATCAAAATCAAAAAAAAATTATTTTCATTCCCATTATTTAATTTTTTTTTTGTTTAAATTCATATTATATCTTAAATATACAATATATGTAAGTTATAACCACATATTGTTTTTTTTTATATATAAAGTATCTTCATTATTTCTGTTTGTATTCGCTTTCTTTTTTATTTTGCTATTAAAAGATTGTTTAAATCAATTTGTTAATAAGTATTTGATAATGCTTCCATCAAAAATAAAGATAATATTTAGCTGTTTAATGATATTTAACATATTTTTAACAATTAAATCAAGAAAACAAAATAAAGAAAAAATCATTGCAGTATAATAAATAAAAATAAATTTTTTTTTTTAATAAAAGAAAAAACGTTTTTCAGTCCAACTTCAGAAGTATATGCTTGTATGTATGTATGTAGAATTATGGTCAAAAGTGTTAAGAATTTTATGTAAAATTAAGCCTTAACATTTTTTTGTTTTCTTATTCCGCAGTTGTTTTATTACGTTCTTCAAGAAATTTTAAGCGTCGTTTACGCAACTCATTCATGTGTTCTGTGGTACTGTCTACTGAAGTTGCTGAAGTCGATGATGTAGTCTCATCAATAGTAGAGGATATAGATACTGGAACATCTATTTGATCTTCGCCGCCTAAATCTTCTATAGTTACTTCATTATGTTTGGCAACTGGAGTTTCTGTATCTGTAGTAGATGTTGTAGCTACTTCAACATTAGATGCTGTCTTCACTAAAGCTGCTGATGCCGACGCAGAGGTTGTAGGCAATTCTTCCGTTTTAGCTGTATCAGTGGTTGCATGAGCAGATGTAGTTGGTTTTTCTATACTGCTTGCTGAAGTGGTGTCTGAAGCAACTGCTTCTGCAGTCTGCTGTTGTCTAGTTGTAGCTGGCATTGGGTTTATGCTCTGCGTACGAGCAGCTACTATTTGATAGTTATTCATTAAAATATTAGCTGCATCCAGCATTAGCTGTATATTACGCAAAAGCTTTAGGAAAAAAAAACAAATTAATTTTGTTTGACATATTACGGTAAACTCTACTATTTACCTTTATCCGTTCTTCTATGTTCTTTCTTTCATTACCTTCCAAAGCTTTAAGTTCATCATCAGTGAAGTTGGTTAAATCTGGTGGCATGGGCGGTGGAGGTACAGCATAGGGAGCAATAAATGGAAATGGTGGTGGCAACATGAATGGTGGCGGCATCATGGGTAGACCAGTGAAGTTCGGTAAACTATTTCCTCCAGAACCAGCCAAATTAGGCGGTGGGGTTGGTAAACCGGCTTTAATGAGAAAACGTTAATATTGGTTAAATCATATCTTTATTTATTTTTGTCTTAAATTTTCATTTTATTTTGCTTACCAAACTGCTCAAAAATATTTGTGCCAATAGGATTATCTCTACCAGCTGCATTTGCATTTGGTAATTGAGCATTTGCCGCTGTTGATGCACCCGGATTTATCCCTCCTGCTGCTGCGGTTCCTGCAGCAGCATTAGCAGCATTCACATTATTTTCATCTGGTCTCGGCAGAGCCGTTGAATTCGTTGCAGGCGCACGAAGTATATTCAAACGACAAGTGGGACATGTCTGTTGTCTTTGAAACCATGACCTCAAACAAATCGTATGAAATATATGACCACAAGGCAATTTCTTTGAATGATTTACCATATCCTCACGGCAAATAATACAAATATTATCCGATAAACGTAACTCCTCAGGTGTAGCATCTGGATATAGAGTATTCATATTACGTATGGCTCGTCGAGACATAATGACATCACTGAGAGCCTTCTTAAAGTTTCGTATCGTAAAGAACATTGGCCGGAATACAAACATGGGCAGGGCATAAAATTTGGCCATTATAACCACAAAGAGCACGTACAATATGACTTTGATAAAACCAATAAATAGTTCAGTGTACAACAGAAAGACGGCTTTATTTTCCCAGGGAGTATCGGTACGCATTTCAGCGGCATGTAATACATATTTAATTGCGGTACTAGCGACAACTGTCAAAAGTATGGCATACTCAAAACCAAATACAAGCTGTACAGTAGGACCGCGGGCCAATGTTGAATTGTAGGCATGCATGAGTAGCATGTAATCCAAAGTACCTAAGACCACAAGAAGACTGGCAACACGTACATGAAAAAGCCAGCCTAAAACTGGAGATCGTTCCATCTGCAAATTGCATTAAGAGAAAATAACTTGTTTCTGTTAAATTTGTAACAGGAAAACAATAAAACAAAAATAATAAAAAACTACTTTAGCTGCAATTGAAATTCCTTCAAATAGCACATATAAATCTTTTAAAAGCTCTTATTGTCTATTTAAAAAAATTCAAAAATGTAGCACTTATTGTACTAAAATGGTAAGCCTAAAGAAATTATATGAAAACGTAAATATATAACGATTAAACTTTAATTATAACATTTGGTCTGACTTTTTAGTATTTGTGCACTAAATATAAAAATAAATCACAAACAAAAAAAATAAATTAATAATAATAAAAAAAAAACATAATGAACAAAAACCTTGTACGTACACATATGTCAGAAACAATCTTCAGTTTAATATAAAGGGTTATAAATTTAGTGATTTAAAACTGGTGGTATGGTGCCACCATACCCTTTGCTATACAAAAACTGTTTCATTTCACAGTTTCACAGAACGAGAATTGAGCCCCTGAAGTGTTATTTATTAAGTTAAAGGTATTGAATATGGATCGTTTAACAACTGAAGCGTAAAAACGTTTATAACAAAAGTGGAATTTAAACGTGGCTAATGCAACATGTTTTCAATGATGATTTTTCGAACAAAATTTTGTTTAGCGATAAAGCTTTTTTCTCACTCGCTGATTACAAAATTTTCACATATGGGCCATTTCATCCGGGAAAAGTGACTGTTTAGTGCGCATTTCGGTGTAGGGGTACCATTGGGCAGTTTTTTTTTCGAAAATAATGCTGGAAGCCACGTTTTAACCACTTTTACAGTAAGTTTTGACAAATGGACGAGTTCTTCGGTTGTCAAAGGATCCATATTTTTTTGGGCAATCCTTTCACTAAATAAATGACAAATATTTAACACCTTTAAACATTTATAGACCGGCAGAATTGAAAACACTAAAAAGATAACCCTTCAGTACTTATCTGTGAATATCTCAAAACACAACATAAAATATTGATATACCTAATTCAACTCTCAGTAAAAAACACAATTGTGTTTATATTTTTGTTTGTATGTAATTACTTACAAAATCAACACGTTCCTCGGCCAGCCAATGGAATGATTTGAGAAACAATAATACCGTAAATAAAGCCACAAATCTTGGATTAAAATCATCACGAAACACAGTAAAAGCCAAACATGTTTCCGTAATGGCATACCAAAAACGTTCCAATAAATGTTCAAACTCAGCTGCTCTTAAAGTACCCAAAAATATCTATTTATTGAAAATACGTTAAATGATTAATAAAAAATTGTAAATTAGATTAGTTAGACAAAAAAAACTTACCTTGCGTAGTAACTTTCCAAACATAAAAACAATTGCAAAAAATTGTATGTAAATTACCTGAAATGATTTATCATTTCATTTAATCTATGATATCATACATTTAAATAATTCTATAACCGTACTTACCGCCATGGATGCATTCGATTTGGTGATATAAACAACGGCTGGATAGAATTGTTTCTTCTGATACCAGGCATTACCAATTACTACACTGGTCAGGCCCAAACATATTGTGGACAGCAAAAGTTGCATTATGTTGCTACTGTTAACATATACAGCCCACTGGCTGATCGTCACCAAGAAGATATTAATTTTGTTTCCAAGTGTCTATATAATTTTTTTTTTTTTTTAAGAATTAAAAATTTTGTGCTTTTGTTGCACTTTTAGTTAATTGTCCTAATACCTACTTATAACTCTTTCCAATAGAAAAAAATAGCAAATATTGATAACAGATAAGTGTTAAAAAAATAAATAAATTAAGATTATAGCTATTAATAAAATTATATATATTTGTATATACTTATATATATTTAAAACAAATATAATTAAAAAAAAATTTTTTTGCTATTTTTATCGGATTTCTTCAATCATAAATCACTGTTAGAAAATGTTTAAAATTATTTACTTCTTATGTGGTTTTAACACAATGTTGTTTTATTATGGGCTACTTAAATTTACTAGTGTTTAAGATAATTCATAAATTTAAAAGCCAAAATTTTTTAAAAAATTAATAATAAAGAAAAAATTTAGAGTACACGTACGTCGTTTTCTTGCCTTTCGCTATTTTATCTTTTTTCATCATTCATACTTGCTCAAAATGTCAGAATAAAAGTAAAAATATTTAAAGAGGTTGCCAATGTCTTAGAAGTCAGTAATGAACACTGAAAAAAACGTTTTTTTTTTTGTACAATAAGATTAGGTTTGTGTCTATTTGACTGCCAAGTTAAGTTGCCTCTCTCTATACCAAGTACCAACTAACTATACAACTCGTGATTAAAAAATTATAAGAAAAAAATATAGCTAATCACCTAAATTTTTTTGTATACAAATTTACAAGTGAAATGCATGTAACCTTCTAAAAAACAATGAAAGCACTGAGAGTTTTTAATAATAATAGTCAAGGAGAATTTATCATGAAGTTTGATATTTGAAATAAATGAGAGAAGAATTTTTTTCTAAGCTTGGCGAATATTTAAAAAACAGGCATAACGAAAAATTAGCTGGTGAAACAAGACTACATGATGTATAAATATGTCTTGCATAATAGTTTAATAAAATTTATTTTTGTATATAATCACATATTTAATCGTTGACCACGATGTGATGAATATTTTTTATGTTACCCAGCCAAGGCATTGCCGTTCATATAATCGTTGGGAAACAAAGATTTTAGAAAGGAATAGTATATGGTAATGGTATATTTAAAACAAATCATTCCATATAAAAGAATGTAGCAAAAATACATTTAAATTATGGTATGCAAAAATTACGAATACTGATATAAAAAGCAGCAATTTTTATACATAATATATTAAAAATACTCATTTATATTAAAAATTTTCTTGTAAATTTATTTTTTTTTTTTGTGTTTTGACAAACTCTGTTTGTATCGTGTTTTTTTTTATGGATGTTGTCAGCTGATTTCCTGAAATCGCCTTTAGTTAAAGAAAATTTGTAAAATTCTAAAAAGGTAGATTGTGTTTTATTATAAAATTTTTATTTGATTCCACTGGTAATTTTTTGAGTGAGTTTTAGCAGACTTTTGTGAGTAGACAATCATAGTTCGATAGAATGCAGATTCAGTAAATAAGTATCTTGTTCTTTAATTTTGATTTTAGATCTGTGGCTTATAAGGGTTTAAAAAGCACAACTACATATAATTAACATGCTGTTAAAATAATATTCATTAAAGAAAAATTAAGTTCAATAATAAAAAAATATTAGTTTTATAATATAAAAATAAAAAGTAATATTAAAAACATTCTTTTAAGTTGCAGACATGTTGAAAATTATATTTTTTTTATAATGGAAGGCTTTGTGAGCATTTATTTAAGAAAAATTTTCTTATATCGGTAGGGATATACAAAGTAAATAATTTGCATATTATATTAATAGGACACAAAAAACCCAACTGGAGTTTTGTAATCAATATTAGAAAACATAAATACGCTTTAAATTAGATAGTTAAATTAATAATTTAAAACATCCCTAAATATATTTTCTTATACAATAACAACTTCCTTGAAGAATAGTAACTTCTTTTCAGTGTAATTATGTTCGTTGTCATTCATTCCGAAAGCTACGGTTTTTTAGTACTATAACATTAAGTACCAAAAACATCCGCAAACTAACAACTGTTTGAAAATTTATTCGGCAAGAGAAGAATTTTTGCAAATTCCCGAAAAGTGTCGATGTAAAATCTCAAAGCACGGAAAAACGACTTTTTGGGATATTAATATATTAAATATACATTAAATCAATTGAAAAAGTAAGAAACCAATTAGAGTAATAAAAAGTTATAAAAATGTATTAACATTAAAACAAATTATAATATCACGAAGTAAAGAATATAGGTGAATTAAACAAGTTGAATTAGAAAAAAGAACCAAGATATTTTTTAACGAAATAAGACGAGCAAAAACGTCGCCATTTTGTCTATTCCCGGCTGAATATTCTTTTAATATTGAAAAATATACGTACAAATCTTTAAAAATATGTAGTTTTTTTTTAATGTAAAATAAATACCTTTTTTTCATTGGTAAAAACAAAAAAAGTGATTAAAAAATTGTGTGAAAAAGACAAAGTCCGAAAAATAAAGAAAAACTAGAAACAAAAAGAGAACGAACACAGAGAGTTAAACAAAATCGAATGCTAATTGGGCGGATGCAAAAATAAATAAAAAATACAGTGAGTTTTTTTCGGAAACAAAAAGTGCACAAGAGAATAGAATAGCAAAAAAGGAAGATAATGAAAATAAAATTGCATTAAACGAAAAAATAAGAATAACTCGTAAAAGAAAAAAGTAAAAAAATAGCAATTCCTTGTGTGGCTGACGGTGTTAAAATAATTTTATTTTTAATTTAGAAAAAAAATCTATATCAAACAAGAAATAACGAAATAAATGCAAACACTAAACGAATTTCAAAATTTTTTACAAATAAGTGCGTAAATAAGTTATGCAAAAATAAAAGATTTTTTCACTTTTTATTGTTAATCTAGTGAGACGGCTGGATTTTTTTGTGTTCTATAAAAATCGATAATAAATCGTATTCGTTTAAAAAAGTGTGTTGTTGGTTTCGCAGCTGTATGTTTTAGAATTTATGTTTTAATTCTTTCTTGAAAAACTAATATAACTGACTTGTTGGACAAAAGTTTTAATTTTTTAGTAGGTATTTCATTAAAAAATTTAATAGTTTGAGTTTAACTTTTTCAGTCTATTATGGTTAAGTGCTTTTTAACGTAAAAAAAGTTCATGTAGTTTTTTTTATTGAGTATGTAGGTATTTATGTTATTAGAAAGTTGCACCAACCTCTACCTTTTTTAATTGCAAATAAAAAAAGAATTATTAAAAAAAAAAACAAAATTTTTTTTGCTTTATACTAAAAAGTTTAGTACCTATCTGTTAAAAAAATCATCTAATCATTTAATCAGCTGATTATTTATTTGAAATGTTTGTTCTACGTGTAAGGGTTGTGAGATAATTGCTAAATAAGAAATTACATTTTCACCTCCTGTAATTCATACCTAAATTTTCATAATAAAATTAGGTATTTCATTTAATTACATTTAACATTTTACTTAACGCATTTTACATACATATACATAGATATACCTAACTGGATATGTATGTAGGTATGTACATCTTACATTTGATTTAAATGACTTGTAAAACTTAAATGCATTTAAGATTATTTTTTTTATTATAAATTTGGTAAAAATTTATTTATTTATTTATTTATTTATTCCAATTCCGTAATATAAAGCCACAAAGGCCAATTATAATTAACGGATCTTAATTTTTTAACCTTTTTAAAAGTCATGTAGGTATATTACGGGTACAACCGAAATAAGGCCCTATAACCACGCTGTAGCCGATGTTGTGCTGAAACCGAAAAATGTTTCCTTAGGTCATTTCGGAACAAAAACGTTCCGCGTCAAAGCCGATTTCTGAAATCCCTTTAAGATTTTTTTTATTTTTTCAAATTTTTTTATTTTATAATTATTAAACTATTTACATTTCCTAATGTAATTATATATAATTTATATAATTTATTTATCATTTAATGAATTTATAAAGAAAATATTTTAGATCATACTGATCCCAAACTTAATTGCATTTGACGTGGAACCTTTTTTAACGATATCGAAAATCTAAAGATGCAGTTTTTATTGCTGTAAAAAAGTTTTATTGCTTATGTATATATGTACATATATCCCTACTATATACATACATACATACATAGATTAAAAATAATGTTTTTGTTTATTCAAATTTATAACACTCTTCGTCATTCCGTTTGTAATTTGTACAATATTTATTTCCGATCCCATAAAGTGTATAATTTCTGAAAGCTTATGAATGAAGGAGTCGATTGAGCAATGTCATTATATCCGTGTGTTGATTAAAATCAATTTTTAGAATCAAACATAGTTGCATCTACCTGTTTCTGGTATCAATCTTGTGGAAATATCCGAGAATGAATCGCTATTGAAATCCAATTCGACTGCTTCTGTTTTTACCCATATTTTTAACAAAAAAAAAATTAATATTTGTTAGCACTAAAATAATTTCTGAACACCTTTGTTACTATTTGGGAATATGATATGGCTCTAAAGATATTTATGAACATTTTTCGAGAAAAAACTAATCTGTAAAGATATGTATAGGAAAAATTTTTTCATTAAATAGTACATATATTCATTAAATAGTATATATATGTACATATGTAGGTATTTCCAGGTTGTTCCGGTGGACTAGTCAGTAGTGTGCTGGTCTGCTAGTCTTGGTAATTGCGGGTTCGATTTCCGCCAGAGACTGGACTGGTATGCTTCTCTTTTTCTTGTTTTTGTACTTTCTATCCAGGTATCACAAAGGGATCAATATAATGGGCTCAAGTGAGCTTGCCAACAGTTGCCTGTTCTACCTTCCTACCTACCTAGGTATTCCCAAAATTTACAAACCAAAATCGATTTTTTCTGCTTCTCGACAATCGGGATAAAATTAAAGTGCTTGACTAGCGCAATATAATACACTAAAAATTTAAATCCATGAATACCGCCACTACAAAATGGCGGACACTAAATTTATATATGTATATGGGCCAAATTTGGTATTTTAAAATGTAACTTCTTGAACCCCTTCAATATTGGTATCAAATTAAAGGGATTTACCATTATAAAACAGTCAACTATTAAAAAAGTGTAAAATCCAATGTGGCGTCTAAATCTAATAGGCGGAACTTAATTTCTTAACCCCATCAATATGGACTTAACAAGTATTATACAGTTTACTAAAATCAAAAATTATACCTATGTATATCCCTACAAGGTGTTGAAGCATATCAGATTCGGCACTGTCGATTATATATTGATATATAGATATCACTCTTACTTTTTAAACAACTCTTCGCACAAAACTTTTTCTCTCACTATTGTCTTTAAAACAACAAAAACTTTTATTTTACATCATAAAAAATTTGTCTTCTTATCCTCTCACAAACGCATTTTCAAGATGGACAATAAAATTAACAACGCTCATCTCAATCCAATATATTGGACCGCACCAGAAGAGGAGAAACATTCCCAAAACATGATGAACCCACCGCCCTGTTTTATGATATTTTTAGTGTATTATTGTCTTGTCGACTATCATAATGTTTTAATAGAATTTAAAAAAATTTAATTTAGTTTTGTCTGGTCACAGTATGTTTGTGGCTAAAGTCTAGGCGTTTTTGCATATTCTTTTTGCCTTGCTTTAAAAGCCTATTTCGAACTGTTCTGATATTCACTGGTGCTTCCTTCTTATTTTTAAAGTATTAGTAGTATGTATACCATGAACCATTTAGTTTAAAATTTCACTAAATTATGCAAATTCACATATTGCAATAATTTGCATTTATTCTATTTGTTGAAGCTTAACTAAAACAGCTTTTACAATGATATTAAATTTAAAAATTTCTAACAATATGACCCTATTGCGTTTCTATTTTTTTTTTCCAACCAAAATACCTCTATACCCGATCAACAAACAATAAAAGTGATATTTTTGGATACTCAAATTCTTTTTTTAGTTACTAAATAATTTTTCGTTATATTTATGAAAACAATTTTCTCTAATTAATTTTATTTTTAAAATTGAAAGGTAGGTAATGTGAGGACATATGTCGCCTAAACTTTTTTCTCAGCCAATCAATGCTTCTTATTTTCAAAATTTTAGAATTATATGTTCAGGAAAATGCTAAAATGACTATAAAAATAAGAAAGTAAATTTGTATGCTTCTCTATCATTTTCAAGCTTATCTTGGATTCATTGTACCTAATTTAAAAATGCTGTGTATACATAGTCTAATATATAAATAATACAAGAGGTAACACAAAAATTTAGCAAAAGGACCTTGTTAGTCGCTCATAACATTTTCAGTCTCACTTCGGGTCTACAGCCACTAATTTAAAAATTCATTTTTACAAACGTATAAAATACAAAAAGTACAATAAAAAAGCGAAACGTACCTTTGGTTTCACCCATGTCTTATATCAAAAAGTACCAAAAAAATTGCAGGAAGTACACTTTTTGTTGTTCATAACATTTATTTTCTTACTTCGGATCAATATCTAGTCCCTAATTTAAAAAATCTTGCTTCTCAAACGTAGATAGTACAAAAAGTAAAAAAAAAAATAACCAATGTGAAAAAGTACCTTTTGTATTGCACAATATATTTTAAATCTTAACTTTAATCAAAAGTCATTATTTCTTAAGTCTGGCTTCGTTAACGTATAAAATACAAAAAGTACCATAAAAATGCTAAAAGTACCTTATTGCTTGATCACTTTTTTTCAATTTCAACTTGTATCTATAGTCCCAAATTTTTAAAATCTAAATTCATAATCCTAGAAAAAACAAGAACTACAATAAAATTGCAAAAACGTATCTTTTCGGTCGCCCATAACAGTCTCATTTTATCGAGCTCTAATTTTTAGTATATCCTTAAACAAAGACCATTTTATGAGTGAATACTCACATATCATATGACATTGGCTTTCGGTTTAAAAATATTAATAAAAAAAACTCTAAATTACTTAAAGGATTGAAAACAAGAGTAACAGCTGGGGCCGAATTACGGCATTCGATCACGATCGAAATTTTACTCGAACGATCGAGTTCGCTGTGCTTTAGGTATAGAGATTCTAATAAGAATTTTACAAATTCGATCACTTTCGAATGCCGTAATTCGGCCCCTGATAAAATTACAAAAAAAATTAAAGTAATTCATAAAAAAATCTACAAAAATTTAAAAATAAAAACTTATTTTAAAAAAGGAAAATTAAAAATACTAAACTTTGATGTTCAAATATTAAAAAAAAAATAAATTAAATAAACTATAATTGAAGTGCCAAGAAATAACAATTATTTATTATTTATAAAAACTTTTACATAAAAAAAAACATTAACGGCCTTATTCTTAAGCAATTTTTAAATGTATTAATAAGGTTAATATTTTTTCAAAAATAAAAACAACAACAACAACAACGTTATCGATAATTTAAAATAGATATGAAATATTGTTTTTTTTTTGTTGTTTTTCAGAAAAAAGATTTTAGTCATGTTTTTATCTATGTACGTACTTATGTATGTATAAAACTATATGAAGAAATTTTTAGTTTATTCTTGCTTAATAAAAAATAGGTAACAAACTGTAAACTTTTACCAGTATGGATGGATGATTTGCGTTGTGGCTTTAATATTCCTTGTTATTTATTTTTTATTTAGTTGTACCATATTTCTACTTCATTACTATCTAGTGGTATGGGTTATTCCATGAAAAAGTACACTATATATTTTAAATTTAAGGCTCGGTTAGGTAAAATGATGAAAAAAATAAATAAAACAAGTAAGCGCACTATAATCGGCTGTGCCGAATTTTTTATACCCTCCACCAGTTATGCGTACTTTTATAGCACAAAATTTATTATTTTGTTATTAACAGTAATCGCTATGGAATAATCTCTTTCAACTAAAATATATATCACTTTCTTTGTGGGCGTGTGTGTCACCTTCATTTTCTGGTATAACGATGACTAGAAAGCTATATGTACGAAATTTTATAATCCTTACCTCTTATTTTGTCGGTTTTATGAGCTTTTAAATTTTATTAACAGTTATTAACAGTAACAACTTAAATATTTAAATTTAGTCCTTTATTCTTCCAAAATCTTTATTCATAGAGAAATTATATGAATTTGAGATAAAGCGTTATGTGGGCGGTGGGCGTGTCTAATTTATTTTCCATTAGTACAAAGACTTTTTTACCAAAAAGCAGCGTTTTCAAAATTTCAGAATCTTACACCTAATTTTTGTCAGTTTAATTAGGTTTTAAATTTCAAATATACCGAAAAACACACTGTGCCGCATAAATTTTCGTACATTTTGATCCATAACTCCTTCCCTAATGCATTCATTTACCCAGCATTTACACATGAAAGTTATTTCATCAAATTCGCAATACACTCACACTTCTTCACTAACACACTCACATTCATTTTACAGTAAAGTGACAAATGGTAAACACTGTTGTCTACTAATAAAACTTGTACAAATTTACAGGATTGTGATAAAATAATAATTGTAAATATTTTTTATTTTTGTGTAAATGAAAATATTTATAATATTTATTCTTCAAATATACATCAAGAATAATATTATTGTAATTTTAAAACAATAATTTTATTTAAAATTAACAAAAATGATTTTTTTCAACTATTGCCTTTTAAATTTGTGTATGAAATATTCTTGATAACTCTAAAGGTAGTATAAAAATAAAGGCAAATTAAACTCATCAATGTAAAATGTATAGCAAAAATTAAATTTCACTATCCTGTGTAGGTAGGTAGGAAAGGGGGATGCAGAAAGCAGTATCTGCCTCCTACACCCACACTCGGAGACCAATAAGGTACATTGCGTTACCCTTTCATGTATTAAAGATAGAAAAGAGAGAGAGAGAGAAAGTTTCCAAAGATATAGTAAAAGAGAAAATAATAAAAATAAAAAAGAGTTAGTAGGAAATAAAATAGAAGAAAGAAAAACATATTCTTTACGAGCCCCATTGCATGTTCACCAGCCACCCGATCCCCATGATGAATCCGATAATGTTCCCTAGCTTGCACTTTGAAACATCACCCAACTCATCGTGGAATCGTGTACCTAACCACTTTAGCCTGTGATTATGTAGCCTTGGGCAGTGACAGACAATGTGTTCCACAGTTTCCAACTCCTCCTCATCCTCACACATCCTACAATAATCCGGAGTGTCGCGATCCCATTTACTAATCCTAGCCCTCACAGGACAGTGCCCCGTTAAAACCCCAATAGTGGCCCTCAGACATACCCTACCCAGGCCCAGAAGAACCGTAGAGTCCGCTGAGTTTAACCCGGGCCATAAAGCCCTTGACACCCTGCAGTCTCTTCTGTCCCTCCACGCCATATCGGTCCTGTCAGATACCCACGCCCTGATACGCCCAAAATAGTATGCTAACGGAGGTCTCACCATGTCCTCTTCGCTCGTCGAAACCAATGCCGATCCACCGCGCGCAAGTTCGTCAGCAATTTCATTGCCTACGATTCCATTGTGCCCTGGTATCCAACACAGTCTGACATCGAAGAGGTTCATGATACTATCCTGTGTAAACGCACAAGAAATTTACATGAAAGTGGACTATTTTATAGAGGTTTTTATTTATAATACGTATTCAGAAATTTCATGAAATCACTTTCATATGTAAATGCAGGGTTAAGCAATTTTCAGGGAAAAATATTTTTTTACTCAGGAAATATACATTCAAAATTTCATGGCTCTACGTTAATGCGTTTGAAGCACATCGCACATCGAATAAAATTGAATTGTGTCCAGACGCATAAACGTAGAGTCATGAAACTCCGAATATATATTTATAAAGTCAAAAGAATATTTTTCCCTGAAAATCGCTTAAATCTATGAATTAGGAAAAGAGTAATAGATAAAAATGTACGAAAATTTATACCGCAGAGTGAATATTTCAAATTTAAAACGAAATAAAACTGACAAAACTATATGTACGATTCTGAAATTTTGCAAATATGGCTTTTTGGTCAAAGTCTTTGTTATAACGGAAAATAGATGTGCCACGCCCACTTTTTTCTTTAACTTTTTATAAAAATATATTAGTCATACATATTAGCATTTATTCATCTTACACTGCGCCATTTATTGTACTGTAGCTAAATATAAGATAAAGATGATAAGATAGATGACTCTACTAGCAGCTACTAGATGGCATGCTAACAACCTTTTTTATTCCACAAGCGACTTTTAATGAGGGTTCGTGAAAACGAAAATGACCGAGGTTCTTGACAAAAAATTAGCTAGAGTAACAATTTGTGCCTAGCTCTAAACATACATTTTTGTTTTTACACAGATTCTGTATCTAATTTTTTTTTTGCTCAGATTCTGTATCTAATTTTTTTTAATCGCAAAGATTTATGTATTTTTTAGATTAAAAAAAGTTTTTCTTGTTACTCAGGTAATAAACCAATTTTTTTAAAATACATGCATACATACATACATGCATACATACATACATACATACATGCATACATACATACAAACATACATACATAGATACATACATATCACTTTTATCCAAATTTTTTTACGAAATGTTTTATGAAAAAAATTGCGGTGAAATCTCATCTCAGATTTTGTAAGATTTTTTTAAACTTAACATGTTTATGGAACAACCCATACTCCGTTTGTATTGTGCAACATTTTTGTTTGTTTATCCATCCGTCTATCTATCTATTTTTCATTTATTTAAAGAAATATTTTCTTTCATTTCATTTTGCAGTTTTATGGATTTTTGCATTTGCTTTTTAGCCAATGAGTTTGTGTGGAATATGTAAAAGCGTATGTTCAGGAACCTTTTGTTGTTCCTCCGACTGAAAAAGAGCAAAAGATAACAAAAATTGTTTCTTTTTTTTAAATTCATAATTAATAAAAAATTATATAAAAAATCGAATGAACAAACAAATAAGTAAACAAAAATTATTAAATAAAACCAAAATTAGTCAAAACTTGAAAAGACTTGAAACAGAAGATTGCCGAGTTTATATCCTACAAAATTTTTTTACGTTTGTTATAATATAAATATTTTATAACTCGGAGTCACACAGACAACCACCGCAACAACAACAACAACATCAAGAACACAGTAAGAAGAATTTTAGTTATTTAAGGAATTTTAGTTTTGGTTACTTTTTTGCGTTTTAAACGACGAGCTGCCACTTTACAACCACACAACACAATGACTGATTCGCGTGGTCGAGGCCAGTCATCATCTGGCAGTGGTGGCGGTGGTAGTGGCGGCAGTGGAGGAGGCAGTAGTGGTGGTGGCAGCAGCGGTAATGATAATTCATCAACTACAAGCACCTCATCAAATACAACATCATCGTCGTCAACTTTGGTGGGGGTGGGTGGTGTAACAACATTCGAGTCATCGTCTTCGCCATCTTCTACGCATAATCCTACAGAGTCAACAACTGTCTCGGTCACCATTAATCCCTTAAAAACAGAGTCGCCTGGCGCCTCTGTGTCGGTGGCAACGGACAATATGTAAGTAACATAGAAAACAATAATAATAAAACAAAACAACAAAAAAAAATAAAATACTAAAATATAAATTTTGATTTTTGTATATAAAATTATTACAAATATTTTTTGTTTATTTCTCTACTCTTGTGTATTTCATTCTAAAACGCTTTTAACCGCATTTTAGTAACTTGTTTTATTTATTATTCAAGCAAATCGCGTGTTGTTAAAATATTAAAAGTATTTCTTTTAATTTTTCTTTAGAATTTCCTCTAGTTTATTTTGCTTAAACAATTTTATAAACTTTATGTTTATATATTTATTAAGTTAATGACCAAAGCACTGCTTTTAACAAATTTTGTTCACACACACACATGCATAATTAAAATTAATATGTTTTAAAATACATATGTTTAAATTATACATTTGTATTAAAATTTTTTGTTTTGATTTTTTTTTCGATCTTGTGCCCCACGTCATTAAATTCAATTAAATCAGTATTTTTTCTTTTTCTATCTTCCAGTTTTGTAGATTATTTATTTTTTCTTGTCTATGTAAATTTTTACTGCATTTCATCTTCTTCTACATAAATATGCATGTACTTATGTATGTATGTACACCAAATATGATGGTGTTGTCATACTATTTTTACAATCCTTAACCTCTTTTGAATCTTTTTTAAGTCATTTATCTACTTAAACTTTTTCCTAGATATATTTTAGTGAAAATGAAAGGTTTAAGTAAAGTTTTTTTTTGTGTCGATTTTTTTTTAAAAAAAAAGGGTTTGTTAATATTATCGTTCGGAAATGATGATTAATTTTTAAATAGCTCACATTCACTAGTTGTTCACGCTTGAATTATGCGTGACATGAAAAAATTACGCCACGCGCACATCTCTTATTCGCGCGGCGCTCAATATCTCTGCTGCTTTCAAATGTTTTGAAATTATTGCTGGATTCTTTTTTGCATTACCTCTCTTAGCAGCATGTGGCTTTCACAAAACATCCTCATCGTACACGATTTGTCGCAGCTGTTTTTGCGTTCTCCCATGTAAGATTGCACTGTCCTAGTTCTTGGAGTATCGAGTGTTCCCTTGTGTTATTCGGTTGACCACGGCTTTTTGAGCCTTAAAGATTTCACTCTAGTGCCCAAAAATGTTTTGCACACGTATTGGTGAGAGTATTTTAAAGTACAGTGCTATGAAAAAGTAAGCTCCCAGATTTGTATTAAAATTTAGTCAAAAAAAACTGTTTTGGTTTTTTAAAATGTAAAATAATGCAGTTCACATTGAATTTGCTATTTTTTATTTAAAAAAATAAACAATCGTAAAGATTCCCATTAAAAAACTTAAAAAAAACTAACACAAATGCAGTAACACTGAATTTATTATTTTTTTACTTGTTAAAATGGAAAATTTTCAATATATTTTGCAGTTTTAAATTTAACTTTTTAAAAAAAAAAATTTTTCTAATTCCACCATAATTTTTTTACGCACTGTGCAACACTGTTGGTAAAAGTGGCACAATCGTGCCATTTATGGCACTATTAGTTGTTAAATGGCACCATGGCACGCTCAATCAAATTTTGGCACTTTCTCTAAAATTATTAAAATATAATTTTACTTTTGAAAAAATATATTTTTAATTAAAAAAAAAAAAAATAAATGCTTTTTTCTCCCTGTTGTAAATACTAAAAACTGCAACAGTGACACAAAATCCCCTTTCTGAAAGTATTAGTTCAAAATTAATGACATCCTACATGTTCAGGGTGGATTTAATCAGATGACTGGATAGGAAAGGTAATTTTTAACTCTCTTTCTTATACCCACTACCAAAAAAAAGGTGGCTGTATATATATTCTGAACCGGGGTTTCATTTTATGGCGATCTAGCTATGTCCGTCTGTCTGTTCGTTTGTTTATCATTGACAAGAAACATTTCATATTAAATACATATGTATGAATTTACTAAATAATAATATTTATGTATGTATATATAATTTATCTATATAAATTTTTTAAATATTGAAGTCTGAAATTTTTTTTTGAATAATTAATTCTATATCTTAATAAAATGTATTAATCTTAAACAAACGAATAAATGGATTTAATTTTTTTGTAAAGACGTGTATATATTTGTTATGGCACTTTTTAATACACTTTGGCACTTTTTATACCCTTCACCTGTGGTGCACAAGGGTATATATAGCTTTGTCATTCCGTTTGTAATTTCTACAATTTTCATTTCCGACCCCATAAACTATATATTTTCTGAAAGCTTATGAATAGAGGAGTCGATTAAGCCCTGACCGTCTGTCCGTCTGTCCGTCTGCCCGTCTGTCCGTGTGTTGGTTGAAATCAACTTTTAGAAGCAACTACATGTTCCTCAGATCTGTATATGGTATCAATCTCTTGGAAATATCCAGGAATGAATCGCTATTGAAATTCAGCAAAATCGCCCCATAACTTTCTGAGATATGAGCAAAAAACCACGACCACCTCGTTTTTTTTCACAATTACAACAACAACATACATATATAAATACATGTGAAAAACATACCAAACAAAAAAAAATTACAAAAAAAAAAATATTAAAAATAAGAAAAAAATAATAAAAAAAACTAAAAAAAAAAAAATTAAAAAAAATTTAAAAAAAAAATTTTAAAAATTTGTTTAAAAATTTTTCTAAAAAAATTTTTTAAAAAAAATTAAAAAAAATATAAAAAAAATAATAAAATATAAATAATATATTAAATAAAATAAAATAAAATTTTTTTGGCTCAGCTGGGATTCGATGCCACATTTATTCTAAAGTGTACGTATGCACGTATTTTATATGGGATGAATGGTGATACAAACAGTTGTTATTGCATGACTACACGTTGTGAAGGGTATATAAGATTCGGCACGGCCGAATATAGCACTGTTACTTGTTAGTTAAAAATTTGGCACAAGACTGAAAATCTCATATACCATCACTGCTGTGCAAGGCATATTTATTCATCAGGTAATTGCAGTTCGGAGAGAATTATTTTGTTTAAATTTTTTTTGTATGAAGTTTGACATTTGAAATAAATTAGAAAAGAGAGAAAATTATTTTTTATTTATTTTTGTTATTTTATGTAAAGAAAAAAATAATTAGCCGACGAATCAAGAGAGTACCTGATGAATAAATATGCCTTGGCACCAAGGCGAATTCAATAAGGTGAACTTATTAGATCAGCTGTTCATCAGCTGTTGACTACTTCTAGGGGCCACTTGTCAAATGTTTGTGTTTGTGTGTATTTTTTTATTGTTGACATTACAAAAATTTTAAAAAATTGTGAAAAACTGTAAAAATTCGGAAAGAATTTGCAAGCAAATGGTGAAAAAAGTGAAAAGTTGTAAAAGAGATTAAAAAAATTGTGAGCAAATTGTGTTGTTAACTTTTTAATTGTTAAAAATTATTATTTCAGAACAATGCCTTCTTGCTCGGTATGCAAAAGAATATATTTAAAGGGCAGTGTGACTATGTTCACTGTTCCCAAGTCACAAACTAGCAAAGAAAGATGGAGCGAAATTTGTGGAGTAAATTTCCCCACAAAAAGTTAAGTTTGTAGTGACCATTTTCATATTTTTCTTCAATAAATGCTTTAATAAATGAAAGAAAAATTTGTAAACAAACGTTGTTTTTCTTCATAAGTACTTGTGAATTTGTCAACAACTTTCTGACATATCGTTTTGTTTTACACTAACAAAATACACGTTGTATTTTTTCACTTTGTAGTTGTTTTAGCGACGAGTTCACCTTATTGAATTCGTCTTGCTTGGCACTATGTTTGAATAAATATCAACACAGCGGCTAGACATGTGCACTCGTAGCTGTTTCATGGACGACTAAATTAAACAGCATAAAATTAAAAGAGATGGGGTTACAAAATGGATACTATTTTGAGTTTGACAGCAATATGCCTCTAATTTTTGGTCTGGGCGATCTGTTTACCATGTCAAAATCTCACAAACGATCTGTCGTACGTTACAACCGATGGAACTCGTTTACCATAAGCTACGGCGAGCAATCAGTATGCTTTAGCTGAACTTAAAGTAAAAGTAAGCGCATATGACGCTTCTTTGCACAAATTTCGACATATTCGAAGTAATTAAAAAAACTTTGTTATCAGCAATATAATGTTTTGTTACTGAGTTAAAATAAATGAGATATAAGTATGTACCATTTAAAATTCCTTTTAAGTTATTTAAGACCAAAAGCAGCGTTCGAAGATACGACATCTGTTGTGAATACTTTATTTTGAAGTTATAAACTCAATACCCAAATGCAAAATTGCTTAAATTTATACTTTAACGTTTATAAATAAACTAGAAAAGCCCGGCGCGCGTTGCTACGCCCCTTAATGAATTCTGAATTTTAATTAAATATGAAGTGCAAAAAGCTAAAATTTATAACTTTTTTAATGGGCGTAGCACTGCCCACTTTTCTAATCACGAAACAGTATAATCATGACAGCTCAAAATGTGTGAAATGTTTCAGAAAAATCGGTGAAGTTCAAATAGCTGAAAATGATAACTTTTTTAATGGGCGTGACACTGCCTACTGTTCTAATCAAGAAATTGTATAATCATGAAAGTTCAATATGTGTGTGCAAAGTTTTAGAAAAATCAAGAAGTTAAAAATTATAACTTTTTGTTATGGGCGTGGCACTGCCTACTTTTCTAATTACGAAACTGTATAGTTATAACAGCTCAATATGTGTGCAAAGTTTTAGAAAAATCGGTCCAGTGCAAGTACCTCAAAATTGTAACTTTTTTTTATGGGCGTGGCCCTGCCCAATTTTCTTATCACGAAATTACATAGTCATGACAGCTCAATATGTGTGCAAAGTTTCAGAAAAATCGGTGCAAGTAGTTAAAAATTATCTAATTTTTTATGGGCGTGTCCCTGCCCACTTTTTACCAACCATAAACACTTCTTAGAATGTGTAAAACAACTTGCCAAAGTTTGAGTCCGATCGTCTTTACTGTTTCGGAGTCTATAGCTAACACACACACACAGAGTTGCGTGGGTGGCGTGAATAGCCTTAATTTGTTTTTGTGATTTTGGGTAGTTGTTGTTTTATAAACTTTATTTCTTACCAAAAATTATGTCCACCTCGAGAATTTATTGAAAATCGAAAATTGTCCAAAATAATTCACAGAAATGTCAAATATTCATTTGTTTTTTCATATCTTTTTTGTTCCATAAATAGTTTAATTTTTAATACACATACATATCTATGTATATACATTATAATTTTGGTCACAGGTAGAAAAGCCCTAACTCAAATTATTGTAACTTTACCCAAGAAGGCAAAAACGTAATAGAAATTGCACTATCATTACGTATTTTCGTTTGGAAAAATTCCTTGTAAAACTGTTATTTTTGCATTAAATTTTTGTGTCGTGGTGTATTTGTACTTGTATGAAATGTATTGGAATCACTGTAAAACTCAATTTCGTAAAAAATACGAGTTAAGGCCTTTCTACTTGTGACCATCGATACATATTTTAATACAAACATTATTATTTGTTAAATTTCTTCTTCTTTATATTTTATTTTTACAATGTTTTTATTTCTTTTGTACTTGTATTTAGTATAGTATATTGTAGATTTCTAATTATAAACATTTTAAAATAAACAATTATATGCACTTATTAAATTCATAATTAAGTTTGTACGTTTATGTATGTATGTATGTGTGTATGTATGTATGTATGTATGTATGTATGTATGTATTTTAAATTTGTTTCATTATTATTTGCTTTTATATCCGAAATATTTTGTAAGTTCGCTAAGTTCAAGTTTAAGGATGGTTTTTTAATAGTAATAAATTATATATATTTTTTTAATAAACCCATCACAAATAGTTAACTTTATCATCATTAACAAGTAAGAGCACTATACCCACCATCAATTTGATGTACATATGTTTATAGCACAAAATTTATTATTTTGTTTTAAACTGTAATCGCTATTAAATAGTCTCTCTTTATACTAAAATAGGTTTTACTTTCTTTGTAAAACTTCGATATGCTTTTAAAATAATTTCGTAAATTTAGTCTTTCGATGAAAGTGGGCGTTAAAGTAGGCGTGGAAATATAGTTTTGGATAATAAATACAACATAGATATTTTAATATAGTCCTTTATTCGTCCAAAAACGTATATGGCATTGACTAGAAAGCTATATGTACGAAATTTCATCATCATACCTCTGATATTGTCGGTTTTATGAGCTTTAAAATTTCATTAACAGTAGATTACGGGAAAAGTGGGCGTTATAGTAGGCGTGTCGAAGTAGTTTCTGCTAATAAATTCAACTTAGATATTTCAATATAGAGTCCTTTATTCTTTCAAAATCTCTATTCATAGAGAAATAATATGAATTTGAGATAAAGCGTTATATGGGAGGTGGGCGTACAAGTGGGCGTGTCACATTTATTTCTCTTTAGTACAAAGCCTTTGAACAAAAAACAATGTTTGCAAAATTACAGAATCATACATCTAAGTTTGTAGGTTTAATGACGTTTCAAATTGTGCGGTATAAATTTTCATACATTTTGATCAATAACTCCTTTCCTTATTTTTACTCAAGAAATATACATTCGAAATTTCATAACTCTACGTTATTGCGTTTGGACACAATTGCATTTTATTCGATGTTGAAAGGACATTGTTTTTTTACCTACTCTTGCATTGCGAGCTATAATTCTCTTCCTAATATTCCGATTTAGCCCAAACCTTGTGTATAAGAAATATTCTATCAACATTTAAGCCCTCAAGCTTTTTTAGTCCGAACTCTGTCGTGCTTTCAACCGTCGGACAAACGGACCGACGTGTATCGTCATAAAATCAAACCCCGATTCAGAAAATATATACTTTATGGGGTCTAAAATGGATATTTAGATGTGTTACAAACGGAATGACAAAATAAATATAACCCACCATTTTTTTGGTGGAGGGTATAAAAAAAAATACTTGTATGTGTGTGTGTGAAGAAAGAACCAATTTTATAAACGAACAGAAAATGAGATAATTGTTTCGTTATGTGGAAAATAGGTATTCCTCGTTTGGGATCGATGGTGATGAGGATGAGTCGATTCATACTATGCAGCCTGCGATGTTTGGATGTGTTTGGATAGAGGCTAATGTTGTTAAAGGCAATAGAATGATGTTTTGGAGGGACCAGATTTACCATTTAATGTTGACGTTTCGGTCTTAATTGTTTGTAATAGTACGTCAGGTATAAAAACACCTGGCTTTCTGTCTGCCATTTTTTTTTATAATGTGAATGTTCAAGAACTATGTATGCAACTAGAAGCTAAAATCTGCAAAATCACTTTTTAGGTAAACAGAAACATAGCAAATTATATTTATCAGACACTTCTTTACATGCAGAAATTATGACTTATGAATTATGGAGGAGAAAATAAGTTCATATTCTTTTACTGCAAAAGAAGTTAAGCAAATGTCGTTTATACTCCGTGGTCTGCATCATAAAACTGAAACAGATGACATTAAAGCTGCTTTAGATTTACTAATTCCTAGTTTAGTGTCTGAAGTCTCAAAATTTGCTATGTAATTTTCTAAGAAAAGTAATATTGATACTGGTTTGTTTTTCATTTCTTTCAATTCCTGATAGAAACTAAGGTGATGTTTCTAATATCAAATATTTATTACATCAGTCAATAATATGGGAAAAGCCCAAAAAGAGAACCAGGAAGTTCAGTGCTATAGGTGTCAACATTGGGGGCAAGAATTGAAGTTCATTAATTTTTGATTCTTTAAAAAGATTCAAAGAAGACATTTTCCAATACACCATTTAATCTGCAATACATTTTTGGAAATTTCTTTGAGCATAAATGAGAGGACTGCATCGACTTTATATATGTAGATTCATATCACTGCGGCAAACGGATACAACTGTTACCTTTACCGAGCTTAAAATAACTTTTATTTGTTTTAGTAGAGTAAATTCTTTATCTCTCATTTGTGATTTGTGATTATTTTAAATTTATTAACGCTTTTTCAATAGTCCTGAAAACAGCTAAATTGGCAACCCTGGAAAGGTGTGTTGAGTTTGTTATAGTCGTTATGTCAATCATTTTCAAAATTGTTTTTTAAAATTGTTTTTCAATCGTTTTTATTAAAACTCGTTTTACAGTCAAAAGATAAACAATGTTATAATTGTTTAACTTTTATCTTCTATTATGATCACATTTCACATGCATACTTATGCATCTAAAAAAATTTGTTATTTTTATACCCTTCACCTGTGGTGCACAAGGGTATATATAGCTTTGTCATTCCGTTTGTAATTTCTACAATTTTCATTTCCGACCCCATAAAGTATATATTTTCTGAAAGCTTATGAATAGAGGAGTCGATAAAGTCAGCACAATCGCCCCATAACTTTCTCAGATATGAGCAAAAAACCATAACCACCTCGTTTTTTTTCACAATTACAACAACCACATATATATATATACATACATACGTGGCATCGAATCCTAGCTGAGCCAAAAAAATTTTTTTTTTATCTTATATATTACTAGCTTATACCCAGTGTGCTTCGCCACCCCAAATTTTATTATTTAATTCATATGGCAGGTGACACGCCCACTATCGTTAATGCACCCATTTTTTCCATAAATGTTTATTTGAATATCAAAGTTGCTTTTGCAAAATTTTAGTACTCTAATCGTTATTGTTTTCCAGATATACGAATTTTAGTATTAAATTCATATAGTAGGTGCCACGCCCACTATTGATAATGCACCCATTTCTTGCCTAAATGTTCATTTGGGTGTCAAAGTTGCTCTTGCAAAATTTTACTACTCTAATCGATATCGTTTTCCAAATATACGAATTTTAGTATTTAATTCATGTGGCCACGCCTACTATTGCAAGTACGCCCATTTTTTACCCGTGTGAATGTCAAAGTTTACCGTACTTCATTTGAAGACTCTAGCTGCATTAACTTTCGTGATATATAATATTTAATACTTATTTTTAGTAGGGCGTGGCACCCCGCCCACTTTCAATTTCAAACCAAAGTATAGTCTATAGTTCCTTCCAGACATACAGAAAGATTCTGTGAAAATTTCAAAGAAATCGGTCCAGCCGTTTAACCGTCTATAAAGCACAAACAAACATACAAACACACATTAAATTTTATATATAGATATGATCACATTTCACATGCATACTTATGCTTAAAAAAAATCTGTTATTTTTATACCCTTCACCTGTGGTGCACAACGGTATATATAGCTTTGTCATTCCGTTTGTAATTTCTACAATTTTCATTTCTGAAAGCTTTTGAATAGAGGAGTCGATTAAGTCCTGTCCATGTGTTGAAATCAACTTTAAGAAGCAACTATATGTTCCTCAGATCTGTGTATGGCATCAATCTCTTGAAGATATCCGGGAATGAATCGCTATTAAAATTCAGCACAATCGCCCCATAAATTTCTGAGATATGAGCAAAAAACCACGACCACCTCGTTTTTTATTTAATATATTATTTATATTTTTATTTTTTTTGTAATTTTTTTTTTTGTAATTTTTTTTTTAGAAACACACATATGTATGTACGTAAACTCAATTAATAAGTTTACAATAGTATGTTTTAAACATGTATGTACGTATTTTATATGAGATGAATGGTGATACAAACAATTGTTATCGCATGACTACACGTTGTAAAGGGTATATAAGATTCGGCACGGCCTATAGCACTGTTACTTGTTTTATTTTGTTTTTTTCATTTCCAATACTTGGAGGAGAGCTTTCTCTTGTAAACGTCTCATTTAGGTCAATTTGCTCAACGTTCTCGCATTGAGCCCAAGGCAAAGCCAGGTTAAATATTTCGACAGCTTCGTTTGGTTTTATTGTCTGTACTCGTATCTAAATCGTTGTTATCATCATCGGTCCTTTCTAACTCCTCAATCTCACACGAATTAGAAATATTACGCAGTAGAATATCTTCATTCCACTTCTGAATATATGGTACTATATAGTCAACCTTAAAAAAATGTAAAAAGTGACTGGTCGTGTCGTTAAAATAATTTTAAAAAGCGACAAACCTAAGGGGTTTATTTCATAAAGCAGATCAACTACGAGCTCCATTTGTTGTTGCAGTTCCAAGTTTATTTTTTCTTTCAATATGCTTAATGGAATATCTTCCTCCGGATCTGTCTCATTTTCCGCAAAACAGTTTGCCAGCATTTTGCCAATGTATCTTTGGTAACTTTATTCCATACGGCTTCTAAAAGTATAACAGAATCCCTTAATGTAACAGCTTTGATCGTTGTGAAGGGTAGATAAGATTCGGCACGGCCGAATATAGCACTCTTGTTATCTTACCGCACTTGCACACTTATCTAATAAATCCAAAATATTTGCCTTTTCTTGTAATTTAAGAACTTTCGGTAGTTTTGAGTGCCTTTTTGTAATGTGATACTCACGAGAACAAAAAAGCAACTGAACATAAACAAGTAAGAGCACTATATTCGGCTGTGCCGAATCTTTTATACCCACCACCAATTTTGTGTACATTTAAAGCACAATATTTATTATTTTGTTAATCGCTATGGAATAATCTCTTTATAATAAAATATGTATCACTTTCTTTGTAGAGGGTGGTTAAATTTTAAGGGCCCATGTTGAAGGTGAATTACACCTAGTCTTTAAATTTGTTTTCTGCATTTCATTTTACATTTCTCAATCTCAAACTAACTCAATTTGATCCGTGGAAAGATACGCAAATGAGCAACGCTTTAAAGTTATTCAGGTTTTTTATAAAAATGGGTGTTCAAATCAAAATGCATTTTGTGCACTTCGTAGTTCTTTTGATCAACACAATCGTTCAAACTCGTCCACAATCGGGAAAATTTTAAAAAATATTTTAATTTCTGCAAAACAGGTCTGTATAAAATGTTAGAAAATCTGTGAATGCCTTCTTAGTTCGTTGAATGGGAACCATTGCTGTTTTTTGCGATAGTGTGGCTCAACAATTTAGCATCAACATTGTCATTGAAAATTTGGACCATCAGATAGAGGAGGGGCGCCAAGGATGTGGGAAGGCCATTTGGCCGATATTTTGTTAAATACATAATTTAACCATACAAATATTATCATTATAAAAAGAAATGATAATAATTTCTTAAATAATTTGAGTTTTATTTAAAATCAACATCGGCCCTTAAAATTTAACCACCCTTGGTTGGTTGGTTGGTTGGTTGGTTATCGTGGTAGTTCGCTGCACGCCAACAGTCAAGTAGAGTCTGTATGACTCCGTTTTGACAGGACCACATCACTCGTCAGCTTCTAGTGTATCTCAGAATAAAATCCAAGAGTAAGGGTACTAGATCCACCCCGTGGCCCTGAGATATCTCAGTAGATAATTCAGTCCAACTTCAGATATCGCAGAGAGGCCATCTAGTATATGTTCGCCCAGAAATCTGTGTCTCTTAGCCGCCAGTGCAGGACATTCGCAGAGAAAGTGGATAACCGATTCCTCCTTCTCTCTATCCAGACAACTGCGACAATGGTCGTTCGATGGGAGTCCGAGCCGACTTGCATGTTTGCCTAACATCCAGTGACCCGTCAATACCGCCAGCAACCTCGATATGTCCCTCCGACTTCGACTGGTAAGTTGCAATGTACGTCGTGCATCAAAAGAGGGCCACGTAAGCCGTGCCACCTTACACGTGCTCAGCCCACGCCACCTGTTATCAGCCTTCCGGAGAAAGTGTCTGGAGATTCTGCTCTTAATAGTCCCCAACGGGATTGCAACTGCAATTGCATTAGAGATATCCAGAGCAGATCCTCCCCTGGCTAGCTCATCAGCACGCTCGTTACCATAGTGGCCCTTATGCGCAGGAATCCAAACTAGAGTAACGTCAGCCCGCTGACCAAGCCTTGACAGTTCCTTTCTACATTGGCCAACTAATTTAGACGTAATAATGTATGACCTGAGTGACAAGAGTGCCGCCTGACTGTCGACAAATATATCAATGCTCCCGTGGATATTCCCGTCATTCAGTATCCTACATGCTTCCCTGATAGCGAGTACTTCCGCCTGAAAAACGCTGCAATCATCCGGAAGACGGAAGGAGAGTTCAATCTCCGGTCCATCAGAGAAGACACCAGATCCAACACCACATTCCATCCTCGAACCGTCAGTATAGATCCTGGTGTCAAAGCTCCCCAAAAGGCGACCCCCATTCCACTCTCTCCTGGAGGGAATAAGAACCCTGAACGCCCCATCAAAATCCATGTAGGGCGTAATGTAGTCAGAGGGTTGATTCACGCTCGAAGGCAGCGTGGCCAATATACTCGCATGGCCATACGTCCTCGACCTCCAACATCCAGTCGCATTAAGCCTCACCGCACTACTTGCGGATGTGGCCAATATATGAATATCTATGGGAACGAGATGCAACATAGTGTTCAGCGCCTCCGAAGGACTAGTTCGCATCGCTCCCGTTATCCCAATGCATGCCGATCTCTGTACTCTATACAACTGGTCCACAACATACTTACGCCCTGTTGCAGTCCACCATACCAGAGATCCATAAGTGAGAATCGGACGTACTACGGCCGTATACATCCATTTAATCATGTTGGGGGTAAGTCCCCATTTCCTACCAAACATCCCACGACACGTGTAGTAGGCCACCGTAGCCTTCTTCACCCTGTGCTGGACGTTCAGCTTCCATGACAATTTAGAGTCCAGGATAATACCCAGATATTTCGCCCTATCCGAAAAGGGGATTTCGCAGTTCCCCAACCTCGGTGGTCTGAAGATCGGAATCTTGGTCTTTGTTGTGAACAGTACCAGTTCCGTTTTGCTTGGGTTTACTACTAGACCGCTGTCCGTGGCCCAGTTTCTTAGTAATCTCAAGGCGTCGGACATGATATCACTAATCACGTCCGGAAACAGTCCCGATACTAGTATCACAACATCGTCCGCATAAGCCACGACCTTTATTAAGCTATTGTCCAGTTCAATAAGAATCTTGTTAACAACAATAAGCCAAAGCAGTGGAGAGATCACACCGCCCTGAGGTGTACCTCTCTCCACTAGCCTTGACATAGTGGTGTTACCAAGATTAGCAATAACCACCCTTGTGCTCAGCATGGACACTAGCCAGTTGCTGATGTACTCCTCAACATCTAGACCAGTGAGGGCATGCTGAATCGCAAGGGTGGTTACGTTATTGAAGGCCCCTTCTATATCCAAGAAGGCTGCCATAGTATACTGCCCGAATTCGAGAGACCTCTCTATAGTCCCCACGACCTCATGTAGAGCCGTCTCCGTAGAGCGTCCCTTAAGATAGGCATGCTGACTGCCCGACAATCGCGTCGTTCCCTCCAGTCGCTGCCTGATATGAGAGTCGATGAGTCGTTCCAGTGTTTTAAGCTGAAAAGATGAAAGGTTAATCGGACGAAAGTCTTTCGCACTATCATGACTTCTCCTTCCGATCTTCGGAATAAAAACGACCCTGACCCTTCTCCAATTCCCAGGAATATAATTTAGAGATAGGCAGAGCATGAAAATCCTCCTAATAACTTCGATATGATAGTAAAATGTTTTCGTAAATTTAGTCTTCTAGAGAAAGTGGGCGTTAAAGTAGGCGTGTCAATAAAGTTTCTGCTAATAAATACAACTTAGATATTTCAATATAGTCCCTTATTTTCCCAAAAATTTTGTCAATAGAGAAATTACATGAATTTAAGATAAACCGTTATATGGGAAGTAGGCGTTAAAATGGGCGTGGCACATTGATTTTCCGTTATAGAAAAGCCTCTGATTATAACGCAAAGTGTGCAAAATTTCAGAGTCGTACATTTAATTTTGTTGCTTTTATGACGTTTTTGTTTTTAAATATACCGAAAAATACACTTTCCTAATGCATAGATTTAGGTAATTTTCGGGGAAAAATATTGTTTTTACTCAGGAAATATATATTCGAAGTTTTAAGAGTCAACGTTAATACGTTTGGACACAATTCCATTTTATTCGATGTTCGACGGACACGGTTTTTTCGACCTACTCTTGCTTTACGAGCTATAACTCTCTTCCTAATATTCCGATTTAGCCCATTTTCAATACCAAACAAACCTTGTCTATAAGAAAGATTCTGGCAAAATTTGAGCCCCCTAGCTTTTTCGGTGCGACCTCTATCGTGCTTTCAACAGACGGGCAGACGGACGGACATAGCTAGATCGTCATCAAATCAAACCCTGATTCAGAATATTTATACTTTATGGGGGTCTAAAATGGATATTTCGATGTGTTACAATTTCAATTTCTGAACTAATTTCATAAAATAAATGTGTGTGTGATCAAAACTGTGTATTGAAACTGTTGCTAAATTCAAAATTTTGGTTTATTTAAAGTTGACGTTTTAGAGCTTTATGGTTTGGTTTACGTGTTAGAGTAGACAATGTAAAAAATTAAGGGCTGGCGTTTTGGGATGTTGACGTAAACTAGTGTTGACGTTTTCCCGAGTGCACTGTATACATATATAGATTATTAAATAAGTGCATATTTCTTTGTTTATAAATTTGATATTGTTTAATTATTTCTAAGATTATAATTATCAATTTTTTTTATTGTACGCAATCAGCATCATGAATATTTTTAGCTTAATAATGAATCTAAATCTAGTGTTTGAAATGCAAAAAAAAAAAAACTTAAGTAAATTTAATATAATACTAACAAACAAATTAGCAAAGTATTTAGATGATAAGAAATCTAATTGTTTATTTTTTGTTTTATTTTTTATCTTTATTATTTTTAATCATCGAAATTATTTTTGTTTTTAAATTGTATTGGGTGTATAACATAATAATGAGGGATTCACAACAGATGGCATATCTTTTGAATGAGGTAAAGGTTTGTGCTATATTAAATTACAACTTTTATGAATTCTACTGCAAGTATTTTAAGGAAAAAGGAAACAAAAGGTCATATGCCGGAAGATTTGCTTTACTTCTTTAATTTGAAAAAAAGAGTGCCCCTGAAGCAAACTGAATGCTCACCGAAACTCATGGTAAATGTGTTCCATCGGTTTCAATGTACAAGAGATGGTTTGTGCGGTTCAGTAGTGGCACGGATGACAAAAATCACTCAGCCAAAAAAATGTTCAAAGACCAAGAATTGAAAAGAAAAAAAAAAAAAACAAAAAAATTTGTGACATATACCAAAAGGTCTTGAAAGACGTTTTTGCATGTCTGAAGTGTTGTGGTTCAAGATATAAAAAAAAATCATTTCCTAACGAAGCCCGTCCAACCAGATGAATCGACATCAATGCCAAATACCTAGGGCGTTAAGGTAATGCTTTGTATTTGGTAAGACTAAAAGTGTTCTATCTATCCAGGCATGGAGTCGTAATACTCCATTATGACAACGCCCGGCCACATGTTAAAGGACCTGCTTAAATCTATATAAAAAGAAATGTTTGGGAAATTAAGTCTCACCCGCCTTATAGTCCTGACCTTGCCCCGTCCGACTACTTTTTGTTTCAATCGATGCACAAAACTCATTCTATATCTCTGTCATACATTTAACTTTAGAACAGGGTATCTGAAATTGGCTTGATTCGTTCATGTATTCAAGAGATGAGCAGTTATTTTAGCGCGGAGTAGATATCTTGCCAGAAAGCTATTAAAAGGTGAAAGCTAACAATGTCTAATACTTTGATCAAATTTATATTGTACGAATATTTTAAAACAACCAGCTAAAAACTTGAAAAAATTCTGCATTTCTAAGTTATACACCCAATATTCAACAATGATATTGAATTCAAAACAATGAATGAATCATAATTATAGTGTAGTTTATTTAATAAAAATTTGTTTTCATAATTTTGTATTTTTAGATCACCCGAGAAATTGATATTGTCATTTCCTACAGTAAAACTTAGATCTTTGACACAAAAGATTTCAAATCCAAGATGGATTGTTCCCGTACTGCCTGAACAGGAATTGGAAGTATTATTAAATGCTGCCATTCAGCTTACCGCAGCTGGTAAGTAGAAAATTAATAATAAAAAAAAAGTTAATCCAATGTTTCTATAGAAAGAATTCGCATTGAATATTTTTTTCTTAATTTATTTATTTTTTCCTTGGAAAAAAGATTGCGTTAATCAAAATTTTTTCGGATTTACAAAAAATGTTTTAAAAGCAATGCTATATAGTCGGGTGATTGAACGTATATTTTAATATGCCCATTTTTCGAATACCAAAAAAACCGGTTATTTTGGTATATATTAACCGGTTATTTTAGTACATGTTAAGAGCTGAACACTCCAAAATGCTCTACAAAAGTCAATCGTACCGAACACATTTTGGGAGATTTGTTTTATTTAAATGAGTGTCATAAGCGATCTAAAAGGCTAAAAAGGTTACTTGGTGTTTGATATTATACATGTTGCATAAAAACAAAAGAAACAAGTAAGAGCACTATATTCGGCTGTGCCGAATCTTTTATACATTTAAAGCACAATATTTATTATTTTGTTAATCGCTATGGAATAATCTCTTTATAATAATATATGTATCACTTTTTTTGTAGAGGGTGGTTAAATTTTAAGGGCCCATGTTGAAGGTGAACTACACCTAGTCTTTAAATTTGTTTTCTGCATTTAATTTGACATTTCTCAATCTCAAACTTACTCAATTTGATCCGTGGAAAGATACGCAAATGAGCAACGCTTTAAAGTTATTCAGTTTTTTTTATAAAAATGGGGGTTCAAATCAAAATGCATTTTGTGCACTTCGTAATTCTTTTGATCAATATAATCGTTCAAATTCGTCCACAATCGGGAGAATTGTAAAAAATATTGAAATTTCTGCAAAACAGGTCTGTATAAAATGTTAGAAAATCTGTGAATGCCTTCTTAGTTCGTTGAATGGGAACCATTGCTGTTATTTGCGAGAGTCTGACAAAAAAGCAGTCAACCTTGACTCATCATCATGCCCAACAATTGAGCATCAACATTGTCATTGAAAATTTTAACCATAAGATAGAGGAGTGGCGCCAAGGATGGGGGGGGGTCTATTTGGCCGATATTTTGTTAAATACACAATTGAATTGAATTTCTTAAATAATTTGTGTTTTATTTAAAATCAACATCGGCCCTTAAAATTTATCCACCCTTAATAACTATATGATAGTAAAATGTTTTCGTAAATTTAGTAAATTTAGTTAAAGTGGGCGTTAAAGTAGGCGTGTCAATAAAGTTAGATAAACTTAGATATTTCAGTATAGTCCTTTATTTTCCCAAAAACTTTGTCAATAGAGAAATTACATGAATTTAAGATAAACCGTTATATGGGAGGTAGGCGTTAAAGTGGGCGTGTCACTTAAACTTTTTGGCACAACAATTACATTGATTAGAAGGATATATGTAGCAAATTTCATCATACCTCGAATTTTATCGGTTTTATGAGCTTCTAAATTTCATTAACGGTAGATAACGTGAAAAGTGGGCGTTATAGTAGGCGTGTCAAAGTTGTTCTTGCTAATGAGTGCAACTTAGGTGTTTCAATATTGTCCTTTATTATTCCAAAATCTTTATTAATAGAGAAATTATATGAATTTTAGGTAAAACGTTATATGGGAGGTGGGCGTAAAAGTGGGCGTGTCACATTGATTTTCCGTCACAACAAAGCCTCTCACCAAAAAACAAAGTGTGCTAAATTTCAGAATCGTACAGGTAATTTTGTCCGTTTTATTAGGGTTTAAATTTTAAATATACTGAAAAATACACTGCGCGGTTTAAATTTTCGTACATTTTTATCTATAACTCCTTTCCTAATGCATAGATGTAAGCAATTTTTGGGGAGAAATATTGTTTTGACTCGAGAAATATATATTCGAAGTTTCATGACTGTACGTTAATGCGTTTGGACACAATTCCATTTTATTCGATGTTCGAAAGACACGGGTTTTTTCGACCTACTCTTGCATTACGAGCTATAACTCACTTCATAATATTCCGATTTAGCCCATTTTCAATACCAAACAAACCTTGTCTATAACAAAGATTCTGGCAAAATTTGAGCCCCCTAGCTTTTTCGGTGCGACCTCTATCGTGCTTTCAACAGACGGACGGACATAGCTAGATCGTCATCAAATCAAACCCTGATTCAGAATATATATACTTTATGGGGTCTAAAATGGATATTTCGATGTGTTACAAACGGAATGACAAAATGAATATACCCCCACCATTTTTTTGGTGTTGGGTATAAAAACGAGATAAACATACTTCAAAACATATAAACTGCATTTTATCTCTAAAAGATTATTTTAAAAGAAGCAACTAAGAGAAAAATTTTTTAATTATTATTATTTTAATTGAATAATGTGGTCTCACATATGGGCATTTCCATGTAATCGTACGTGACATTTGTACTCCTATAAAGTGAAGTGATTTTTGAAAAAGTAAGAGTAAGTGAAACAAAATTAGTTCTTTATGTTCCATTCAAAAGGTACTTTATTTTTAAAAAAATTAATCATATTCGAATCTTTGTTGTCTAAAATATCCAGAAAAATAAGAATATATCGTACGTGACATAAAACAAAAGTGATTTTGAGGTATATATGGAAATATGAAAAAATTTGCGAATCTTGAGAGGTATTTTTATAAATAAATAAATAAATATCGTTCGTGACATATCGTACGTGACAGATTTTTCTCTAATATGTAGTGTTCTTAGGTAATAAAATTTATATTATGTTGGGAAAAAAGGTTCAATTCTAAATTAGGTGCTCTTGCGACTGTTCAAATACGAATGCCGGAGACAAATAATGTTTTTGCACTACGTACGTGACATTAAAATAACATCCGAGGGAAATCAAAAAAAACCGCAAATGGACTCTATATTTTATTTTTCTTATGGATCTTGTTAATTGTTGTTGTTACCTTAATTTTAAAGCATATTTACAATTACAATTTATTTTTACAATTTATATACATATATATTATTTCCCGTGGCTCCTATAAGGAGCATAAGACCATAACAAACTGGTTCCATTGTGTTTTGTACGATGCTAAGGTTTTTATATCATTCCAGCTTTTGTTTTGTGTAATAGCTTCGAATTCGATTTGACGACGCCAAGTGTGGGATGGGCTACCTCTTCTTCGGCTACCTTGGGGGTTCCATTCTATGGCGTTTCTAGTGATGTCATCTTTTGGTTTACGCAAAGTATGACCTATCCATCTCCATTTTATTCTTAATATTTCCGTATTTATGGGTTTTTCACCTGTTTCGTTCCATAATCTTACATTAGATATAGTAACTGGCCAAAATATTTTGTAAGATTCTTCGCAGGCACCGATTTATAAATACCTGCAACGAGTTAAGGTCTTTGGAAGCTGCATTCCATTATTTATTTATTTATTTATTTATTTCATTTTAAGTAATATCAAAAGCCCCTAAAGGCCAAAACCAATATTACAGAGTTTATCACATTAAAGTCTACAAGTTAAATAATACTTATTCACAGCTATAAAGAAGAATGGATTTTATGCAGGAGTTGAATATATTTACCTTGGTTCTCTTTGAGATATGCGCCGATTGCCATATTGGGTTAAGCTGACCGAATGCTTGTTTGCCATATTTAATTCGGTTTCGAACGTCATCACTAGAGGCTCCTTTTGTAGGCAGTAAGCTGCCGAGATAGCAAAATGTTGTAACATCTTCGAGTTCTTGATGATTTATTGTAAATGATCTGTAGTTAGAGGCATTTATTCTCATTAGCTTGGTTTTGGTAAAATGTTTATTTTTAAACCAGATCTAGCTGCTTCGGCATGAACTGCGTAAAGCTTATCCTGCATGTCGTTGTAGTTGTGCGATAAAAGACAGATATCGTCTGCATAGTCAAGGTCTTCCAGTCTACTATTAAGTCCCCATGTTATTTCCCTCTGCGTGCCTTATGCATTATATTGTCCAGGACAATATTTAAGAGGAGGGGCGACTGCACGCACCCTTGTCTTACTCCGCTTTTAATTTCAAATTTGTCGCTGACAGCGCCCTAATGCAGAATACGGCAGCATGCATTGTGGTATAGAGCCTTTATGAGTTCAAAAATCTTGTCTGGGGTGCCTTTACATCTTAGCGCGTTCCAAATAGCCGAATGGGATAGGGTATCAAAGGCTTTTTCGAAGTCAATGAAGACCAAGTAAAGCGGAGATCTCCATTCAACAGATTGTTCAATGATGATGCGAATGCTATTAACATGATCGATGCATGATTTTCGTGGACGAAAGCCAGCCTGTTCAATGCGAAGAAGCGGATCGAATGCGGTTGAAAGCCTTTTGTTAATAATTTGGGAGATGATTTTGTTTGCCATGTTGATTAGGGTGATTCCACGCCAGTTTTTACATTGTGATAAGTCCCCCTTTTTCGGTATGTTGATAATTAGTTAGTCCTTCTTTTATCTCGTCGCATAATGTATTAGTTCGCCAGAACTGTTCAATAATACTGTACATGATTTTAGCGCTGATATCGGGCGATGCTTTAAGTAGTAGGTAGGTATATTGTCCGGCCCAGGGGCCTTGTTGTTTTTCTGGCACGTTATGACGTCAATAATTTCCTTAATTTCAGGGGGTTCCGTGGGTATATCATCGCAGACACATGTGTTGTTGTCAGTGATCGGCGTGCTTGCTAACATAGACGAATAGTGTTTCACCTATGCGTACATTTGGTTTTTTTTTGAGGTAATTAACTCTCCAGTAGATGATTTAAGAGGTCTCCCAAAGATAAACGAATTCTTGGTAAGTTTCCTGGTTATTCTATAGAGATCTTTCATTCTTTATGTGGCAGCTGCTGTTTCAGCCCGTTTTGCCAGATCGTCGACCCATTTGCGTTTATCTTGGCGTGAACTCTTTTGTCAAGGGTATTGTTGATCGTACGGAGTCTTGATTTCTGATTGAGAGTCTTTACTACGCTTAAAAGCCCTTTAACCTCTCTTCTTTCTGCTATAAGATTCCATGTATCGTCTGAAATCCATTGTTTTCTTCTTGATTCTTTATAGCCTATGTGCTCATTGGCAGCGTCAATGAAACAGTTTTTAATGAGTATCCAGTTATTCACTGTATTGTTATGGAGGTTATGTAAGGAAGCGTTAGAGACTCAATGAGATTAGTCCTACTTTGAGGATTCAATAATCTATCAACGTAATATTTTCGTTGGGCTTTATCATCTTTTCTAATGGACGCAACTTTAAGGCGAATGGTGCCAATTACCAAGTGATGATCACTGGCGCAGTCGGCGCCACGTTTATTACGTACATCTAATAATGAGCCTCTCCATTTCCTGCTTATAGCAATGTGGTCAATTTGATTTTCCGTCATTTTGTTAGGGGAGATCCGGGTCACCTTATGTATATATCTACTCCGATGACCAGGTTGTTGTTCAGGCATGTGTCGACGATCAGCTCACCATTTTCGGTCATTCTTTCTAGACTATGTCAGCCCATTGCTCTTTCAAGCCCACAATTCATGTTGGCCGCCACTACAAAATGGCGGACAATAAATTTATATATGGGTCAAAACTGGTATTTTAAAATGTAACTTCTTGAACCCCCTCAATATTGGTATCAAATGAAAGGGCTTGACCAGTGGAATACAGTAAATTGTTAAAAAAATGTAAAATCCAAGATGGCGTCTAAAACAAAATGGCGGATCAAATTTTTTAATCCCATCAATATGAATATCAAATTAAAGGGCGTGCCTAGTAGAAAACAGTTAACTACGTAAAAATTCAAAATCAAGGATGGCGTCGGAAACAATAAAGAAAAATGGCGTATAACATGAAATACAGGTTAAGCTACGATGTGGGATTATACCTATGTACACGATGGTGAAGGATATTATCAGATTCGGTACGGCCGAATATAGCACTCTTGTTACAGTCGTGTTTGACATATTTATGGAAATGTTAAAGTGTTAACTATATACACATATGTTTGTTTATTTATATATTAATGAAAGTGCACATGTTTATATGCATATCTATGTCTATGTCTAAGTCATTATAAAGATAATGAAACATATACATATCGATGCCTTACTTCCTCAACCTCGTAACTTAAAAAATAAGGTTTTTACTTTTTCATATCAAACGATTGTTTTATACTTTAACTAAAAAAGATTAGTATATTATTACTACTAATATACATAAAGACAATCAATTCGTTAATAATTGCATTTAAATTTTAAACCAAACACCGAAGTATAAAAAGATGAACCGTTTTTTTTCTCTCTCCTGAAAAATTTTATTTTTTAAGATACGAGGTTGAGGAAGTAAGGCATCGATATGTATGTACGTACGTATTTCATATTAATGAGATCAATGGTGATACAAACAATTGTTATTGCATGACTACTCGTTGTGAAGGGTACATAAGATTCAGTACGGCCGAATATAGCACTCTTACTTGTTCAAATAAACTTTTTATTTCAATAAATAACTTGATTTTTTGTTATTGTTTATTCGAATAAAGCTGGTTAACCGGTTATTTTTGTAATGCTTGACCGAAGCCCGTTTTTTTTTTTTAAAGGAACTATTCGCAATAGCCGAAACCCGGTTTTTGAATAAAGTTGAATGTCGATCTCCCTATTTTATAGCTTTAATTATGGCTTACAGCACCGAAGTTAACTCTTACAAATAATTGAAAACTAACAAAGGTCATTTGCAATAAAATTCGAGACACATAATTCATAATTAATAGTTTATATCTTGTGTAGGGAATAATATGGTCGTATTTTAACTATTTTACAAAATCTTTCATGGTTTGCTTATTTCACACACTCCATTTCTTTTTCGTTTCCCTATCTCTTTTTCTGTCCAGGCGTGGATCATGAATGTGAACCGTGTGTTGAATTTTATCACAATGCTCTTACGACATCATTCACGAAAATTCTTACCGATGAGGCTGTTAACTCGTGGAAATTTAATATTCAACATTGTATTTTGATCTCTTGTGGCAAGTTGTTGCATTTGATTGCCATTCATATGACTCGTGATAATCCCTACTTATTGGATTTGCTCGGAATTGTTTTCGATCCTGACAATAAATTCAATACGTTTAATGCAGCGCGTGAACCCGAATGTTTCTCCCCACCCGAACATCTTTGGGGAGTTTTGGATGGTAATAAAATGTTTGCCAAACCACTGCCTGAACCAAAAAATCCCCGCGGCTGGTTAGTAGATTTAATAAATTGTTTTGGTCAATTGGGTGGCTTTGATAACCTGCAAGAACGTTTTAATCGTGGCCTGCAATTGCTGCGCAGACAGCAGGATCAAGCAGCTGCTGCTGTAGCCTCAGGTTGTGCCAAACCTGCTGGTTCTAGGGCTATGCTACAACCAGATCCGGAACAGAAAAATAAACTAACACTGGCCCTAATATATAGTCTGTTGAGGCCCTTTGGTCAGTGTTATGAACTGTTAACGCCCGCTACCATTTCAAAATACTTTATGCCTATTTGGAGCGTGGTTTTGGATTTACTCGATAGCTTTTCGGATGAAGAACTGAAGCGTGAAGCAAAACCCGAAGGACGTAATGATTATATAAATGGTATTGTTAAGTCTGCCCGTTATTTAGCTAGTCGTTTGTCAGGTCAAGAGGAACTCATACGTAGTTTAGAAATGTTTCGTTTGAAGATGATATTACGTCTGCTGCAAGTATCTAGTTTTAATGGCAAAATGAATGCTCTCAACGAAATCAATAAGGTTTTAACTTCGTTGTCCTATTTCGCGCATAAGACACCACAACTGCCTCATTGCATGTCCGATGATGATTTGGATTGGTTGACTGCGGAGAGAATGGCGGTGAGTTGAAAATATTTTCAAACATCTATTAAACTTTTTTTTGTCTCTTTGTTTTTAACCAAAAACGTTATCTTCCTCTGAATTTCTAGGCCTGGATAAAAGAATCCGATGTTTTGGGCATCGTTCTAAAAGACTCCCTTCATCAGCCGCAGTATGTAGAAAAGCTGGAAAAAATCATAAGATTTTTAATTAAGGAACATGCTCTAACCCTCGAAGATTTGGATGCCGTATGGAGAGCTCAAGCTGGTAAACATGAAGCCATTGTTAAGAATGTTCATGATTTATTAGCAAAATTAGCCTGGGATTTTACGCCAGAACAATTGGATCATTTATTTGAATCATTCCAGGTGAAAAACTTTTATTTTTGCAAACGTTCTCTTAATTAATTTTAATTCTTTTAACAGGCCAGCATGACAACTGCTAACAAACGCCAAAGAGAAAGACTATTGGAACTAATACGACGCTTGGCGGAAGACGATAAAAACGGTGTTATGGCCCAGAAAGTATTAAAGCTCTTTTGGACATTGGCCCACAGTTCAGAGATACAGCCGGAGGTACTGGATCAAGCGTTAGCAGCCCATGTGAAAATTCTTGACTATAGTTGTTCTCAAGAACGTGATGCTCAAAAAATCGTTTGGCTTGATAAGTGTGTAGAGGAATTAAAGAATGGCGAATTTTGGGTATTACCCGCTTTGCGTTTAATCCGTGAAATATGTTGCCTATATGAAGCATCACCCAGCCATGCCCCGCGTTCGCAGCAATCACTTAATCGACAACAGGTTATCGAACGTCTGCAGCATGATCACTCATTAGTTATTGTAGTTACTGATAGTTTAACGTCGTACTTGGATAAAATACGTACCATGATTGGGGATATGCCGAATGTAGATCCTTCATCGTTGTGTATAGATGGTCGTTATCCTCACATCTTGCAAATATCGGAACGTTTAGATTTCCTTAAGTTTCTGCTAAAAGACGGTCAGCTGTGGTTGTGTGCCGACCAGGCTAAACAAATTTGGCACTGTTTAGCTGTCAATGCGGTTTTTCCTTCGGATCGTGAAGAGTGTTTTCGTTGGTTCGGTAAACTGATGGGTGAGGAGCCAGATCTTGATCCTGGGATTAATAAAGACTTTTTTGAAAACAATATTCTTCAATTGGATCCACATCTGCTAACCGAGAGTGGCATTAAGTGTTTTGAACGTTTTTTCAAGGCGGTAAATTCGAAAGAAGATAAACTGAAGGCCATTCATAGGGGCTATATACTGGATAATGAGGACCTGATAGGTAAAGATTATTTATGGCGTGTTATAACCACTGGTGGCGAGGAAATTGCCAACAAAGGCATTGATCTGCTGAAAGAAGTCTCAACCGCATTAGGTCCCCGTTTGCAAGAGAATATCAGTGATTTCCATGTAATGTTTATTGGCGAATGTTGTGAGCGCTTGAGGACTCATTACACCAACATTATGATTTTGGGCAAGTCTTCGGGCAGCAATAATGCCGTACCTGTCGTGGTGGCCGACGATGCCAATCAGGCGGATCAAAACGATTCGAAAGATTCAAAAATGCGTTTTATAGAAGCTGAAAAAATGTGTCGCATTCTTAAGGTTTTACAAGAATACATCAAGGAATGCGATCGTTCCTTCAACGGTGATCGTTATCTGTTGCCTTTAGTGCGTGCCACACGTGGTAAATATACTAGTCTCTATATACGTTTTCAAAATCCCGGACGACCAATCGACGACATAGAAATTACAACACACAACAATGAAATGATTTCCTCGTTTAAGCGCAACTTACTTAAACGCATTAAAGGCACCTCGATCGCGAACATTAAAGTCGATCTCTACTACACCAATAACGAATTGATCGATATAGGCGACGAGATAAATCCATTGTCTCAGTATGCGATTCGAGACAAAATGATCTTGACGGCCAAACTAACGCCTTTAGGTGTTGGCCTGACGAGCAGTCCAGATACATCTAGTGATTCTAGTACGGGTTCGCCACCCAGACCTTGTCCTGATATGCAGCGCGCCGAATCCGAAAGTACTTTGCCGGGTGTTATAATTTCCCAGAATTTCCATTATATAGAGTTTTTCCTGAAACTCTATCAGCTGGGCAGTGATTTGGAACATGGTCGCCTAAGGGAGAGTGCTAAAGTGTTGTTACATTTATTGCCCTGTGATCGTCAGACTGTGAAAATGTTGCAGATTATGTGCGGGATGTCGGCAGCTCAACAATTGCAGCAGCAAATACTAACTCTGGGAAATGTAGCAAATGTTACCAAAGAAGGGGAAGATGAAACGAATGCAGGTAACGTGAACACATCAGCCAATATAACATCACCACTACAGAACCAACAAAGTAGTTCCACCAATAAACCGGTATGTTGAAATGAAAAAATTAAATTTACGCTGTTATTTATTTACAATCCTATTTTATATGCTTTTAGATCAGCTCAACTGACTGTACTCCTGAAATGCTGTTCCTGCATCCCACCCCGGCTCAGGTACATTATAATCTGTGTGTGCTTAATAGCCTGCTAATACCTGCTCTTGATCCATATGGCGAAAATGCTCTACAAATACAATCCTCGTGGCTGCATTCAGGTTGTGCCCACTTTATTCTTGAACTGTTGACCAAAAACAATTTCCTACCCAACGCTGATATGCACACTAAACGTGCATCATTCCAATGTGTACTGAGATTAGCCAAACTTTTCCTTTATATTGTAGGCTGTGTGCTATCACGTGTAGGCGACGAACCAATGGTATGTGATTTCGATATGGACTCACGGTCGCAGGTGGAAATACTCAAACAAATATTGACATCAATACCAAATACCTCAGAGATTACGTTAAGGGCGATTTCACAAAAATTGGCTGAAAACTTGGCTCGAGAAATGCTGTCGGCCAGTCCTGAAGGTGAGGTTTGTCGCCTGCTATTCGCCTCGACTTTGCAGTGGTCGTGCCCCGACATTTCCACCATAAAAGCCGTAGTCCAATTGGCCTGGGCTTCGTCGAGTGGCAATTTACAGTCTTTAGGAACAAAGAATGATTTTGCCGACGATACTTCTATGCCAGACAGTCAAGACTTTATGGTTTGTAAAGAGGCCCTAGAAGTTTTAACTATCTCTTTGGTTTTAAATCCCAGTGCGAATGAGGCCTTAAATGCTGATCCCTTGTGGAACAAATTCATAACGTCGCTGATACTAAAGAATCAATCACGTCACGTTCGACAAGTAGCGGCCGAACAACTATTCCTTACTTGTACTTACTGTGCCGGTGACAGACGGCCATTTGCTTATATGGTTAATTTACTAGTTAGCTCTCTTAGGACTCTGGTGCCTCAACACGAAGCCACCTGTGCCGATTTCTTTCAACTACTGTGTCGTACTCTTTCCTATGGCTGTGTCGTCAATTGGCCACTGAATGTAGGCGAAGGTCTGCTGGTCGAAGAGATCAATTGGCTGCAAAAGATACGTGAAAATGTCGCAAATACTGGAGATATACAGGTGCACGAGGATTTGCTCGAAGGTCATTTGTGTTTGGCCAAGGAATTGATGTTTTTCCTATCGCCCGAAACGAAAGCTCAACTGAACGATTTAATTCATGAGCTTATTGATGCTTTTCTATTTACCGCCTCCCGAGAATATTTGCATTTACGTAAAAATGGTAAACTAAAAATTGAAACTGCCCCTCCACCGGTGTGTCGTAGTCCACATACGATTGCAGCCGCTTGTGAATTACTAATAGCATTATGTCAGAATTGCGTTCCTAATATGAAGTTGCTAACGAATACAATAACGGATTTTGTTTGCACAGGTGAGTTGTGAAGATGCCCCTTAACTAAGAGGTTAAGAGAATATGTTTACATTTAACTTTTCATAGAAATTGCCCTTCGGCCCATGTTGTTCTTACAATTTAAATGTTAAATAATTGTTATTAGATATTATTTCAATGAAATAAACTTTAAAAATTATTCCCCGCTGTTCTGTGTTTCAAGTGAAATCTTATTAAAAACTACAATTATGCTTGTAATTGTACAATGTACATTTTTGTAATTTTAAAATGAAAAAAATAAATTGAGAATTAATTTTTTTTTATAACAACAAGTTCATAATTCATGTGGTCTTATATACATATGCATAAAACAACTCCATTTACATTAACCGTTTGTACATTTTATATTACAGATACTGATCCCTTACGTGATTGGGACTATTTGCCACCAGTTGGAGCTAGACCGATTAAGGGGTTTTGTGGGTTAAAAAATGCCGGTGCAACATGTTACATGAACTCTGTGCTGCAACAACTTTATATGGTACCCACAATACGTGTCGGTATACTTAAGGCCGATGGTGCAGCTACAAATGAAAATGAAGACTTTAGTGGCGAACCTGAAACCAATGCCATGGGTTCTGCCCTATTCAATGCGAACGACAATGATAACAATGATGCAAAGAAAAACTATCATGTAGTTATACTCAAACATGTACAAGCCATTTTTGCCCATTTGGGTCATAGTGCATTACAGTTTTATGTGCCACGTGGCCTGTGGACACATTTTAAGTAAGTTTGATTCTTATGCATATACATTCTTACATAAAAAGAAACTCAATTAAATTGTTAATTATTTTTTGGTTTACATTAACAATATGTTAGACTTCAAGGTGAGCCGGTTAATTTACGCGAACAACAGGATGCCGTTGAATTTTTTATGTCACTGTTCGAGAGTTTAGATGAAGGTCTTAAAGCTTTAGGTCAAACACAATTAATGAACAATACCTTAGGTGGCTCATTTAGTGATCAGAAAATTTGCCAAGAATGTCCTCATCGCTACTCGAAAGAGGAACCATTTAGTGTTTTTAGTGTTGATATACGCAATCATAGCTCATTGACTGAATCTCTAGAACAGTACGTTAAAGGTGAACTGTTGGAGGGCGCTGATGCATACCATTGTGATAAATGTGATAAAAAAGTATGTTAACCTAAAGATAAACTTTGCTTTTCCGTGTCACTTTTTATTTCTTGTATCTCTTCTCTTTTTCTCTTATGCAGGTAGTTACAATTAAGCGGTTGTGTGTTAAAAAACTACCGCCCGTTTTAGCCATACAATTGAAACGTTTTGAATATGATTATGAACGTGTTTGCGCAATTAAATTTAATGATTATTTTGAATTTCCACGACTCTTGGATATGGAGCCTTATACAGGTGTGTAAATGAAAATATTAAGAAAAAAAAAAAAGAAAAAACATTCTCGTTAATTCTTTTCCTATCCACACACAGTCTCTGGCTTAGCTAAACTCGAGGGGGAGGTTATTGAAGTCGGTGATAATTGCCAAGCGAATGGTGAATGCACCAAATATGAATTGACTGGCATTGTTGTGCATAGTGGACAAGCTTCTGGTGGTCATTATTTCAGTTATATACGTTCAAAGTAAGTTTTAACATAATTTCTTAACAGAGAACTTCCTATTATCAATGTAAAATACTTTCAGTCATCCCTCCACTGGTAAGGAACAATGGTATAAATTCGATGATGGCGAAGTGACTGAATGTAAAATGAACGAAGATGAGGAAATGAAGGCTCAGTGTTTTGGCGGTGATTATATGGGCGAAATCTACGATAGCAATTTGAAACGTATGCAATATCGTCGACAGAAACGTTGGTGGAACGCCTATATGCTCTTCTATACGCGTTGTGATCAAAAACCCATACAATTTGAGGCCAGCGTCGAACAATTGTCTTTGGCGGAAAGTCGTAATTTTGTATTGCCATTGCCAAAACCAATAGAGAAAAGTGTTAGGTAAGTGTTTAACTACAGAGGGTGTGTCCGTAAGTTATTGAATTTAAAAGGTATTGATAACATTCTTGTTTTCTTGTATTTTAGAAATCAAAATATACGCTTTCTTCACTCGAAAAGTATATTTTCTGTAGAGTTTTTCAATTTTATTAAGAAATTGGTCAGTTGCAGTGTTCCATCGGCAAGAGCTGATAAAATGGTAAATAAATAAGGAAATTCTTTCAGATTACATTTGTATACATTTGTATTGTAGACTAGAGATGGATTCAAAGCTTTTATTTATTTTCTAATTTCCTTTCTTTTTAGACAACAACCGCCGAAGAACTCTCTTTGTTAGGTATTCAATTGGCTTCGCAATTTCTATTTCATACTGGCTTTCGTACCAAAAAGAATCTACGTGGACCAGTTATTGAGTGGTAAGTTCAAAAGATGAAGATGAAGTGAAATTTCAAATAAAAATTAAATTTATTTGTCCCCAGGTATGATACACTATCACACCATATACGTTTCTCATCAGCGGTTCGAAAATGGTTTGCTAGCAATGCATTATTAAGTCCACCTACACGTTTGGGTGAATATATATTGATGACACCATCACCAGAAGTTCGTACTGTTTTCGTTAAATTAGTTGTATTCTTTTGTCATTTTGCCATCAATGATGAGCCGCTGGGTGGCTATGATGGCGGTAATTTATGTGAACAAATTCTGATAAGTGTTCTTAAGTTATTAAAATGTGAGGTAGCGGATAATGGTAAACATTTGCCACACTACTTTAGTTTATTTAGCATGTATGTGGGCTTAGGCATACAGGAGAAACAGCAACTTTTAAAGGTAAGTATGAAAGGAATACAAACCTAGTGAAATTGTTTTTTTTTTTTTAAATAACTAAGAGAAACGAAATGAAATGTTTCTAGTTGAATGTTCCCGTTATATTTATGCAAGTGGCTTTGGATGAGGGACCTGGTCCTTCAATAAAATATCAGTATCCCGATTTAAGTAAATTACATCAAGTTGTATCGCATTTGATACGCTGCAGTGATATTTCGGATAGATGCCAATCATCTAATCCAGATAATCGACCCATACCAAATCCCTATAAAGAACCCAATATAAGACATGAAGATTTAATGCCTTTATCACCAGATTGTGTTGAAATTTTATTTAATAGAACGGGGTAAGTTCATAACTTTTATGCACTAAATTAACTAAATTAACTCATTTGGTTTTTCGTTTCCTTTCGTTTCGTTTCGTTTCATTTCTCATCTTAATCTTAAGGTACATAAAAAAACTCATTGAGGATACGAATGTGGGCGAGGAAGGTTTAAAACTCTTACAGTATTGCAGTTGGGAGAATCCTCATTTTTCACGCTCGGTTCTCACCGAACTGTTGTGGCAATGTGGCTTTGCCTATTGTCACGATATGCGCCATCACACCGAAATTTTACTACACATTTTACTCATCGAGGACTCGTGGCAGCATCATCGCATACATAACGCCTTAAATGGTGTGGCCGAAGAACGTGAGGGCCTGCTGGAGACAATACAAAGATCGAAAACGCATTATCAGAAACGCGCCTATCAGATTATCAAGTGTCTCACACAATTATTCCATAAATCACCGATAGCATTGCAAATGTTAAATTCAAGTGCATCGATTTGTAAAAATTGGGTTGAAGCAGTTGTGTGGCTGCAGGATGAATTGGAACGTCACCGTGGCATTGGTTGTCAGTATAATTCATACTCATGGTCGCCACCGGTACAAAGTAATGATAACACAAACGGTTATATGTTGGAGCGATCACATTCCGCCAAGAATACGTGGTCAATGGCATATGAATTGTGTCCTGAAGAGGTAATGTATTAATAATTTACAATAAAATTTTCAAACTAAACAGCTGAACGCAATTTTTTCTGATTGAAAAACGTTTAAAAGGTCCTCTGCTCTGATAGTTCTGCAAATATGCCATTAAATAAATTGTCTTTGTATGGGTGGTACCATGTCCCTCATTTAATTCTAATAAGTCTGATAACTGGAATGAATTGTAAAATTTTTATTCAAATGTGTGGTGTGTATCACTTCCCCTGCTCCGATCGTATCGATTTTTGCTTGGAATAAGACAAATGAGATAAAAGGAAAAAAAATAATGTTTTAAAATTATAAACGTAATAGTTTTCGAGATATCTCCTAAAATATATTTTTTTATATTGAAGGTGCCACGCCCATTGTTAATTTTTCTTTGCAGATCTTTTTAAACTTAACTATGCAAGTTTTTATTTTAATACCCGATACGAATTTTAAAGACTAAAGCCGGGATCCCACAATGTACCGATTTTTGTCGCATTTCATGTGCCGATAATGTGAACGCACAATTATTTGAAAAATGCGACGATCTGCGCAGAAATCGTGCTGGCTATGGACAATCAAAATCAACTCTGATGTGCCGATAATGTGAACACTATTGTGCACAACATCGAACCAACAAATTGCTAAATATGCGCCGATTTTTGTTGGCCACTTGTGCGCCGACTAAAAAGACCGATAAACGCCGATATACTAGAACAATATTGCCAGCAATGGTTAATTTTCGTCAAAAGTGGGAATTTATTTTTTTTATTATTATATATTTATACATGTTTCCTTTATTTATAAATATATACTTTTTAATGTAATTTGTGCACCATTTTATATTTAGATTTTTAAATTTACTTTCGAAAAACAGGTTTTAGCCTCTACTTAAAATTTTATAATTTCGAGAAAATATCCTCTTGTTAATCAAGTGCGATATGTGTTTTTTAATTTCTAAAAAGGTTCATGATTACTAGTCAATCCCTTTAATATATTTTATACCCACATCTGCCAACCTTTCATTTCATTTGATACCAATGTTATGGTCAAGGGGATACATTTGTAATTACTATTTATGACCCATATTTAATTTCGTACCCCATCTTGAATTCGAATTTTAAATAAATAATACATCTATCTTAGCTAAAAAATTCGATTTTTGTTTGTAATTTTTGGGGAAATACCTAGGAAGTTACATATTGATGCCTATATTTCAACAATTTTTTTATATTCCTTATAAACTTGTTTTACTCAAAAAAAAAAAATAAAATTGTTATCAACTTAAAAAAATATTGGTAGTTTTGGCGATTTTTAACATACATTTTTAGAGAGATAAAAAAAAATTAGCTTGTGGCAACCATTTTGCTGGCAAACATTAGCGCTGTTCCACATGCATAACGAAACAGTCCGAACTTGCCCAAAGTTACCCAAAAGCGTTCCACATAACAATTTTTGTTCAATTATGAGAGTAATTTTTTTCATTTCCTGTACAAATTTGCACGAACTTTTTCTTTGGGTAAGTTCGGACAAGAATTTAACAATCAGCTGTTTTTTGTTTACATATGAAACTGAAAATTAATCAAAAAATTTGCAAGCAAAAGAAAAAGTGTAGTTTTTGTTAAAAAATATATTAAAAAGCAAAATGGAAGGTTTTAATGAAAAAGTTAAAGTGGTAAATACATTAGTGAATAGATATATCCCTTGTTCTTTAAAATAAATACTTTTAAAAAATTTACACTGGCTCAGCTTTTCTTTCAGTTCTTTTTAAATTATTTTTAACATCTGTTGGCAATGATGCAAATGTTTTGTTTTTATAATGTTATTGCTTTTAAGCGTCTAAAATCACTTAAATAGATTTTAATTTAAAAAGTAAGCACCATTAGTATTACAAGAAGTGCAAAAATGGTTTTTTGCGTTCCAGCAATTTTGGGTAGTTTTGGCAAATTTAGAGAGTAATTTTCATTTTACTCTCATTAGTCCGAACTTGTCCGAGATCTTGTGGAACACACCTATTTGTTCACAAAACAAGAAGAAAAAAAAAAATAGTTTACTCAGTTAGTAATTTTATATATATAAATTGATTTTTAAAAATACATTGATATTTTAATGATCATTTAAATTTGTATTTTTCATTCTCACATAATTTTTGAAAATAAAACTTTAATTATCAACTTCACTAAATTCGCGGAAAATTCTCTCATACGCACCATATTAATTTCTCTTTATTAATCACTCTCTTCCTCAAATACTTCGTTTTTTGAGTATTCCAAAGCAAATAAGCAAAAACAATTGACTTCATTTTGCACATAAGGCACGATAGTGTGACCGTATTTTATTAATTACTGTTGCAATTGCGTTTTGACCGATATGAGCCGAAAAATATTGTCACAATATGCGACGATAATGGGACCGCTCAAAAATACATCGTTAAATTGTTTTGAATGTGTACCGATTAAGCACGACAAAAATCGGTACACATTGTGCTATTTGCACCGATAGTGAGATCCCGTCTTAAGTAATACAGTAGGGTGGATTTTGTATGGTAGGTCTGGGCCTGTGTTCTGCATTCCGAATGAAATTAAATCACTCGGAATTGCCATGTAATTGTTATATACAATAACACTACAATGGCAATTTCGAGTGATTTAATTTCATTCGGAATGCAGAACACAGGCGATAGATAAAAACATCCCATTGTAAAATAATAAATTGAGTTTACGTATGTAAAAAAATTTAAAAAAAATTAAAAAATTAAATATAAAAAAAATTAAATTTAAAAAAAAATAAATAAAAAAAAAAATTTAAAAAAATAAAAAAAAAAAATTTAAAAAAAATAATAATAACCAGTAAACCACGTTTGTATGTATGTTGTTGTTATTGTGAAAAAAACGAGGTGGTCGTAGTTTTTCCTCATATCTCAGTTGTTTATGTACTGATTTTTAATACCGATCTGCTCTCGAATATTTCCAATATTTTAATACTTCACGCGTGTTCAGGCGATATCGGGGGGCTTCAAAAAGTTGATTTCAACATACACACAGACAGACTGATAGAGCTTAATCCGCTCCCCAATTCATAAGCTTTCAGAAAATATATACTTTATGGGGTCGGAAATGAAAATTGTAGAAATTTCACACGGAACGACAACCCTATAATATACATACCCTTTTTTCACTGTGTGAAGGGTATAAAAAGAAATTAGCGGCATAGGTGCTGCCTGCCATCCTTAAGATACTTAATATTAAAATATTGAATTTTTTTCGTTAATAACAAATGTTGTGCAAATTTTGTTTACATAAAAAAAACAAATTTTTTTATTCTGCGTCATTAGGAACAAGAAGAAATCAATGAATCAGATGTTGAAACCATCGACGAAACCCAAAGACAACAGCAGCAACAACAACAACCACAGTCTAATACAGCTGCACCGACAACAAAAGTCATTGATGAACTACAAAAGGAACAGGAACTAAATCATATAGCAGATTTAATACGAAACAACTTGACTGCAGAAGAATCGTCCCAACAACAACAACAGCAGCAGCAACAACAACAAACAGGTGAAAATTTAAACTTTTCCAATGTTCCTTCACATAAATCAACAGTTATTGTTGGTCTAGCTCCTGGTGTATCGATAGACTGGAGAAGCAATACATTCATTAAAGATTCGTCAACGAGTAAAAAAGTCTTTACCTCGACTACAAATACCTCCTCATCATCCTTGTCAAATACAACATTGGGGCCATCCACTGCACCATCATCATCCTCTACAGTTGCCATGACTGAATCGCAAAACGAAACTGCAAATATAAATGGCTTAAAACAAATCATTCAATCACCAAAAACGGTAAGTGTTTAAAATTTTTGTTTGCTTCATTATTTTGTTCAATTACAAGCGTTTTATTTTTATTATTTTTGGTGCAACAATCAATATTTTGTGTTTGTTGTCAAATTTTATACTGAAAATCAATCAAACAAATCTTAAATACTTTTTGGCTCTTCTTTTCCCATAAAAAAATCTTTTTATACTATTTCTTATCTAAATCTAAAACAAATTCCAAATTGATTGTTTTTTTACAATCCATACGTTGTTTTAAAAATTATTAAAAACACATATTGTGAAAATCTAAATAAAAAAAAAACAACAAAAATTTTACTTAAAAATTATAAAAAAAAATAAACAAAAGCGTTTAATGGGCAACAGTAAACAGCAACAACTCCAACAACATCTTCATCAACAACAATTACAGCAACAACAACTACTCCAACAGCAACAAAAACAACAAAGGGGTAACACTTCAAGCCGTTTAGTATGATTTGCGGCCAAGTTAGTTTTTTTGGTTTCTTTTTTTTGCGTTTTTTTAATTTTCTTATTGCTTAAAATCGTCGTTTTTTTTTCTAACATTAAAATATCTTTTTTTATGTAAACTTTACTTTTTTCATAATTTATTTTCACTTTTTTTGTTTGTTTTTTATTTAAATAGACTAAGCTCTTACTATTTACATTTGCTGATTTCGTTCAAAATTTATAGCCACGTGTTAAGCTTGTCATAAGTATTATGTGAATTTGTCTCTGCATACTTGAATAATTAATCATCATTGCTGTAGATACAAATTAGAGTCCTGCATTGACTTCTTTAAATAAAAATGAGTTCAGCTTACTATACTGCACACACCAAATGAAGAAAGTAAATGAGATAGAGAAAAACATCTTTCATTAATCTTGCATTCACTTAAATATGAGAGTTTTTTTTTTCTGTACACTTTTCAGCATAACAATCAAAACAAAAGTTTGTACACAAATTTAAAATCACTTTTTTCATCGGCTTTTCAACGAAATGTATAAAGCTAGAGTAGATTGCAAAAAGAAATGCCAATTTGGTGCGATAGATTTTTTTATTTGTGCATAACTTTGCGCTTTGTTGGTTTGATTTATATATAATTTTTTTTCAAGTTAAAATTGAGAAAAAAAAAATTGAAATTGAGAAATACAAATTAATATTGAGAAAAAACAAATTGAAATCCAGAAATACAATCTAATATTTAGAAAATACAAATTTAAATTGAGAAATACAAGTTAATAATGAGAAAAAACAAATTGAAATTCAGAAATACAATCTAATATTTAGAAAATACAAATTTAAATTGAGAAGTACAAATTAATATTGAGAAAAAACAAATTGAAATTCAGAAATACAAACTAATATTTAGAAAATTTAAATTTAAATTGAGAAATACAAGTTAATAATGAGAAAAAACAAATTGAAATTAAGAAATGCAAATTAATATTGAGAAATATGGTTCGGAACTGAGATCTGATGGGTAAATATCAGAACGGGCTGTTTGAGGTTGGCCTTCTGGAGACGAAAACATGGATATATCACACTTTAAGATTTGACTGTAAATGTCAAAGATGTAACGAAAAAATTATTTTGGCGCACCTACGTTCGGTAAAAAAAGAAAAAAAAAACTATTTTCGAACTTCCTTACGACAATTCTTTATATTCAGTGGTGTACGGCGAACTTTTTTTTCTGTAAGGCGATGATTAGTGTGCAACACTAATTAAATACTGATCTCCGACCTCATAAAGTATATATTTTCTGAAAGGTTATGAATAGGGGAGTCGACTAAGTATAATCCGTCTACCTGTCTTCCCGTGTGTATGTTAAAATCAACCCGACATCGCCAAGACCCGAGTAATGTATCAAAATATCAGAAATATTCGACTGCCTCTGTTCTTTCGCTTATTTTAACCACAAAAAAGTAAAATTTTCCGGCCCTAGGATAATTTATAGACACGATTGTTACTATTTATAAATTTGGTATGCCTCTATAGATATTCATGAAAAATTTTTAACAAATTGTTCACTAATCGGCAAAGTTATAGGCAAAAATTATTTGAAAAAAATATATTTTTTTTTAAATATATCAAATTTTTTTATTTTTTTGAACATGCTTAAGATACCAAATTATAAGCCGTAATCTCAGAAATGATTAATAAGAATAACTAACAAATCGGTTTGAAACCAACTGAAATATCAGCACGAAAGTGCAACTGCTTCGGTGTTTTTCCTAAAATTTACAAACGAAAATAGATATTTTTCAGTTTCTATAGAACCAAGAGAGCCAGCATGGAGATCAAATAAAAGGGCTTGAGTATTAAAATATAGTTAGATATAAAAAGAAAAAAATTCAAGGTGGCGTCCACGATTAAACGGCAAATATATGTGAGTCAAGTATAGTAGTTACGACTTTGTTTCCTTAAATTCCACAATATTAAACAATAGTAGTATCAAAAAAAGCGCTCGACCAGTACAAGGTAGTAAACTATAAAAGAAGTGTAAAATCCAAGATGGCGTCTGAAATAAAATGGCGGAGCGAATATTTTTTACCCATACGATATGGGTATAAAAGTTCTTGACTAGTAAAATACAATTAACTATGTAAAAATTAAAAATGTAACCATCGATATGTAATTATATTGCTTGCATTAAAAAATGTTTATTTTTTTTTAATAATCTTAAATTAATTTGATATACATATATTTGATTTATATAAATTAAAAAAAATAAGTTCAAAAAATTTGTTAGTCGTTATTTTAATATAGTCTTTTATTCTTCCACAACTTTGTCTATAAAAAAATTATATGAATTTAAGATAAAGCGTTATGGGAGGTAGGCGTTAGAGAGGGCGTGCCACCTTCATTTTCTGGCATAACAATGACATTGACCAGAAAGCTATATGTACAAAATTTCATCATCATACCTTTAATTTTGTCGGTTTTATGAGCTTTTAAATTTTATTAACAGTAGATTACGTGAAAAGTGAGCGTTATAGTAGGCGTGTCAAAATAGTTTCTGCCAATAAACTCAACTCAGATATTTCAATATAGAGTCCTTTATTCTTCCAAAATCTAATTTTGTCAGTTTAATTAGGTGTTAATATACCGAAAAATACACTGCGCGGTATAAATTTTTGCACATTTTGATCTATAACTCCTTTCCTAACTCATAAATGTAAACAATTTTCGGTAAAAAAATATTTTTTTACTCAGAAAATATACATTCGAAATTTCATTGTTCTACGTTAATGCGTTTGGACGCACTGCATTTTATTCGCTGTTGGAAGGACGTGCTTTTAACAGACCGACGGACATAGATAGATCGTCATAAAATGAAACCCCGACTCAGAAAATATATACATACCTTATGGGGTCTAAAATGTATATTTCTATGTGTTACAAACGGAATGACAAAATGAATATACCCCCACCATTTTTTTGGCGGCGGGTATAAAAAACTATTACAACACAGTGAATGCGTGAATGCATACTGTGTAGTGTGAGTGTAATTATGATTCACTTTAAAAGCAACATACAACTGAATGCAAAGAATAATGTAGGAGAAGTGTACGTTGTGTTTCAAAGAGAGCTGTACACAGTACACACATTCAATAGTATGTGTGACATAGCAAGCACGATTCTTTTTGAGAATGAATGCACAATTTTGCGATTTAGTGACATTCATGCAGGACTCTAAAACAAATTACACATATCATGGCTGACTTCCAAAACATTCGTATACAAAGTTTGTATACAGTATGGCTACTGTATTTAAATCACATACATATGCAAACTTCCGAAATAATGCATCAACTATAAAACCCATGCATTGTTTGCTTTCTTACTGCGTTAAAAAAAAATTGGCGGCGGCGTTTTGAAATGGTATACATTGTATAATTATTGTACTGTGGCGTTATGAAATATGATGTTTTCTTCAAACACAAAGCAATTGACGTTTTGGAAGTCAGCCCATTTCTTTAATGCAATTACATTTATATTTTAATTAAATTTAAATTTTGTTTTTTTTTTATGTAAAATAATATACAGTTTTACGCATTGAACTTTATGTTTGCTACATTGTGCTTTATTCGGAAAAAATATTCTTTTCAGCAATTTATTATTTTTTTTTAACCTAAACATTTTTACAATATACCTTTATACGATATCTTAAAGTGTACATGAGTAGGTTATGTTAAATTTAAGGACGTAAAGGAAAAATTTAAATGTTTCAGCCCTAGGATAATTTATGAACAGACTTGTGACTTGTGTATAAATAATACAGTGAAACTTCGATATAACGAATCCAGAGGGGATCGACAAATACTTCGTTATAGCTATTAATTCTTTATACATATGCATTGTGAAACCTTGGTATAACGAAATTTAAAAAAAATACGAAAAAAATTCATTATAACTAACTATTTAGAGGTAAATAAAAAATTATGTTTTTTATTATTTTTTTATTTTATTACACTTAAGTAAAATATATGGGGGATTCACAATAGTGTCATAAAGTCATATGTCCTATAATAATAGCATGAAAAATTAAGACTATAGACTCATAATTAAGTGTACTATTTTGAATTTAAATCAGTTTCGGCTTTGGCTAAATTAAAATATTTTTTAATTCTAATCCCTAAATTTATTAAATTAGATCTTACCACAATATTTTCCATTTTTCAGTTTTGCCGCAAAGCACAAATAAATTAAATTTTGTTTAATAAACAAAAACAGCAGAGTCCGTGGCCGATATTATTTGACGCCGCCATTGATTTGTTATCAAAAATTAGCAACTGCGCTTAAGTTTGGATGTCGGCCCGATAAAATTATACAATGAACGGCGACGGCTTACAAAAACTATTGCGGCTTGGCTTAGCCGGCTAAGCCGTTAAGCACAGGTCTCTGCTTATTAAATAAGACAGCACAATAAACATAGGGGTTATTCAAAGTAAACTCTCATATTGTACTATGTCATATAATTCATATTAATATGACTAGTGGCTTTGAACACCTTTTGTTAACAAATTATGTATTTAATACAAGAAAGAAGACAAAGAGATGACGCTGTTAAGAATTGTGTGTATACAGGAAAGAAGAAAATATAAAATATTTTCTCTGAGAGGTGAGAAGCGAAGAAATTCTCTCTGAGAGACAGTATAGTTAAAAGTATAACATAAACAATTTCTTATACATAGGAAACAAATGTGTAAAGTCATATTATTTTTTTTGTATGGAAATTACTAACAAAAATTTTATGCATGCATAAAATAATATGAAATAAAGGGTGTTTTTTTAAGCCCGATAGAACTTGAAATTGTAAAAAATAACACAAAAAATTAAATTGTAATCAAAATTTTTTTTTTATTCGAAAGATCAATACGTGACATTAACATTTGAAAATGATTTCGGGCATATGGGCACCGCGGCTGTTCTTAACGAAGCGCATTCTGGACGTCCAATTTTGGGCCACTTTTTCGAGCACTGCTGGCCGTATGTCACGAATAACACGAATAATGCTGGCCTCCAAGGCGTCAATTGTTGCTGGTTTATCAGCATAAACCAGTGACTTCACGTAGCCTCACAGGAAATAATCGAGAGGTGTCAAATCGCACGACCTTGGAGGCCAATTGACAGGTCCATTTCTCGAAATCAACTTATCGCCAAATTTTGATTTCAATAAGTCGATGGTTGCGTTCGCCGTATGGCACGAAGCGCCATCCTGTTGAAACCACATCTCCTCCGGATCAATATCATCCATATTTTCAAACAAAAAATCATTGATCATGGTACGGTAACGATCTCCATTGACCGGAACGCGAGCTCCGGCCTCATTTTTGAAGAAATAAGGTCCGATGATGCCACCAGCGTGAAAACCGCACCAAACGGTGCATTTTTCTGGATGTAATGGAGTCTGTAGGGTCTCTTGTGGATTGGTCTCGCTCCATATGCGGCAATTTTGCTTATTAACAAACCCGTTAAGCCAAAAATGCGCCTCATCGCTGAACACAATTTTGCGATAAAACAACGGGTCAGTTGCCAACTGCTCTAGAGCCCAATCGGCGAAAGAACGACGCATATAATGGTCTCGTGGCTTCAATTCCTGCACCAGCTGGATCTTATACGGGTGTAGGCCGATATCTTTGCGCAAAATTTTCCACGTAGTGGACGGACAGAGCCCCAATTCCTGCGACCGACGACGAATCGATAAATTTGGATCTTCTTCCACACTTTCGTTTACAGCGGCGATATTCTCTTCAGTACGCACATTCCTTCGACGTGTTGGTGTTATTGCATCCTCTAGAGAGTATGTGGTACGAAATCTATCCACAGTTCGACGAATGGCTTGTTCAGATGGACGATTATGTACGCCATAAAAATGACGAAGTCGTCTATAAGTTGCGCGAATCGACGACTGATTTTCAAAGTAAATTTGGATAATTTCGTAGCGTTGTTCAAGCGTGAGTCTATTCATGATGATTTGTCAGAGTATACTGAAACGATAAAAAAAAATATTTCATCAAAATTTAATTTTTTGTCTTACTTTTTACAATTTAAAGTTCTATCTAGCAAAAAAAAAACACCCTTTAGTACAAATATGACTTATATGCAACCACTTTGAATTGGCCCATAGCGTACAAAGTTATAATATATAATTATTATAAGACACTTTTTGTTTGAAAAGCAACAACAACACTTTTAAACCATTGTAAAATTTTAAAATATGAAAATATGACATGATAAGACACCTTGTGAATCACCCAATTGTGTAATTTTTGTTTGTTTACGCAAGTTTAGAATGCAACCATCAATATTTTTTTCGAAAGATGCTATATGTATTAAATTGTTTAGCAATTTCTTGCTTAGATTTGTCACCACGATCAACAGCATCAATTATAGAAATTTTTTCTCGTATAGAAATTGATTTACGCTTTAATACACTCATTTTTCATTTTGGCAAAGAACCAAAACAGAACTGACTACATTTGTGGCGCTTTACATATGCAAAGACATTTATGTACCTTTCGTTGTTTTTAAAAGGGACTTTCCCGTTTTGCTTAAAATTTAATTTTGCTTTATTCTAACTTCATTGTATGGAGGCTATAGTTCAAGACTTCGTTATGTAGAGGCTATTGATAACGGGATTTTAATGGCTTACACACTTAAAATGTTATAAAATACATAGTATTTCTCAATTATAATTTCGTTGTATAGAGGTTTTTGAAAAAATACTTCGCTATATAGAGGCTTTATAGCTCCGAATTTCTTCGTTATAGCTATAGAGCATTTTTGCATGAAAAACTTTGCAGTAAAAAGGTTTTTTCAAGGGACTCAGCTAAAAATTCGTTATATTGAGTTTTTCGTTAAAACGAAGTTCGTAATATCGAAGTTTCACTGTATATGATATGCCTTAATAGATATGTGAAAATTTTGGACGTCGCCTGAAACAAAATTGGAGAGAAATTTTTTCAAATAAAAGGACTTTACTAGTATAATTCAGTTAATTATGTGAAGATATTGGCGAAAAATAGGATAAGCTACGATGTGGTCATTATACCTGAAGGGTATTATCAGATTCGGCACGGTCGAATATTCACTTTTACTTGTTTTTCACTTCTAATTACTATTACGGCGATAGACACCGAACAATGAAAAAGTTCGAATAAATATAAGTTTTTTATTATAACAAATATTTCTTGTTATTGTAATAAATCACATATGTACATCACAGGATTTTTTGTTGCATTTTGGGTGAAATCATAAAAAAAAATTATTAAAGTTAAATAAATAAATAAAAATGTTAATAGATTTATTAAAACTTTTAAGTTGTTGCTATTATTTTGACCGCAGCTGAAGAGCATAACTTGAGAACGATTTATCAATTCAGTTAAAAAAGAAAGTGCGAAATTGACAACAAAGTTAAGCCACTCTATTGCAGAAAAATACCATTAAAATTTTAATTTTGTTTTGGTATATTTTCGAAAAATATTCGTTTCGAATGAAAAAATCTTTAAATTGTTCATACATACAATTCTCAGCAGATATTCTTTTATATGTACATGCGATAAAAGATTTATTTTTAAATAATATTTTATCTGTTAAAATGTATTTATTATTTAATTGTGTAGTAACACAACAATTTTTTAATCAAATTCTTTAAATGTTAATTTTATTATCACTTCATTCTTTTGTAGCAAGCAACTTACTAAAAATTGCAACGGCTTGAAATTTTACTAGTTTTATATAATTTCTTTTATTAATATTTACAAATTACACTGCAAAAAAAAATACACAAAAAACTTACACTTTAAAAAATCAATTCAAATAGCTTCATCAAATTTCACTAAAAAGAAATCATTATTTCAAAAATACTCGCTTATTTTCACTGTTGCGCTTGGCATTTTTTCTAATTTATAAAACAAAATAATTATAAAACATTTTATGTTGAAATAATCAATAGACAATTGTGTTAAGAAATAAATAATTGATTATCGCTTTTTCTGATTCTTCCTCTACAGTCAGTCAGCGGCGTCATTAGTTCAGAGACAACAACACCAGCAGCAATGACAACTTTAATTGGTAATACAAGCAAGGACAATGATTTAAATATTTTAAATGTATTAAACACAACAACAACAACAACGATGACAACCACAAATAGTACTGCTGATACACAACAACAACAACAACAACAAACTGTAAATACTACAACAACAAACGACCAACAGCAACACATTTTAGTGGGTACTAATTCGTCGAATTCTTCGACTTCGGAAATACATCAACAGCAGCAGCAGCAACTTAATAGAACAACAAAAACGTAGATGAAGTTTAAAAATATTGAAATATTATTTAAATTATATAAAAAAGAAAAACCGAAAAAATAAAATAAAAGAAAAAACTTTTTAAAATAATAATAAAAAAATAAAAAAAAAAAAAATTAAAAATATTTTTTACTTAAGAATTAATTAATAAAATATAATAAAAATCAAGAAAAATAAATAAAAATTAATCAATATTATAAAATAATTATTATTAATTTATAAAATTATATGAAAACAACAACAAAAACAAAAAATATAAACATAATAAAACACCACAACAACAAAAAAAAAAATAAACTTCTAAAAAAAATCATACTATTTTATTTCTTTTAATTTTCATTCTTTCCTTGGAAAAAAAATATAAGAAATCATAAATTTTAAATGAAATTTCTGCACATGTATGCATATTTTCGTTGACAAGGGCTGAGGAAAAATTGCATTTTAGATAATTTTAAGAATGATAATACCCAATACAATTACTAAATCACGAACAATAAAATATTCAATATCGAATCTTCAAAAATACATATATGTACATAAATAAAACTTTTCAAAATGCCAGTTATTTACAAAACACCATATATTTTTTTAAAATTTAAAAAAAAACCTCAATAAATGGCAATTATTTTAAAATTTTTTTTTTCTTTTAGAAATTTGTCTAGAAATCCGATAATTAAAAAAAACATCTCTTTTGGGATTTTTTTTAAGAATCGCTGTCAAAAACCAGCACAATAATTACAATTCTGAACAATTTGATTTCACTCGAAATACAAAACAGGTACAAACAACACTTCTGTTACAATTTCCAAACAATTTAATTTTGCTGGGAATACAGAAAAGTGATGAATGTTTGAATATGTCGGGGTAGCAAGACATAAATTCAATTCACAACCCTAGTTGTATTGGTACTATTTGTGTATGTCTTAACAGTATTGTATGCTTGTTGTTGGTAATTTCCATTGAAACATTTGAATAAATGGTTTTGTTGATATTTTTTATGTTTGCTAAAAAATTTTACAAACAAAATTTTTGAAAATATTTTTTGTATCTCTGCAGAAGTAAGATTTGATCAACTTTCCAATTCCTGATTTTTATTTATCTGACGGTTAATATTATTTGACATTTAGCAATACAAGCATACAACGATACAACAGGAATTTTGTTCACAAATAAATTATCTAAAACTGTATTTCAATAGACGATATAGAATACAATACGAGGTTGTGAATTGAACAATATTCTCTCATACATATATTTTGAACAAAATTTTTGTCAGAACATTTTTCGCCAAAAGTTTCCTGCAGCACTATTCATTCATGTTGAAACGTTTTCATTCAACCGTTGAAACTTTTCCGCTTCAATTCTCACCCGATCTTAAACAAACTATAGAAAAACCTGGTGTCAAACATGGTCCATATGTAATATATAAGTATGTGAAAAAGGCGATTAATTTTACAAATTTACTATGTATGTGAACACTTAAAGACGTCAAACGAGATACATACATATATGTAACAGCTCTTACACGTTAAAATTAAAGTTTGTTGAGTGAGGAAGAGAGTAGAGTTGGGCACAAATCGTTACTTTTCTTAAGTTAATTTCACTTAACAAAGATAGTTTTTAGATTGTGATTTTGATTATAATCATATAATTACATTAAAAAATGTAAATAGTTAAATAATTATTAAAGAAAAAATTTTGAAAAAATAAAAACAAAAATCTTAAAGGGCATTCAGAAATCGGCTTTGACGCGGAACGTTTTTGTTCCGAATGAAATATTTTTCGGTTTCAGCACAACATCGGTTATAGCATGGTGATAGGGCCTTATTTTGGTTGTACCTCTATTGCACATACATAATTTGTTGATTTTTTTCATTTAAGTCCGTTCAGTTATTTTTTGAGTGATTTAGTAAAAATATCAAAATATTTAAACATGCAAACATTTCTATTTATTAAATTACTGGGATACGATTTAATGCAAATATTTATAACAAAATACTTCTATAGGCGACGTTAGATTATTTAATTTTTGTGCGCCAAATTTCATTTAGTTCCGTTCAGCCGTTTATGCGTGTAACAAACATTCAAATTTATTATACCTATATTAGTAGGATATCGAAATGTTTTATATTTAAAATTAATTTCCGTTATTTTTTAATGCATAAATTACTAAACCTTTTAAGTAAGTGGTTTCTTTTTAGACACCACGTAATACCTTCGAAAAATCTTCTTAAATAATACGGAAATACACGACAACAAACATACACGATATTTTTTAATTTTTTTTTTTAACATTTTATAAACATAATAAAAATACAACTGAACACTTATTTTAATTTGAATTATAATTTATTATGAATTAAAAAAAATTAAACATAAATAGGAAACAAAAAAATTTTTATTATTTTTTTATAAATAAAACATATATATAAAAACAAAAATATAATAATAGTAATAAAAAAATCTTATATTATTATAATTAGTTTATTATGTTAAATAAGAAAAGAAATAAAAATATAAAAACTACATATATAAAAAAACAAAATGATTATTACTACGCTTTATAAAAGAAAAATATAAAACATACTTATTAATATTAATGAAAAAATAAATAAAAAATCATAAAAACTTGATAAGGAGGAAAAAAACAAATAAATGTTATACATAAAAGTAAATAAATAAAATAGAGTTTAAATAAAAAAAAATTGGCTAGTGTTTATAACCTAGAAAATTCTAGGTGTTAAAATAACTTTCATTCCATAAATATATTCTGCACGTATTGGCAACACAGTTTCTTGTTGTTAAAATTATTGTTTGTTTTTTAACGGAAGATTGTTCCACATTGTGTGACTGCGAGATAAAATTAGTTGTGTTTGAAAATATTGCATTAATAAGTGTAATTTCTGTTGTTTTTTTTAAAGAAATATGCTCAAAATGGTAAGTGCATCAATATGTTTGCTTCCTTATTCAAGTTTTTACACATTTCTAATGTTTAATATACATACATACCCAGCAAAAAAATCTATGACAAAAAAAGTGATTTTGCAGGGATTTAACTGGTGACGAAGTGATTAAATTTAGGTGAAAACACTAATGATTTTAACATTAGCGTGTCATTGGAGATCATGTGTTTACATGAATATTTTAATGAACTGAAAAGTATCGGATATTTCATGTGTTAAATTTGTTTGTTTACATGAATTCTTTAAGATATTTTGCATGATGTTGCCATTATTTTGCAGTTAAGAAGTCATTTAGAATTAATGCTTTTACACAATTGATTTAGAAGTCTTGTAAATGTAATTCGCTTTGCACTACTTCCAATTTTTTTTGCTAGGTATGTATGTATGTATGTAGGTAATTTGAGTTTAAATATTCAGCAAATTGTGAATTTTCAGAGTTATTTAATATTTAAAATAGAGTAACGAACAAATTCCATCACGAAAATCCACAAAAATTATTATTTCAAAAGAACGAAAATTTATAAAAGCAGAGGCTAGCAAAAAATCAAATTTCAAGCCCGAGAAAAACTTAAAAGTTGTTTGTAGCCAGTGAATGCAGGGGGGCTCGACTCATGACGAAGTGGTTCGATTTAGGTAAAACATGCATGATTTTAACATTAACGTGTCAGTGGAGATCATATATTTATATGTATATATTAATAAGCTGCACTCCATTAAAAATACCTATGAATTAGGTGACAAACTATTTTTCATTAGGGAGGCATGCCTTTTCTTGCACTATTCATTTAGAAGTCATAAAAAATATTATTGACTTTGAACTACTGCAAAATGTTTTCGGTGAGTAGTTTAATTCATATAACAAATACAACGTAAGAAATAGGGGGCAACAATTGTTAGCATAATTTAAAAAAAAAGAAAAAAACAAAATTAGCACAAAAAAATGTGAAATTTAACTTTAAATTAGGAGTCGTAATTCAGATTTGATCCGATCAATAGCTCGCGGCATTGCCATTATCATTATCGCATAAGGGCAATCAGGCCGTCCTTTCATCTAGTTTCCAGCATACACTTATACAGGTGGCGGTGCCAGCCCAGCTGATTATTTTTTTGTCTTTCAATGTTAAGGTGGAAATAAAAAATTTTGACATAAGATTGTTATAACTTAAAATCTCGTTTTCCAAGTATTCCAACGGAGATAAATAAATCGTATTTGACCAATTTAAATTGGACTGCTCATGAATAATATGCTTGATCAAAAACTTGTCATTGAATTGCAATTTATTAATAAACGCGTAACATGCTAAAGGTTCAATTTTAGCCATATCATAAATAAAATTATTTGAAAAGCGTTTATTTTCCTCTTCATAATGCTTGTTTATACAGAGTCTAAGAACCTTACGTTCTACGATTTAAAAATTTTTCATTAGAGCAGGTGACAAGGTAAACCAGATTGGAAAGGCATAAATTAAAATGGGTCTAATACTAGTTTTATAAATCAATAATTTGGTTTTAACTGGTAAATAGTTATTTCTAAATAACATTCCATAAGAATCTCTTATACGGTTAGCTTTATTAAGATAAAATTTTGCATTTTCAGTATATATTTTTTTAATTACAATCGGTTCTGTAATGGAAGCGTATACTGCGTACCAAAAAATTGACTTGCCTAATAATATGCTAATAGTCTCGATCACTCTAAAGAAAAATTCTGGCGTGTAACGTGCAAGATTATATCTCTCTTAAAATCGTTCTCATTTACCAATTTGTGTAGTATGGAAATAGTAAATTTGATCCCGCGGGAACATAATGTTAAGTACATAATCATACCTACTATGATATTGACTTTGCTTCCAAAAAAAAAAAATGTTTTTATGTGACAAATTTTATTTGTAAAACAATTAGTTTTTATAGCTTTAAGCTATAATTAATAAATGCAATATGTACATATTTTTAACGAGGTAATAACTAGACAAAAAAAGTTTGCAAAATAAAACAAAAAATAAATGCAACATTTCTTTCTGGTACTAATTAGTGATTTGTGTCGTCATATTTGTCGGTCTTTTCCTAATTTTCCTCCTCGAAAGTAATGACGGAGGCACCTTTGGCCACATTTGAGCCGACCGCACCACCAATAGACTTGACCACAGCATTTTTAGGAGCCTTCAATATGTGTTCCATTTTCATGGCAATTAAAACAGCCAAACTATCGCCCTTCTTAACAACATCTCCAGGCTTAACTAAAATCTTCTCTAAAACACCTGGCATGGGTGCAATTACCTTGGACCCGGAACTATCCATTTGATCAGCGGAAGCATTTAGGAATTTAGGTTGTACCAATTCAAAAGATTTCTTACCACCTTCCAAGAATATGGTAATTTCCGATTTATCAATATGGGCATTATATGTGGAAATAATGTTGTCAATATTAGATCTGATCTTTAGACGTTTGCCATCGAAAATACGGTCAGCTTTAACATCATACCAAGAACCATTGTCAATTTTTATTTGTAAATTTGAATCGTTGTTATATTTCAAAAAAACGTTGTAGATTTTATTGTTGGCCTTTAACTGATACTGTCTAATCAAATCGTAGTTAAGGCGGAAATTTGGCGAAGCCGTAAACGGATCAGATTTATTAATGCTGTTGATTTGAAAAGCTTGAATTTCATTGAAAACTATGGATAAAGCGGCTTTGCATAAGTCAGCATCATGGATTTTTAAAGGTGGGAATAATGTGTCAAAATGTTGGTCTATAAAGCCGGTGTGCACGTTGGCGGCTTGAAATTCAGGATGGCTGCTCAAGTCAATTAGAAAATTAATGTTTGTTTCTAAACCTGTAATCTTTTTAATTAAACAAATAATAAAATCTAAATTATTTAGAAAAAGTTGTCTTTAAAACTTACATGATATTCACCCAAACGTGCTTTTAAACTGTTCAAGGCCTGAGAACGATTTTCACCCCATACTACCAATTTAGCAATCATAGGGTCATAGTGAACCGATACCTCATCACCTTCCCTAACACCAGTCTCTACACGTACCAAACCTTCACTGGGCTGAGGTGTATCCAAATAACGCAAGGGACCTGCACCGGGCAAAAACCCTTCTCGTGGGTTTTCTGCATAAATGCGTGCTTCAAAAGCATGGCCCTTACGTTTAATTTGCTCTTGAGTAAGCGGCAAAGGTTCTCCGGCAGCAATACGTATTTGCCACTCTACCAAATCAGTCCCGGTTATCATTTCGGAAATTGGATGCTCTACTTGAAGACGAGTGTTCATTTCCATAAAATGGAAACTAAGATCCTCTTTATCCATAATAAACTCTACAGTACCAGCGCCCACATAACCCACGGCCTTGGCAGCACGTACTGCAGCTTCACCCAACTCACGACGAAGCTCTTCAGACAACCCAGGCTAAAAAAACATAACAAAATGAGATTAAAATGCAAAATTTTAATAATAAACCACTTATCCATGAAAATTTAATGAATCTTATACATAACACTTACTGCTGGGGCCTCTTCAATAATCTTTTGATGGCGCCTCTGCACTGAACAATCTCGTTCCCACAAATAGACCGCATCACCATATTGATCGGCAAAGACTTGTACCTCCACATGTCGTGGCGATCTCACATAACGCTCCAACAAAACTGAACTATCACCAAATGACTTTTGCGACTCATTACGGGCCGAGTTTAAAGCTGTCATAAAATCTTCTTTTTTATCAGCAATGCGCATACCCTTACCACCGCCACCACGCACAGCCTTAATCATCAATGGAAAGCCAATTTTTTTTGCTTCGGCCTGCAAACATTCATCTGATTGATCTTCACCATGATAACCATTTATAATAGGCACTCCAGCTGCGTCCATAATATGTTTACTAGTGCTTTTTATACCCATATCACGTATAGCCGAACTGGGTGGGCCCATAAACACTACACCCTCTTTCTGGCATAACTCAGCGAATTCCACTGACTCGGAAAGAAAACCATAACCAGGGTGAATAGCTTGACAACCAGCTTTTTTTGCAATTTCTATAATACGATCAGCACGCAAATATGAAGCCGAAGAAGCAGCTTTTCCGACACGATAAGCTTCATCGGCATATTGCGTGTGCAAAGATTCCTCATCGGGATCGGAGTAAACAGCAACAGTACGTACACCTAATTTGCGGGCAGTTTTAATGACACGACAGGCAATTTCGCCACGATTTGCTATTAAAATCTTATTAATGTGCCGTATCACAGGAGCAGTTTTAGTCGCATGTGTACCAAAAGTTCTGAAATAATTAGATTTGTTTAATTTCAATAAAAAAAAAACTTAAATAATTTGTTGTTGCCGTTTTTACGTTGGCTGTATTTATTTATGTAATAAACATGTTTAAAATTTGTTTTGATTTTTTGTGGGTGTAAACCACCCGCTTTATTGAGAATAAGTTAATGGCTATTAAATTCTTTTCGTTAACCTCACCTTGTATTTCGTAGTATCAGTGTAAGCATTTTTTAAAATAATTTAAAACAAAAAATTAAAATTAATAGTATAACTCTCAACTGCACATTTGAGAAAACTTCATAAAAATAGCAAATGTGTTTTTTTTAATTGTGCTGTTCTTATCAAGATATGTTAAGCAGGGTAGGCCCAGTTCTATAATAATATTTTTTATATTCTTATTGTCAAATAAAGTCTATGTAAATATTGTTGAATTTTTATGTATTTTTTGACAATTCGAAAGCAAAAATATAAGCAACGACACATGATCAGTTGTGCTTTTGAGTAAACCTGTATATCAAGGCGAATTTATTTATCAGGTGGTGTTGACGACGCAGCTGATCTACTTTTTTGTTTGCAAAAATGATGATCGAATTGTCAAATATTATTTATGTTAACATAGATTACTCCTTCCCGCGCAAAAAACACAAACAAAAACCATGTACTTTTTGACACATCGACAGTCGAAAACAACAATAAAAAACCATGTTGTTTTTTTAATGTAGTATTTGTTGTAGAATTACCACCACCTGATAAATAAATTCGCCTTGCCTGTATATCAACAACATACTTGGTTGTATTCAAGGCGAATTTATTTATCAGGTGGTGTTGACAACGCAGCTGATCTACTTTTTTATTTGCATAAATGATGGTTGAGTTGTCAAATATTATTTATGTTTACATAGATTACTCCTTCCCGCGCAAAAGAACACAAACAAACACCATGTAGTTTTTGACACATCGATGTCGAAAGCAACAATAAAAAACCATGTTGTTTTTTTAATGTTGTATTTGTTGTAGAATTACCACCACCTGATAAATAAATTCGCCTTGGTTGTATTTTTTAGTCCTTAAATATATACAACTTTAATTGATCGTGAGTGAGCACAGAATATAGGTACTATTAGTTTGTGATCGTGAGCAAAGCGAATTCACATCCGGTGACGTTACAAAGCCAACTGCTTGTTTTTTGCTTGTTTTATTTTAAACATCATATTGTCAAAGTTTGTTTACATTTAAAGTAATTATGTTATGAAACTTGTGGAAACTTAATAAAAAAAATTAGTGCAATACCTTATTGGTAAATAAATATAACACAAGTTATAATTAATATAAACAAAATATTTAATGTTTTTTATTCCAAAAATGCAAAATACATAGAAAAAGTCGCAGTAAAATAAATTAAAACCAGATTAATTTACCATTTTTGAATTAGATTTAGCTAAGTCCTCCTTTTATGTTAAGTTTACATGAAGTGCCAAATCTAATATACGCACAGATAAGTTAATTGCACGCCTGTGGAATTGGCTGAAAAAGATTTGCGTTGCTTTTCAATGTCATAACTTTTAACCACAAACCTTGTTTTTTTTTCTCTTAAAAATTTTTCTTTTACATATTTTTGTAGAAGTCTATGGGGTGTTTTTATAATATAATATCTAATGTCATAACTTTTAAAAACAAAATAAAACAATAAGGCTACATGTACATATTACATACAAAGAAATAATTTTTTCTCTTGCTTTAGTAAGTTTCAAAATTCTTTGAAAGTTTTTACAAGATTTTTATTTCCTTTAAAAAATTTTTACCTTTTTCTTATAATAATTTTTTGGAAATTGTCGCTGTTTTTTTCGAAATTTTTTAATTTGTTCACAATTGTTTAACAATAAAATATTGGCTATCCGCAATTATACGAACAGTAAAAAATTATCATATCTATTACTTTTGCGTCTTAAAAAAATTTAATAATTTTGCTTAATAAGTGCATACACGTATGATTTGTAATTTTTTTTTTTTTTTATTTAAAAGTATTAAACTAAATATATATTTAAATACACCTTAATCATAACATTTTTCCAAATATTTCCCAAATAAGTATTAAACAATAACAAAAACAACTGTTGCTTATCAATATAATCCACATACAAAACAGTTGTATAAAATAGTACTTCTGGATTTTTGTTTGAAGTTTTTAGGTACACGTAAAAAAATTTTGGTTGAATTTACTGTAAACCATTTTTATTTTGACTCAAGTTTATTTATTTTATTATTTTCCTAAATAATTTCCTAAAACATTTTCTTAATTAAATAAAACTTTAATCTTTTAAGAATCTTGAAAAACTGTTGCGATATTAGCCGAATGGAATGTATTTTCCAAATATATAATTTAAAACTACATATGAGTGTACCAATAAAGGGTGCTGATGAGGTGGAGGTGCGTTGATAAACTAGATTAAAGTCGAATTTTGTTTTCTAAAATGTATTCTTTAAAGTTTGAAATTTGTCAAACTAAATATAAAAGAACAAGAGCGCTGTATTCGGACGTACCGAATCTAATAATACCTTTCACAGTCATGTTCATAGATATAAATACCACATCGTAACTAAGCCTAGATTTTTGATTTCATATTATACGCTATTTTTTTATTATTTCCGACGTCATCATTGATTTTGAATTTTTAAATATTTAACTGCATTGTACTAGTCAAGCCCTTTTATTTCATACCCATATTGTTTGGGTTAAAAAAATTGATCCACTATTTTGTTTCAGACGCCATGTTGAATTTCTCACGTTTTTTATTGTTTACTATATTGTACTGGTCGAGCGCTTTTATTTGATATCAATATTGTGGGGGTTTAAGGCAATAAAGTCGTTTGAGTCATATATTCGCCATTTAACCTAGAACGCCATCTTGAATTTTGTTCTATTCATAGCTAACTATATTTTAATACTCAAGCGCTTTCATTTGATTCCCATATTGTCTCTCTCGGTTGTATAGAAACTGACAAATATGGATTTCCGTTTGTAAATTTTAGGAAAAACACCGAAGCAGTTTTTACTTACATATATATATCTCAGTTGGTTTAAAGCCGATTTGTTAGTTTTTCTTAGAAATAATTTCTGAGATTACGTATTTTAAGCACGTTCAAAACTTATATAGGAGTTTAAAAATTTTCATATAGTTAATAAAATATATTTATTTTTTTTTTCAAATAATTTTTGGCTATAACTTTGCCGATTAGTGACCAAAATTGTTCATGCGTATCTTCAGAGGCATACGATATTTATAGATAATAACAGTCGCATCTATAAATTAACCTAGGTCTAGAAAATTTAAATTTTGTGATAAACATAAGCGAAAAAACAAAGGCAGTCGTGTTAAGTTGCTCATGTCTTAGAAGGTTATGGGGCGATTATGCTTATTTCCAATACCGCTCTGCGCCCGAATATCTCTGATAACTTACACGGGTCTTGGCAATGTCTAGAGGCTTCAGAACTTGATTGCAACATACACATGGACAGACGGCCATAGCTTAATCAACTTCCTTATTCATAAGCTTTCAGAAAATTTATAGATTTTATGAAATGAAATGAATATTGTAGGAATTTCACATGAAATGACAAACCTATGTATATATATGTATATACCCTTACACTTACTGAGAAGAGTAAAATTACAAAAAAAAATTTCATCCGATATCAGACTATGTAAAGCATGATTTTTTAAGAGCTATAGGAAAGTTAAAAAGAAACATAAAATTCAGAAAAATGCATGAAATCTTTAGTACGGTCCATATAATTTAATGTTTGAAGATTATGTGACTGCGCCTCAAATGGTCCATCCGCTTAGTCCAATTTTGGCATAGTCTTTCCAACATTTCGGCCGGTATCTCATGAATAAATGCTTCAATGTTGTCGTCAAATGGGTCAATTGAAGCGGGCATTTGTGTATATACATAGCCCAATAAAAAATAGTCTAAAGGCGTTAAATCGCACGATCTAGGCGGCCAATTGACCGGTCCCGAACGTGAAATAAAATGTTCACCGAACTCGTCTCCCAATAAGTCCATTGTTAAGCATGCTGTGTAGCATGTGGCACCGTCTTGTTGAAACCACATGTCATGCAAGTCAAGCTCTTGTATTTTGGGCAAAAAAAGTTGGATATCATCTCACGGTAGCGCTCACCATTCACAGTTACGTTACGATTCGCATCACCTCTAAAGAAGTACGGTCCAATGATGCCACCAGCCCATAAACCGCACCAAACTGTGACTTTTTCTGGATGCATTGGTAGCTCGTGCAATGCTTCTGGCTGATCTTCACTCCAAAATGGACAATTCTGCTTAATAACGTACCCATTGAGCCAAAAATGAGCTTCGTCGCTGAACACAATTTTTCGATAAGAAGCGCGCGATTAACTTTCTTAACAGAGCACGCATTTTGATAATAAAATTCAATAATTTGCAAGCGTTGTTCGTTTGTAAGACGATTCATGGTTAAATTATAGACCAAACTGAAGATGTTTGACAGTGAAACAAAACACGAAACGTGCGTCAGCTGTTTAAACTAGTGTTGCCAAAAAGATAATAGCTAAAAAATCACCCTTTAGTGGTTTCATGTCTCAAATTTAATATAAACAAGTAAGAGTGCTATATTCGGCCGTGCCGAATCTTATATACCCTTCACAATGTGTAGTCATGCAATAACAATTTTTTGTATCATCATTCATCTCATATAAAATACGTACACACATATATAAAAAACATACATATATAAAAACATCCCATTGTAAAATTGTAAATTGAGTTTACGTATGTATGTTTCCAAGAAAAATAAATTTAAAAAAAAAATTAAAAAAATTAAAAAAAATTAAAAAAAAAAAATTAAAAAGAATATAAAAAAATAATAAAAATATAAATATAAAAAAAAAAAAAAAATTTTTGACTCAGCTGGGGTTCGGTGCCACGTTTACTATAACCAGTATACCACGTTTGTATGTATGTTGTTGTTGTGGAAAAATACGAGGTGCTCATCAGCGATGCCAACTTAGTGCTTTTGGCACTATTTTTAGTGCTTTTCGATGCACCAAAACGCTAAGTTTTTGTCCTTGGTGCCAACCTAAGAAAAAGCACTGCCTTGGTGCTTTGCAAAATTTTCTTAAGTGGTTTTAGTGCTTTTAACAAATTTTAAAATGTTTAATCTTGTTTGTAATAAAAATATGCAGGTAATATTTCTACAAGTGTATGTATAAATTTTTGTCTGGTAACTCTCTTTTTAGTAACTTAGGCCCCTTTCGCATTAGGCAACTATAATTGCGCAAGTATAATTTTAATTTTTATTTATTTTCTTTTGAACTTGCTTTTATGTTCACATTGAGCAACTTGGTTGCTCAATTTCTTCCAGTTTTTTCCAACTTCTCATCATTTTTAAATATTTGATACACTTATAAACAAATAAAATTTTCACAAACACAAAATTACACAACACACCGAAGAAGAAATAAAAGACAATGTCAAAAACAAATTAATATTCCAAGACAAGAATGACAGCTAAAGCAGAATTGCCAAGTACAAGAAAGTCTGTACTCAAATCTCGGCAACTCTTTCCCCTTTACACCGACCTTTCCTCTCACACTAACAAACACAAGAATTGCGCAATTATAGTTGCCTAATGCGAAAGGGGCCTTATTGCATATCAGCGCACATCAAACAGGTAATCTCAGCGCGGCAGCTGTTTTTACGCTGCCACTATGATTTCACTATGGTTCGGATTAAAGAAAGTATAATTGTAGTAGTTATGTATTCGCCTTGTTTAATATTCGTTAATTAGCAAAAATCCCATTATTTTCCAAAAAAGAACAAAAAGTAAAAAGAAGAATAAAGAATCAAAGAATTTTACTAAAAACTAAATTATAGAAATATTTATATAAATTGAAATTTAACCCAAAATTTAAAGGAAAAGTAAAGTGAGTAAAAAAAACAGAGTAAATAATTAAGAACATAAATCAAACGTTAAAAATGTATTTACATTGTAGATGGATTCAAACTTCCAAAAATATCGGAAAGTATGGGAAAATGATCCGCTTTTGAAAAAATAGCTGCGCTCCACAAAAGATTTAAAAAAAGCATCTTGTTTTTATTGTAAAACAGAAATTGGGGCACGGTACACTGATTTAGTTCGCCACACAAAAACCTTAAAACATAAGAAAGCAATGCAGCCTTTCAATGGTGTACAGTTTCACAACCACAATTATGTTTTACCTCAGAAGTTCCTAATGGAAAACAAAAGGCGCAAGCTAGACTTTCTCTCTATATTGCTGTTCATTCACTATTCCTGTCCGTAAATCATTTGTCAGAAGTTTGCAACTCTGAATTTGGCGAAAGTAAAACTTGCAATTTTTCATTGCACCGCTCAAAATGTGCTAACCTAATCAATAATGTATATATGTACATATTTAATTCTTAAATAAAACTACAATGTAAATTGTACTTTACTAGTTGTTTGGTTTCTCAATTAAATTTAAAAAAACAGTAGTGCTTTTATATGCTTTATTGGGCTTATAATTACGCTTTTTACGCTTTTTTTAAATCTCAATGTGCTTTTTGCCCCAAAAAAATTGGCATCACTGGTGCTCATATCTCAGAAAGTTATGGGGCGATTGTGCTGAATTTCAATAGCGATTCATTCCCGGATATTTCCAAAAGATTGATACCATACACAGATCTAAGGAACATACAGTTACTTCTAAAAGTTGAAAAAACGGACAGACTGTCAGGGCTTAATCGACTCCTCTATTCATAAGCTTTCAGAAAATATATACTTTATGGGTTCGGAAATGAAAATTGTAGAAATTACAAACGGAATGACTAAGCTATATATACCCTTGTGCACCACAGGTGAAGGGTATAATAAAATATTTTGATAGACATGATTTAAGGAAAATAATCTACTATTTTTTCCATAAAAACAAATATGTTTTAAAAAGTACAAAACCGTTTTCCTAAATGTTTCCCTTTCTACTCGTTATGAATATGGATGAATATGAGAAAAACAATTGAACAAAAGTGTAATTTTCATCAAAATTAAATTATTTTCATAGATATAAAAATTTTAAACTGAAACGTAAATACAAATAATAATAAAAATTTAAATTTACGTGACTAATTTGTTAAAAAAAAATAATTAGAAATTCCAACCAAAAGAAAGACATAAGTTTTTTAAAAGAAACTAATCTATAACAAAAAATAAATTTTGACAACAAAACAAAATCTGGCAACACTATATAATAGCCAAATCTGTACACTGCTACGTATGAGTAATAAAATGTTCAGTTTTAAAATTTACCATTATTACCAACACGAATTTATTTGTCAGGTAGTCTTGATTCGTCAGCTGATTATTTTAAACTTCATCTGCCAAAGTCCAAACAAATATACTATACACAAAAAAATCTCCGAACTGCGATTACCTGATAAATAAATATGCCTTGATTATGAATTTGAGTTAAAAATGTAATAAAGTTTACTGCCTGTTTTTTTTTTTGTTAAAACTAAAAATAAAGAATACTGGACAAAACGCAAATATTTATTTTTTTATTCTCTATCTTTTTTGTTTGTATCTACATATACAGTGGAGATCATGAATTTGGCGCATTTTGCATATCATAAATATGTTAATAATTGTGTTTTATTATCAAAACACGGAATGGTTTTATCCGTACTGTTTTACCCACATGAAAGAACAAGGAAAGTCCGATTTAGAAATAGCTCATATTATTAAATTGTTCCATAAAAATGGTTTATAATGCTATTATCCATATTACATATATCCTTTGGTTGTCCCCATACAAAAATTTGTTCTATGGCGTACGTCCACAGCAATAATATTGTAAAAATTACGAGCATCATATGTGATACACGGAGCAATATTTTAATTATTTATTATTCAAGCGTACTGTGTATAACGCATAATTCAAGCCATTTTCTTTATTCGCTACTACCCAGCAAAAACAAAAACTATGTCAAAGAAGTGATTTTGCAGGGGTTCAACTGGTGACGAAGTGATTAATTGGAGATCACGTGTTTACATTATTAAACTATTAAACTGCACTCTGTTCTATAAAGTAAATAGAACTTATGCGTATTTGATGAAAAGCTCTGATGTTTCATGAGTTGATTTTGTTTGTTTAAATAAATTGTTAAAGATATTTTACATGATGTAGCATTCATTTTGAAGCACATCATTTATGTCGAGTTATTTTGCATCTAGTGTGTCACTTAACCCTAGAGAACGAACGTTCTTCGATTCTATGAGCAAATCTCTCTCTTATTACTATTTTACTTCCAATTGCATGCGTCGATCATGCTTTCATTTTATATAGTGTTAGTTGCTGAGTTGCTTTTGCTATGAGCAGTTTTTATATATAGGGGATTACATAGTCCAATAAGATCGATTTTAGGTTAAAACAAATGATTTTGCATCATTGATTTAAAAGTCTTGAAAATGTAATTCATTTCATGAAAATGTAATTCAATTTTTTTTTGTGTGAAAAACAATAAAAATATTACGTCTGTAGAGTAAAATAACAGGAAACCCATTTTTCGTTTTGTCGTTCGTTTGTAGTACAACGTAGCAGAGTCAGCATCGATTTATTAGTGAAGTCATAAACAAACAAAAAGTAGTAATTCAGATTATGAAAATGGAATTCTTATAAATTATGACAGTTCAGATGAGTAGTAATATTTTCACGTGGTGATGACAACTATTTTAGCAAATCTGATAACGAAATTGCCACAGATCGCCTCTATATCAAGATCGTTTGTTTAGCAAGAGTAAAGCGATGATTTTAAAGAATCACAAAAATTTTAATTTATTGGTAAACATCATGAGGAGAACCTTGTGCGTAAAAGATGTCTTAACTGTTATTAAACATTTTTCGAAAGCCACTATAGAAGTACTGCTACCATGCTAAGTCTAAACAAGTTATGCAGAAATGTTTCTCAAGCTTGCCGAAAGAGAAAAACTACTCCTAAGCTCGATAACATATTTTGTATATTTATTAACTAATCAAAACAGTAAAGCACAGTGGGCATAGCATTATGGCTTAAGCAGCTTTTTCACTGCACGTTGTTAGACCCATTGTTAAAATAGATGGAATAAATTATCAACATGTTTATAAAAATATATGAACAGACTACATTAATCCACTTTCCTATAATAATATGTCACTTGTATAAAATTTAATGCAGGGCAACGAATTAAAGCGAACTTTAAAGTTTTAACCAACTTATGCTTAAAAGAGAAAAATATAATAATGCTTAGAGGTCAACGTAATTATCATGCTTAGGAAACTAACCAGTGTAATTACAGGTCATACGGAGTTAAGAACCATCTAGCTCGCATGAGATTATCTGAGGAGACAACATTTAGAGCATGCGAGGAAGAGGATGAGACTTTGGTACACTACCTCTGCCATTGTCCTGCGTTTGGGCATATTAGGCGCGAGAATTTTACAGTGGATACTATGCCGAACTTGGAATACCTGGGGAACTCGAACTGGAGATCCATAAGGAGTTACATTGAGGGGACCGGGTTCTTGGACTAGTCCGTCATTTATGGGAAATTTTGTTTATGGTTTTTGTTTGGGAATTTCGTTTCCCACATGGAGCGCACAACTTGCCAACTGGGTATAAGTGCATACCTGTCATGGGTTTGGGCTTTTAATGCCCCTCCTTTTCAACCTAACCTAACCTAAAAACCATTATTAAATCCGTTAGAGAATTTGTGAAATAATATTGAGAAAACATATTTAAGCAGTTAAGAACAAAAATTTAGCCATACTATGGCAAGAAACGCAAAATGCATGGTACGTCATTTTGCTTGCCCAAAAATACTCTGAGGTATTGATAAAAACAAAGTATTTCCTACAAAATCTAACACTTTTTTTAAAATTAATTAATAAAAGTTTTTTTGAGCAATTTAATTGTGCTAAATTCGTGACCACTACTGTTTATTTTTTTTTAGTAATAATAAAGTTTCCTTTTCAGAATAATGTCTAAGAAATTTAATATATTAAATGCCCTGGAGACGATCAAATAAATCCACGATCTTATGTGTGTTTGTGATGTCTTTTACGACTTCACGTACACACTTGCGTTCTACTCTGATTAATGAAAAGTAAAAAAATTGCATTTCTCGTGCTTTTATCTGATCGTCTCTAGTTTTGATTGACATAATAAATCTCATTTGGTTTTTGATTATTGTAACAGAAAAGTCAACGTACAAAAAAACTTAATGTCGCATTTTATTGAATATTCAGCTTATGAAATATAAAGTTTTCCACAAAACTGCACTTGTCACCAATAACAATAACTCATCATCCAATGACGACACACTGGCAAACGAACACAAAAAACCAAAAGTTAAAATGCCTTTTGTCGGGTTTATTTGAACGTCTCCGAAAAAGGGTCAAATAAATGACACAAGCACATATGCAAACACCTAATGATTTATTTGATCATCTCTAGGACACTTTATTTATAGCAAAATATTTTTCTTTTCATATTTTCCTCTCTGATTTAGTTTGTTTGTCTAATGGTCTTAATGTTATTAAACGTTTAAAAATCAAATTTCCATAGAAAATCAGTTTAATAAATCCTGTATAAACAGTTAAACTGTGCAAGGTTTGGGAATAAAGATGTTAACAAGCTGGCATCACTATAAAATGCATTTCCGTTGTCCACTGTACGTATGAGTAATATGACCTGAATTTAGTTTTTAAATTAATTAACTCGTTTTAATTTGCCTACCACTGCTTAACATGTCATATTCTATTAATAATAAAAAATCATGATTTAAAATAAATTTCAAGTGCAATAGTCCACAAATTAACTACATAGACTGGTAGATATTCTTTTATTTTCTATAACTTTATAGTTTTGCTTCGTTTAACACACCTTTGTAGAAATTTAAATATTTTATTAAGTTAAAGAGGTTTGACTAATCAACTAAACGATTTGTAGTAAAATGAGGGCGCCTTGAAAATGAAGACAATATTTATTAGAATTGAAAAAAAAAAACATAGTTAAACATATGTTTAGTATAACAAATATAATACACGCAAAAAACCAATAATACAAACACTTGCATTTATTTGGATTTTGGAAAAAAAAACCAAACCGAACCGAACAAAAGAGATAAAAAACTGAGAGTAATATGAGTAAACGTTTTAAAATTTGAATTCAACAGAGTTGTGCGAGGTGGTGGCGCAAGCGTAAAAACTCACGCAAAAATATTAAATAGTTTGAGGTGTCTTATGGCTTAACAGTTCAAAGAGATTTTAGTTTAAAAACAAACGTTCAAGAATCTACTACTACTTGGTTTACAAATTATTAACCATAAACGGCAAAAACGGTTTTACTGTTTGTGCAAAGTTTTCAACCACTTAAACGACGAAAACAAAATCTCATATAAATAAGTTTAAAAAAAGAGAGGGTAAATAAATAAAAATGTGGTTTATTTTTTTATAACGAAAAGAATACATGAAAAAGATAAATAAATTTGAAAACGAAAAAAAAAAATCAAACTGCATTTGGAGTAACCTTCGAAATGAATATATCAGCAACCAAAATTATAGCAATATTATGAAAATATGTTAAAATTAAATTAAAAATCAACAAAATATCGTTAATTTAACAACCGTTAATACATACATACATACATGTGAGCATATCATTTTATGTACATTCATACAATAATTGAAAAAGAAAAAGTTTGTAGGTACCTGCACAAAAAAAGTGAAATTATTTACTTACTTTGATACGCATTTTTAAACTTTAAAAAAGGCGTTAATTATAGAAAATTCTTCTCATTACTGTTTTAATACAATACATAATCATAATAATAATAAAAAAACAAATTAAAAATTTTGACAAAATAAAATAAAACATAGAAGAAAAATGAACAAACATACTATGTATGTGTTACACATTTTAATATAAAAATTATGAAATATGTACAATGTGTCTAGTTATTTTAATATTTTTCTTTTACAACTTAATACTAACAACCCCAATTGCTGAAACAAAATGCACCTGTAACGCATGAATTAATCACCAGCAATACTTTGTAATAAACTACCAAAGTCTTCTTGTAATTAAGGCTGCCAGATTTTTTATATTTTCTTACAATCGTTTTGTAAATTAAATTTGAGTTTTGATTAAGTTCAGACTTAAGAGTGAAATAAAGCTGTTTTCGCTATCGAGAAGCGCCTAAAAGTAAATCAATTTTTTTCTTTTGAAGTTTGCAGAATTTTTTTTTTTTTATTTTAGAAAATTAACTAAAAATTTTTAAAATGTTTTCTTTTTTAATTTTTAAAAAATTATAATTTATTATTTTTTTTTTTAATGTTTAAAAATTATAATTTATTATTTTTTTAGTTTTTATTTTAAAGTGTTACAAAATTGTTTTTAAAAAGTTTGATTTTTTTTCTTGAAACAAAGATTTGTTTTAAATGCCTTTTAATTGATTTTTCTGATTCATTGCTGTACTAAAATCGCCTGGCAGCCCTAAACGCAACCATATCATACCTTAATATTACAACAACAATAGTAAAACCACATAAAGCAAATATATGTATATGTATGTAAGTACATATACCGTAAAAAATAAATCTTCGCTGTCTGTTATTGTTGAGTTTATGTCCACTTTTACTTTAACGGAATAAAAGCAGCAGCAGCAACAACAAAATGTGCAGTACTAAAATAAAAACAAACAAACAAAAAATGGTAAAGAGAGAGTGTATGATGTTTATTTTTCGTTATTGCTTTTTACACACCGGTTCTGGTTTTGTATTTTAATTTAACCTACGTGTGTTATATTGTTGTTATAAATTTACATATTGACCATCTTGTAAAAGAATCTGAAATCAAGAGTGATTTTTTTCTAGTGAAATAACATTATGACTGTTTTATTTTAACAAGCTATGTATATTAAATAATAATATAAAGATTAGTATCTATTGTTGTTGTTGTTGTTTTTCTTGTAGAAAAGCATAGAAAATATAAATTTCGCTTTCATTTAAAATTTTTATTTAAAGTGATTCATGTTGTTAAAAAGTTTTGAAACGAATTGGCACACGTATTTCTGAAGTCTTAAAAGTGGATCGGATTAAAACTGGAAAAAAAAACTTCATTAACAAAATATTTCATTTAAACGGCTGAATAAAACTGTAAACGAATATGAATTTTATTGTGATTGGCATGGTAATAATGCAGGCTGCAAGTAAGTAGTATTTAACAACAGTTATTTTATACCTATATACATATATTTTTTTTTTACTTTTTGGGTTTTAGTACTTTTTACAATTATTTTCTGTATAAACTAAGCTGTAAATAAGCTTTATTACCAATATTTTTCTTATTTTGGTAAATGTTTTACACTCTTCTAAATAGTGCTATGTAATATTATTTAAAAGAGTTGCCTTACGGGAGACTAATTCCAAGATAGAGTCCTTTTCTTTTTCTTTGTTATTTTGGTTATATTAAAAGTTTATATAATAGTGAGCACAGTAAACAAAACATTTTATTATTATTATGTAGAATATTAGGTATTGTTTTTAAAGATATTAATACCTAAAAAATGTTCTACATTAAACATTATTGTAAGGAAAATTAAAAAAAAAAATATATAGGGCAACCTTATTTTACACTTTTCTAATTAAAATGTACAGACAAAGCAAATATGTAATTTCAAAATTTTATCAATTGTCCTCAAGGCGAATTCAATATCAGGTGATATCATCCCTGCAACAAACACAAAAAGGCCAAGAGAATGTCAAAACACAAAAAAACAAATTTTTTGTTTACTTTTAATTAAAATTTTATTTTTATAAATTTACGCGAAAAGTTTTAAAATAAATAAGTATTTTTAATTTATTACCTTAATTTGTGCCAGTTTATATCACATATTTGTGTTTTATATCACATTTTTCACAATTTTCAGAACTTTAAATCACTTGGACAAACACAACGGAAATTTTGCATTTTTTGAATTAAAAACATTACAAATGTTGTTTATTCAACTTATAAAATGTGTTTTACTTATTTTCCAATAAGTTATTGCACAAATATTAGTATTTTTTATATTTTTTTCCACAAATTTTAACACTTTTATAAAAATTTTCAATCAACGCACATAAAAATTAATTTAAATGTAAACAAACTTTGACATTGTGCCGTAAAAATAAAACGAGCAAAAAACAATCAGCTGGCTTCTTAACATCACCTAATGTTGAATTCGCCTTGATTGTCCTCTTTAAAAAATGCCAAATAATAAATTGAAATTTTGTGAAGTTTTTAATAAAACATAGAAAACTAAAAATATATGTATGTGGAAAATTTAAGGATTATCGAATATTTTCTATAAAAAATGAATCATTAAATTGAAAATATAAAAACAGTAATCAAATTAATCATCCTCTTTTTTTTTAATATAGTGTTACAATGGTAAAAAATGTCAAATTTAACGTCTTTATCATTTTCATTTAGTGCCAAAAACATATACGGCATATTCACATTAACCTTCGATAAACATAAAATCTGATTATGAATATATAAGATAACTTTTCTTTACTAAAAAATTTTATAATAAATGTTAACATATAAATATAAACATGAATGTGTATTATAATTATAATTACTGAAAAACAAGTTCTTTCATATTCCTGTCATCATATTCACATCTTTTTTCACTTTAGTTAAGTTACCATTTTTAAATACATACTACGAATGCAATTAACTATTCACTCATATTAAGTATTATCTTAATTGAAAATATTGTGAAAACCAGTCTCTTCTTTTTAAGTGTGCTTAGTAACTTTGGTGGCAAATATGTTGTAATATCAACTAACTAGGTTTTTCTTTAATTCTCATTTATTCTTGTGTCTTGTGAGTTTAATTAAATACTCGTATGACGTAAAAAATTGGGGTAGAATTACCTGAGTGTGTTTTTTTAGTACTTAAATTTCCATTAAGTTTTGAGTGGCACGAGCTTAATTTTACGCATCTATAAACAATAATTTCTTTAAAATCTGATTTTTTTTTTCAAAAAATTTAAAACTTTAACTATTGTGTTTTCTTCTTACAATTAAATAAGATTTTGTTTACAAATTATTGTATTTGAAATATAATTATGGTTATTGCGGTTAGTTGTTTATTTTATTTATTACAGTAGAATCCCGTTAGGTTGTAATGGCAGGGGATCAACCATTTTTTAATTTGCAAAAAAAAATGAATAATTTGATCACGTTTTACGTTTTACAAAAGACAAAAAACAGACCTTGTACAAAAAAAAAAACAAATTAATTAGGGAACGAACAGATCTATTAATAAAGTTAATAGATTTTATCGTACTGTTATAAATCATCTAACATAATTTGTCTTATAAAACAAACATATTGTTTGTTTAATTAACAACCTCCCATTGTTACAGTTTTAATTTATTTACATGTGAACTCCATTTTTTTGTTTGGTTGTATGGTGTTGTACGCCAAATTATAAGTCTAGAATGGAAAAGTTGATCAAACCTTTCTTCTGCTGAGTAACAAAAAGTTTTTTAAAACAATTTTAAGTACACATTTTTAGCAAAGAAAAAAAAAGTCAACAAAATATTGGGAGCAAAAAAAGCCTACAAATATTATGTTTTTTATTCCGGTAAATATTTTTTTCCATTCTGGAATGAATCCAATACAACTCTTCAAAAACACAAAAAATAAAATTGTATTGTTATGCAAAATGTTTTAATGGTAATTACCAACAACATGCATACAATACTGTAAACACACACAAAAATAGTGTTGGGGCTGTGAATTGAATTACGGTTTACTTATTATGTTTCATTACTTTTTCTGAAAGAAAAGTTAAAAAAAATTGTACGTTAAGAACTTGATATTTTAAAAAAGAAGAAAGTGTTGCATTAGTAATTAACAGACACCACAAACGGTATGAGTTCTAAGGTAAAAACGGCATCTGTTAATTATGCCGTAATAATTAACTGAGTTTTTCGTACTTACGTGGTACGAATTATATCGATTCTACTGTATTTATGTTTAAAACAAACTTTAGTGTTTTTGTTTTTGTTTGTGTTTAAATTAAGTTCAAATTAGATTGGCAATTTTTAATGTATGTATAATGCTTTGCTTATTGTTTAATTTAAAATCAAACCATTTAAAATGTTGCTAAACACTTAAAATTGCCTTAATTAAATACGGCAGCGCCATAAAAAAACTGTTACGCGAAATTTGAAAATTAAACCGAAGATAAAATATTGATAATGTAATATATTTGGGTATAATGAAAAATATGCAGGCATTTTAAGAAAAATATGTTTTTATGTAAAAGGATTCTAGAAGCCTCGACAGTTCATAAAGTTCGATAACGTTCAAGCTACAATTTTGACTATTTATATCTTCTTATTGTTAAAGAAGTAATATTTTAGAAATTTAAACGAGAGTCAATAAAACATTTAATGTCATAGACTTTTTAAAAATATATTTTCAAATAGTTTTGACTTTTAAGATGGTTTAACCTTTGTGTTTTTAAACTATTCTTCTTTAGTTGCAAGCAGTGTTGCCAATTTAGCTATTTTATGGCTAGATTTGGCTATTTCTCAACACGCTTAGCTAGGAAAATCTGCTTTTAGCTATAAGTCATTTATTTAGCTATTCCTAGATATTTTTTAGCCTTCTTAAGCCATTTTTTGTTTTTAGCTTTCAAGTGTTGTTGATGTTGTTGTTTCGTTTCCTAAATAGTGAAAAACGCTTCTATAAAACAATGCTTTTTTAACTACTAAAAATTGCATCGATGGGAACCTCTTTAAAATATTACATAAACAAACAAACAAACAATCAATCAGTAAAAAAACCAAACACGTATGTGTATTTAATAAATAAATAAAAAAGAAATTTAAAAAAAATAAACAAAATTTTCGAAGAAGTTTATGAAGGAATGGTTATCCCACCCAAATTAAAAGAATGGATTACAGAAGTTTAAAAGTTTTTGTAAATATTGTAAATGATTTCACATTTACAATATTTACTTAATCCAAATTTATTTATTTAATCCAAAATTATATGATTTAACTTTTCACTCTGAAACACATAAATGGTATCGGATATACAAATTCAAAAGTTTTTTATTTAATGTTAAGTACAATCGATACAATTAAGTTCTTAATAAAACCTCATTTAAATGGCCTGCACGACTTCTTCTGCAGGAACGAATTCGACGAACGCAATGTTCGAGCATTTTTTCCACTTACTCAAGTCGTATTTCATGTATGTCATGTTTAATATTGACTTATAAAGATTGAAGAGAGTTTGGTTTATTTCGAAAGACCAATATTTTATTTTTTCTATATTCTTTTTTTAAGATACGGCTTAAAAAGGATTGATAAATGCTGTTCTCAATATGAAGTACAACATAATTACCTTAAATTAATAGGATCTAAAGAAAGTTAAGATGACTAATAGCGAGCTAGATGCTGATGATAATTGGTCCTTTTAACACCATTATAACAATTCTTGTACTTTATAACTAAATAGTCAAAGATGTATTGAGTATATTACAAACGGTCTTCGATTATATTATTTTTCTTTTAAAATAAATTTTTCTTATTTTTTTTATTCAAATATTTAAAACTTTCTATATAAAACATTTAGCCATTTTTTAACTAGTTTCTAGCCATTTTTTTCCAGAATTTTAGCCATTTTTGCTTATCAAGTTCTGACATCACTGGTTGCAAGGGTGTATGTTAAAATTTGTTATTGATTTTATATTTTTTACAATAATAATTTGCGACTTTATAATTTCGTTCCATCATGTTTTACAATTGAAAATAAATTTTAGTTCTTTCCCCTCTTCTTCTGTAACATGTTTTTCAAAACCTCATTTTTTGTTGACGACTTTCGAACATTGTTAAAGTTTTTTTTATTTTTTAAATAAGTAGTTTATTGTAAACTTTATCAGTGAGATCGCTATTTGTTTCAATAACCCAAAACCTAATGAAGTCATGTTTTTCTTAATTATCATTATCCTTTTACGATGCTTCATTTTCACGTGCACAACTAAAAGCATTGTTAAAACATTAATAATTTCCAGATGAATTCCATGTACAAAAGATAATTGCCGATTTTCAGCTTGCAGAAGCTACATCTGTTGTGAAGACTACTATTTCACTAAACAGTGGTGATACACCAAAATCACTTAACTGAAAGCTGAATGATTTTCACTGTCAGAATTATAAATATTATATATTTACATAAATAATCTGGATTCCCGGGATTTTTAAAATAAATCCTAGGATTCGGAATTGGAATTGGCATGCCTATTAAGTATATACATACATACATAGGTATATTGTAAATCATTATCAAAAGAGGATGTAGGAAGGTAGGTAGGTAGGTTAGTCTGGTGCAAAGTTACCCTCACCCGAAGACCATTACGGTCCATTGTGACGCCTAAATATAGAAATAAAGAGAAGAACAGAATAAGAATAGAAATAGTTAGAATAGACGAGAAAGAGAAGCAGACCAGTCCAGAGTCTCTGGCGGAAATCGAACCTGCAACCCCCAAATTAGCAGACCAGCTCACTACTGACTAGTCCATCGTGGCACCCTCAAAAATAAGAGGAGCCAGTTGAATAATTTCTGTCTGTCCGTATTTCTTGAAATGAGGATTCCGAAACACCCAAATAATTATGTACAAAATAATTAATTATGTAGCAAAAAATCTTATAGTATCGTATAGTATGTTATTTATGTATGTATGAATGAATGTATACATATATGTATGTTTGTATGTTAATTTGTCTGTATGTATATTAATAGCTATGTACATATATGTGACAGCGCATAGAGAAAGTAACCTTAGGGTAAAAAAAACATTTTTCCCATGCCCCAAAAGTGTTCCCTCCCAGAGATATGCGCGTTTTATAAAAGTGAAGTCGACGATTCTAAGCGCAAATAGAAAGGGACCTAACGGTAAAATTTATTTATTTTCATTTTTCCCCTACTAAATTAACAAACACTTCATCGATAACCCTGGTGACGGAATTATAATTGGTTTGTCATCGAAACTGGTATTGTTACTCAGATGTATGTTTTCATTTATGCTGGCTGAATTCGCAAACAGTTTACATTGCACTGGTGACTGAGCAATAAATACAAAGTGATGATATGTACTTCGATATTCCAACTAAAGTTTTATATTTAGTGGAGAAGTATTCGTCCCATTTTCTTCACTCAACAACAGGCTCACTTGAGTTTAGAAGTCGAATAGGTACAGGAACATTAAATCCATTACGAGATGATTTTCTAACACAATCAACTACATCCATGAAGCAGTCGACATTAGTTTGGGCATATTTTGATTTAAAAACTCCGAATAAACGATCAGGTGAAAACTTTGTATGTCCGGTTAACAAAAAGTTCAATTCATCTGACTTACATCTGGAAGTATCGACAAGGTGTTGTAAATATCGTATCATCGCATTGTTTTTATTTTGTGAAACACAGTTATTAGCGAATATCACTAATTTTTTAATTGAATGCACTTCTCGTAGGTAGTAATCAAGCATTGATATTACTGAATTCGGACCTTTTCCAATCGAATCGCTTTCGTCAATACAGAAAATGTGTTGAACATTTTGACGTTGGTTTGTAATTCCGAAAATTGCTGTTTTGCGACCTGATTTAAAGTATGCAGTTCCTATTTGTTGTGGACCCGACAGAAAGCTAACATTTTGAGCAAAATCCATAGATATTACTAGATAATCCTCCTGTGGCACATCGGATACATGACATTTGGATCAGGCTTGACTAATGTTCTCAAGTCGTTATAGTACTCTCGCTGAGTGCTGGCAGATTGCAAATGATCAGAATACACCTTCAATGCTGCTTCTTTTTCAACTTTAGTAACGTTTACTGTATTCTAAAACAAACAGTAAGAATGTTATCAGTTTTAAATTATTTTCGCGAATAACATAATAAGGTTATGTGAAAACATTTTCATACTAACAGAGTGATATTCACGATTTAAAAGAATTATAAATGAGTATTTATTATAATTTACAATTAATAATAAAATTAGAAAATAAAGCTGGATTCGAAAAAACGCGAGCAAAGTTGATATCAAACTCATGGAAACAGCGCGCTAGGTAGAAAACAGTAAAAACCAACTACACAAAACAAGAGGTAGGGACGACCTACGCGCGTTTTCAAGGTTGACCAACACGTTCCTGACGTCATGAGATGTGTCGCTTTCAAATGAGACCAATACCAACACGCTCAGTGATGGTACACCAAAGATACACGTATTTAAATCTTTAAAATGGCTCTCCTGAACAAAACCTGTTTTTACCCTTAGGTCCCTTTCTATTTTCCGCGTCACATATATAAAAGTTGAATTGTTATCAGAAATATAGTAAAATCCACCTCATGCTTTTTTGCCATAAAATTAATATTCTATTCACAACGGTAATTGCTTCAGAACAAGCTCAACTTTTACGAAATATGGTTATATCACAAATTAAGGGGAATTCCCTTTTTGTGGATACAAGCAAATTTGGTCAGAGCAAATGTAAATAGGAGAATTCCCTTTAGTGCATACAATCAAATTTATTTCTGACATCAACTAGAATGTGTTAATATTTTAAAAATATTTTATATTCATTCAGTTATTTACATATATTTTTCTTAATTTTGTTAAATATTTATTTTATGTATCCTTAAAAGAAAATGTCAAAAACTACAAAAACAAAACTAAAACGTAAAGTCATTAGGTTAGGTTGAAAAAAAGGGGCACTAAAAGCCCAAACCCATGACAGGTATGCACTTATACCCAGTTGGCATGTTGTGCGCTCCATATGGAAAACGAAATTCCCAAACAAAAACCATAAATATAATTCCCCATAAATAACGGACTAGTCCAAGAACCCAGTCCCCTCAATGTAACTCCTTATGGATCTCCAGTTCTAGATCCCCAGGTATTCCAAGTTCGGCATAGTATCCACTGTAAAATTCTCGCGCCTAATATGCCCAAACGCAGGACAATGACAGAGGTAGTGTACCAGAGTCTCATCCTCTTCCTCGCATGCTCTAAATGTTGTCTCCTCAGATAATCTCATGCGAGCTAGATGGGTTCTCAACTCCGTATGACCTGTAATTACACTGGATAGTCTTCTAAGTGTTGGTCCACTTAGTCTCAGAATCTCCTTTGATTTCCCAAGATTTGGGTCACCCCATAGTGTTTTTGTCACCTTACCGACATCAGTGCTTTGCCATTTTCTGACATGTTCCTCCATCGCCCAACATTTAAGTTCATCCTTAAATTGTTTAAAGGGTTTAGCATTCTCCAAAGTTATAGTACTTAGAAGAGCTCCAATTTTGGATAATTTGTCGGCTTTCTCGTTACCGATCAGCCCGTGAGGTAAAATCATTACTTTGGAAATCAAAACTGAAATTTTAGATCGCCTTCAAGATGGATGGAGTACGCTCAACATTTCTTAGCAAAATGTTCGGTTAAAACGAAGCCACAGTAAGAACTAAAAAAAAATTAAATTTCAATTAGGCAATCGGTGATTTCTGGAACGAAACTACCCGTTAAGTCTTTATTATACACTAGAGATGCCACTAAAGAAAAAATGGAAGAAGTACTCATAATAAAATTGAAGAACCTATTCTTTTTGTTACCAACATAGCTGTTTTTCCTAATTGTTTTTAGTTCCTGAACTTGTCATAATTTTTTTTTACATTACTTTTAAGCACTCTAGCATATCTTTTATTTTCTTTAATTGTTTTTCTTTAATAAACTAATAACTTTTCTTTAATACACATGATATAAGTGATTTTATAAAATAAACAAGAATAGTTGTTCTTAAAAAATCCTTTCACCTACTTCGCATACGATCAATGTCTTTTTTACAAGATTTTTTATTTACACGGGTTTTCCTGGAACCAATTATCGTGTTAAAACAGAATTAGGTGTATTTGTTTTAATTAAACTATAATTTATTATACCCTTCACACAAAAACGAAAAAGGGTATATATAGGTTTGTCATTCCGTGTGAAATTTATACAATTTTCATTTCCAAACCCCATATAGTATATATTTTCTGAAAGCTTATGAATAGAGGCGTTAATTGGGGGCTATCCGTCTGTCCGTGTGCGTGTTGAAATCAACTTTTAGAAGCCCCCTGACATCGCCTGCACCCACGTGAGATATTAAAATATTAGAAATATTCGGGAGCAGATTGGTATTGAAAATCAGAAAATCAGGTCCATAAACAACTGAGATTTGAGAAAAAAACACGACAACCTCGTTGTAAAAAAGGGTGTATATATATGTAGGTTTGTCATTCCGTGTGAAATTTCTACAATTTTCATTTTCGACCCCATAAAGTATATATTTTCTGAAAGCTTATGAATAGGCGAGACGATTAAGCTCTGTCAATGTGTCAACTTCTCGAAGCCCCCCGACATCGCCTGGACCCGCGTGAAGTATCAAAGTATTGGAAATATTTGGGGGTAGAAAATAAGAAAAATCAGTACATGAACAACTGAGATATGAGAAAAAACCACAACCACCTCATTTTTTTCACCACAACAACATACCATACATACATACATACATATATACATACATACATATATACATACATACATACATACATACATACATACATACATACATACATACATACATACATACATACATACAAACGTGGTATACTTGTTAAAGTAAATGTGGCATCGAATCCCAGCTGAGCCAAACAATATTTTTTTTTATTTTTTATATTATTTATATTTTTATGACTTTATTTTTTATTATTAATTTTTTGAAGAATTTATTTTTTATTTTTTTTTTTACATGTACGAATTTCATATGAGATGAATGGTGATACAAACTATTGTTATTGCATGACTACACGTTGTGAAGGGTATATTAGATTCGGGTCAGCCGAATATAGCACTCTTAATTATTTGTAGTTAACTTTTTAGTTATTAACTTTTTTAGTAATTATAAACACAACCGAACTTTCCAGTATTTTTTTTTTAATTTGTTAAAAAAGTTTGTTAAAAATTAAAGTCCTTATTATGTGACTAAAGCCACAAGAATTAATTTTGCGATTAAATAAAACAAAGCTTTAGTACTACACTTTAAAGTACATTATAAAATCAACTGTCAGGCTTTCCCATTATAAATAACAGTCGGGTTAATAATATAGGGCTATAGTTACGAAAATTCTAAATAACTTAAATTTGTCCCTAAATATCTGACCACCACTGTATGTTAAATTTATCAGAATTAGGTTTTGTTAACTTAACACTTTAACATTGGACTTGTAAGATCCAAGTAAACCATATATAATGATGAATTAATTTGAGATGTTATAAAATCCCTTGACATTTCTAATACATACCGGTTTAATGATATTGCTCCGCACCCCAAAAAAAAAAGTTTTATTATATTGTTTTGTTAAATAGTTAACAAAAAAAAAATAAACAAAAGATAGAAAAAAAAAAACAAAACGTTTAACACAATTTTATTAATGTCAATTAATTCGATATGTAATAAAAACATAAATGTATAGGTTTTAACCAATACATCAAACATAACGATATTGTTCAATAAATCATTTTATAATTTTACTAAACATATTTTTATCAGACAGTTTATTATTTTAAGTAATAATTTGACAATTCGTATGCACACGGATAAATTTCTCTTATTAATATTCGCGTGCAAAAAAAAAAAACTAACTTGAACTTTCCTAATTAAATACATTTAAAAAAATAAACGTAAGTCCATTAAAATGTCAATAACTTGTATCTGTGTCGTGTACCTTATGTACACATATTTAAACTCACTATTCGATTACCTGCAATGAGAGTGAAAAATTAATTTTTCTTATAAAATAGTAGAAAAAAAACTTGGAAAAACTTAAATAAATATTAATTGTTTATTTTTTTTTTATGATAAGGTAAATAAATTTAAATGTTTGTTTAAAAATGTATATACATATCTACATATGTACATTCATATTCATATGTCATCCATAAACATGAAAAGCGAAAATACAGCAATTTCGTCATTAAAGACATTACAATGCATAAAAAAGGAATTTCGTTCGTATGTGAGGACAGTTTGTTTTTCAAAAGATTTGAAAAGAAAAAAAGTTGATCGTGAACAGGGATGGCAAAATTGGTACAATTGTACTTTTTTGGTACTATTTAAACTCGTAAAGTACAATGGTACACCCATGGCCAAGTGAATCAATCAGGTGACTGCATAACTACAACAAACACAATGGAAACAAGTAACAGTGCTATATTCGGCAGTGCCGAATCTTATATACCCTTCACAACGTGTAGTCATGCAATAACGATCATTCAATCATCTCATATAAAATACGTACATACATGTAAAAAATATACCATTGTAAAATTATAAATTGAGTATAAGTATGTATGTTTCTAAAAAAAAAATTACAAAAAAAAAATAAATATTAAAAACAAAAAAAAAAACAATAAAATAAATTAAAAAAAAAAATTTTTTTTATATATGCATGTTGTTGTTGTAATTGTGAAAAAAAACGATGTGGTCTCGGTTTTTTGCTCATATCTCAGAAAGTTATGGGGCGATTGTGCTGAATTTCATAGTGGTTCATTGCTGGACATTTCCAAGAGATTGATACCATATACAGATCTGAGGAACATATAGTTGCTAACTAACTATAACTACAGTAGGTTAGAGAAACGTGGCATCGAATCCCAGCTGAGCCAAAAAAAATTTTTTTTTAATTTTTTTTTTAAATTTTTTTTTTATTTTTTATTTAATATATTATTTATATTTTTATTTTTATTATTTTTTTTTAATTTTTTTTATTTTTTTTTTGTTTTATATATATTATATATATAATAATTTTTTTTTAAATTTTTTTTTTAAATTTTTTTTTATTTTTTTTTTTGTTTTTTTAACATACATACGTGAATTTATAATTTTACAATGGGATGTTTTTATATATGTATGTATGTTTTGTATATGTATGTACGTATTTCATATGGGATGAATGGTGACACTAACTACTGTTATTGCATGACTACACGTTGTGAAGGGTATATAAGATTCGTCACGGCCGAATATAGCACTTTTACTTGTTTATATTAAAATTTTTCACAGAAGTCGGATGTTGCAAAGTCTGTTTTTTTTTAGCGATGAAGCTTATTTTTAGTTCAATGGGTATGTCAAAAATCAGTTTATTGTTTACAATCGAATTTTATGGTTGATTTACAGAATTTCATTGCGAATTATCAATGTTTAGTCAGTTCTAAAAAATTACATATGATTCTTGTAATAGAATTTTCTTCTTGGCTTCACCAAGGCGGTGTCACATGCCACATGGAATGTGTTGACATGAACCAATTGAGAGGTGAATATGGTGAGTAATTAATATTGCTTTTTCGAGCAGTCCATTGGCCACTAAGATCAGTTTATTTCACGCCACGGTCTAATTTTTTTGAAAATACGTGAAGTCACTCGTATACAAGGATTACTCAGACACAACTCTAATCCTAGAAGACAACATTATAGACGGCATTTGTGATATGCCGACCTAAAATAATCCTTAAAAAGTTAATGGCAGGCATTCATTTATCGAATTTTGCATATTCTCTGTTTTTTATAGTATATATCGATGATCACATTTGTGTTTCACACAAATACACCTCGGCACCCAGCAATAAAATTTCGCACTAGTTGAAAGCGAATGACATTTTTCATGAATTCTTAATTAATAGTGCAATAGAATGCATTCTTCATGCCTTCTTAAATGCAAAATAAAGGGTGATTTTTTTTAGCTATTATCTTTTTGGCAACACTGGCTTAAACAGCTGACGCACGTTTCGTGTTTTGTTTCACTGTCAAACATCTTCAGTTTGGTCTATAATTTAACCATGAATTGTCTTACAAACGAACAACGCTTGCAAATTATTGAATTTTATTATAAAAATGCGTGCTCAGTTAAGAAAGTTCATCGCGCGCTTCTTATCGAAAAATTGTGTCCAGCGACGAAGCTCATTTTTGGCTCAATGGGTACGTTAATAAGCAGAATTGTCGATTTTGGAGTGAAGATCAGCAAGAAGCATTGCAAGAGCAACCAATGCATCCAGAAAAAGTCACAGTTTGGTGCGGTTTATGGGCTGGTGGCATCATTGGACCGTACTTCTTTAAAGATGATGCGAATCGTAACGTAACTGTGAATGGTGAGCGCTACCGTGAGATGATATCCAACTTTTTTTTGCCCAAAATGCAAGAGCTTGACTTGCATGACATGTAGTTTCAACAAGACGGTGCCACATGCCACACAGCACGCTTAACAATGAACTTATTGAGAGGCGAGTTCGGTGAACATTTTATTTCACGTTCGGGACCGGTCAATTGGCCGCTTAGATCGTGCGATTTAACGCCTTTAGATAATTTTTTGTGGGCCTATTTGAAAGCTCATGTCTATACACACATGCTCGGTTCAATTGACGCATTGGAGGACAACATTGAAGCATTTATTCATGAGATACCGGCCGAAATGTTGGAAAGAGTATATCAAAATTAGATTAAGCGGATGGACCATTTGAGGCGCAGTCACGGTCAACATTTGCATGAAATAATCTTCAAACACTAAATAATATGGACCGTACTATCGATTCAAATAAAGATTTCATGAATTTTTTTGAATTTTATGTGTTTTTTTTAACTTTCCTATAGCTCTTAAAAAATCACGCTTTACATAGTTTAAAATAGTTGGAAATACATGCAAAATGTCTTAAACAATGAGTCTTTTTTTTCACCTAAAAGGCATGTGCTATATGTACTTATTACAATGAAGTGTTCTCCTCTCCAGTGATACCTTTATATTAAAATCATGCATGTTTCATCTAAATTGGACTACTTCATCATGGGTTAAAGCTATGCTTTCACTACTTCTTTTGTATTATTTTTTTTTGCTGGGTAGTCTTAAAAGTAACACACGTTTTAAAAATAAAATTTAAAATAACTTTACGTTTTTACCTTCTCCTGTAACGTAACAATTATTTGAGTTAAGGCCTTTCCACTTGTGACCATCAGTATGTAGGTATGTACATATGTCTGTGGCTGTATTATAATATTTTATGGCAACATTGCTACAGAGTTTAAACGAGCAAAACTTCAATATGGTTGTAGCTATTAACTTAATCGATTCAATTCGTTTTGCAAATAATTCGGTTGCCACAACGAATCAGTTTTCTGTGTATAAAAAAAATCAGAATTTACTGCTTAAATTATAATTAAAAATATTTCTTGTTTCAAACACAAATCCATTGACTTAAGCCCTTAAGTTAAACATTTTTTTAATTTATTTATTTTTTTTTCATAATTATATGTTTCATTTAGTTGTCTTACATAAGTTTTTAAAAATTTCCTCACCATAAATGAGGAAATAAAAAATCTTTTTTCGGTTAAACTATTAATAGACTGCATTTACTACAATATAATACTTATAATGTAAAGATTCATTACAGTTTATCTTCGAATATGATCTTCCAAGGAAACTCTGTTCGATAGCAAATGTTTACTATGGATTAAGGCAATATTTTTTTTTGTCTTTGTTGTTTGAGAAAATCTTTTATCGTTTAAGGTTGTTTTACTACTTGACTAAACGATCAAAAATCAAAACAATAAATATAATGTTTAATAACGAAAAAATATGACGTGAGTGACCATTTTAAATTTAGAAAGAACATTTAGTAAAGCCCTTTTAATGCATGATAAGGTCACACTTAAGTCCCACTTAAAACTTTAAGTATTTTTATTTCAAGGTGTTGAAAAAGGTTTCTTTTATGTCTAAATCTATTTACCGCAATGTTTAAAGGCACTTTAACCGCCACTTAAGAGAATTGAAATAACAAAACTGGTCACTCCTGTCTCAGCAATGACTGTTTCAATTTGTATGCAAAAAAAAATCTTAGATTCCACTTGTGCTTTGTGTAAAAGACCAGTTTTGGTATTATATATTTTATGTATATGTTTTCTAAAGTTGATTAGCTGAATATGGCAATTGTTTTAACAATTGCATAAAATAAAAAAATAAAACTAAAATTTATTACTTGTGTAAAGCAAAATAATTGTTGCAAATGCACAAACCCGTACAACTTGAACGATTTAAATTTTGTTGTCACTATTAAACATGTTGCACTTTGTTCAAATTGTAACAATGTTTTATTTTATAAATAGAAGTATTTATTTGTTTAAAGAGAATAAACATTTTTAGTTAAATTTTTTACATTTTTATACCCTTCACACAGTGAAAAAGGGTATATATAGGTTTGTCATTCCGTGTGAAATTTCTACAATTTTCATTTCCGACCCCATAAAGTATATATTTTCTGAAAGCTTATGAATAGGGGAGTCGATTTAGCTCTGTCAGTCTGTCCGTCTGACCGTCTGTCCGTGTATATGTTGAAATCAACTTTTTGAAGCCCCCCGATATCGCCTAGACCCGGGTAAGGTATTAAAATATCAGAAATATTCGGGAGTAGATCGATATTGAAAATCAGAAATATCGGTACATAAACAACTGAGATATGAGCAAAAACCCACGACCACCTCGATTTTTTTTTCACAAAAACAACATTACAACAACAACATACATACATACAAACGTGTATACTGGTTTGAGAAAACGTGGGATCGAATCCCAGCTGAGGCAAAAAAAATTTTTTTTATATTTTTTTTTAATTTTATTTAATTTTTATTTAATATATTATTTATATTTTTATTATTATTTTTTTTTAATTTTTTTTTTTATTTTTTTTTTGTTTTATATATATTATATATATAATAATTTTTTTTTTAAATTTTTTTTAAAATTTTTTTTTTATTTTTTTGTTTTTTTACCATACATACGTGAATTTATAATTTTACAATGGGATGTTTTTATATATGTATGTTTTTATATGTATGTACGTATTTCATATGGGATGAATAGTGACACAAACTACTGTTATGTTAAGATTCGGCACGGCCGAATATAGCACTCTTACTTGTTTTTTTATATTTTTTTTTAAATTTTTATTAATTATATTATTTTTTATTATTTTTTAAAATTTTTTTTTTAATTTTTTTTTGTTTTATATTTATTATTTATATTTTAATTATTTTTTTTTTTTAATTTTTTTTTTTTAATTTTTTTTTTTTTTTATTTTTTTTTAACATACATACGTTAGTTTTTAATTTTACAATGGGATGTTTTAATATATGTATGTTTTGCATGACTACACGTTGTGAAGGGTATATAAGATTCGGCATGGCCGAATATAGCACTCTTACTTGTTTTATTTATCTTTAAAAAGTTTAAAAAAAAATTTATAATTTTAAATGATCCAGAATAATTTTTTCAGAAACGTTTAAAATTCGGGTTTCATTAAATCTTATCAGTGAAGAAACAATTCATTTTTGTTTAATTTTTCACTTTTCCCAACATTACATTTAATTCATTAGGAGATCAATTTTAATATTAATTCAATTCACAGTCCTAGTTGTATTGTACTATTGGTATTATTATACCCTTCACAGTGAGTGTAAGGGTAATATAGATTTGTCATTCCGTGTTAAATTTTTACAATATTTATTTCTAATCCCATAAGGTATATATTTTCTGAAAGCTTATGAATAGAGTAGTCGATTAAGTCCTGACCTTTCTATTTGTATGTTGAAATCCAGTTTTTGAAACCTCCAGACATTTCCAAGACCCGTGTAAGGTACCAAAATATCATAAATATTCGGGAGCAGATCGGTATTGAATATCGCTCTATAAGCAACAGACATATGATGAAAAAACCTAGACCACCTCACACCAATACAACCCAGCAAAAAAATCTGTGACAAAAAAGTGATTTTGCAGGGGTTTAACTGGTGACGAAGTGATTAAATTTAGGTGAGCACACTAATGATTTTAACATTAGCGTGTCATTGGAGATCATGTGTTTACATGAATATTTTAATGAACTGCACTCCATTCTAATAAGTACATGGAACTCATACATATTTGGTGACAATTATCCGATATTTCATGTGTTAAATTTGTTTGTTTACATGAATTCTTTGAGATATTTGGCATGATGTTGCATTCATTTTTAAGCACATCATTTATGACAAATTATTTTGCAGTTAATTAGTCATTTAGAATTAATGCTTCTACACAATTGATTGAGAAGTCTTGTAAATTTAATTCGCTTTCCACTACTTCCAATTTTTTTTGCTGGGAAACTAAATGAATGTAGGTTCGAATCCCAGGTAAGACAAAAAATTTTTTTTTTTTATATTTTTTTTTATTTTATTTACACTTACACTTATGCCCACTTGGCATGTTGTACGCTCCATATGAATAGAATAGTTAGAATAGAAAGAGAATAGAAGACAAAGAGAAGCAGACCAGTCCAGAGTCTCTGGCGGGAATCGAACCCGCAACCCCCATACTAGCAGACCAGCACACTACTCACTAGTCCACTGGGGCACCCTACATACATACATAAACTCAATTTATAGTTTTACAATGGGATGTTTTTCAGCGAATAAAGCATTATAAAAATAATGAAACATATATGTATGTATGTACGTATTTAATATTAATGAGATGAATGGTGTTACAATTGTTATTACATGACTAAACGTTGTGAAGGGTATATAAGATTCGGCACGGCCAAATATAGCACTCTTATTTGTTTTTGTATGTGTTTATATTAATGTGTTGTTTTTGTTGCTGGTGATTTCCATGGTAGAAAAATGGAAAGTACCAAGAATGATATAGTATATGTCTATAAAGATTATGCCATGCGTTTTTGGCCTACAGTAAAGGTTGCCAACTAAAAATTTAAAATTACCTTTCTAATTGCTGTATAAAATTCATAAGAACATCCTGTATTTTCAAATATTATGAGTTCATGTGTACAGCAAAAATACTCGCCAAAGAATTTTCTACAAAATTGCCAAACATAATTTTGTTGAATTCTGGAAATTTAAAGGTTAAAATTTTAATTTTCTTTAATAACCTAAAAATAACTAAATTTGAAAAAAAAACGGAATTATGAAAAACTCACTAAACAATAATTGCTGAAGCCCTGAAAACCCATTTTCAACAACAAAAAAAAAAGATCCTTTTCGCAAAAAGTCAATTTTGGCATATTGCTAATTAGAGTTATTATACCCTTCACCTGTGGTGCACAAGGGTATATATTGTTTTGTCATTCCGTTTGTAATTTCTACAATTTTCATTTCCGACCCCATAAAGTATATATTTTCTGAAAGCTTATGAATAGAGGAGTCGATTAAGCACTGACCGTCTGTCCGTCTATCCGTCTGCCCGTCTGTCCGTGTGTTGGTTGAAATCAACTTTTAGAAGCAACTATATGTTCCTCAGATCTGTATATGGTATCAATCTCTTGGAAATATCCAGAAATGAATCGCTATTGAAATTCAGCACAATCGCCCTATAACTTTCTGAGATATGAGCAAAAAACCACGACCACCTCGTTTTTTTCACAATTACAACAACAACATACATACATACATGTAAAAAACATACCAAAAAAAAAAAAAATTACAAAAAAAAATATTAAAAATAAAAAAAAACAAGTAAAAGCGCTATATTCGGCCGTGCCGAATCTTATATACCCTTCACAACGTGTAGTCATGCAATAACAGTAAATTCACGTATGTATGTTAAAAAAAACAAAAAAAAAATAAAAAAAAAATTATTATATACATATATAATATATATAAAACAAAAAAAAAAAATAAAAAAAAAATTAAAAAAAAAAAATAAAAAAAAATAATAATAAAAATATATATAATATATTAAATAAAAAATAAAAAAAAAATAAAAAAAAAATTAAAAAAAAAAATTTTAAAAAAATTTAAAAAAAAATTTTTTTGCCTCAGCTGGGATTCGATGCCACGTTTTCTCTAACCAGTATACACGTTTGTATGTATGTATGTTGTTGTTGTAATGTTGTTTTTATGAAAAGAAAATCGAGGTGGTCGTGGGTTTTTGCTCATATCTCAGTTGTTTATGTACCGATGTTTCTGATTTTCAATACCGATCTACTCCCGAATATTTCTGATATTTTAATACCTTACCCGGGTCCAACCTATGCCGGGGGGCTTCAAAAAGTTGATTTCAACATACACACGGACAGACGGTCAGACGGACAGACGGTCAGGGCTTAATCGACTCCTCTATTCATAAGCTTTCAGAAAATATATACTTTATGGGGTCGGAAATGAAAATTGTAGAAATTTCACACGGAATGACAAACCTATATATACCCTTTTTCACTGTGTGAAGGGTATAAAAAATAAAAAAAACTAAAAAAATAAATTTAAAAAAAAAAATTTTAAAAATTTTTCTAAAAAAATTTTTTTAAAAAATTTAAAAATAAATAATAAAATATAAATAATATATTAAATAAAATAAAATTTTTTTGGCTCAGCTGGTATTCGATGCCACATTTATTCTACCGTGTACGTATTTTATATGAGATGAATGGTGATACAAACAATTGTTATTGCATGACTACACGTTGTGAAGGGTTTATAAGATTCGGCAAGGCCGAATATAGCACTGTTACTTGTTGCAATTAGGTTTTTTGCGTAACAACGGTTAGTTAGTTTTTGTTTCAGGACTGACGTGCTCACGAAAAGAAGTCTTGATTAACAAAAGTTTTTATTAGGTAATTGTATAACGTTACAGTGAACTCTCAATAATATGAACTAATAAAAACCAAACCAGTTCACTTTTGCAAAATTGTTCATATTTGTAAATGACATCTTATTTTCATTTAAAAACGTTTTTTTCCATAAAATAAAAGTTTCTTATTTAATTTTAATTATTTTTAATTTTTTATATATAGTTTATTGGACTTAAAAAAATTAATAAAGAAATAGCAAAAGAAAACCGCAGATTTTTATGCATAAGATTTTTTTCTAAAAATACATTAATTTTTAAAGTCTAATATAGTATATATTAAATAAGAAATGTAACATAAGAAACTTCGATTTTTATGGGAAAAAAGGTTTTTGAAGGAAAACAGGTAAGAGTGCTATATTCGGCCGTGCCGAATCTGATAATACCCTTCACCATCATGTAGGTAGGTAGGTAGGAAAAGGGGAATGCAGAAAGCAGTATCTGCCTCCTACATCCACACTCGGAGACCAATAAGGTCCATTGCGTTACCCTTTCATATATTAAAGATAGAAAAGAGAGAGAGAGAAAGTTTCCAAAGATTTAGTACAAGAGAAAATAATAAAAATAAGTTAGTAGGAAATAAAATAGAAAAAATAAAGAAAAACATATTCTCTACGAGCACCATTGCATGTTCACTAGCCACCCGATCCTCATGATGAATCCGATAACATTCCCCAGCTTGCACTTTAAAACATCACCCAACTCATCGTGGAATCGTTTTCACCATCATGTACATAGTTATAATCCCATATCGTAGCTTAAACTAGATTTCATATTATACGCCATTTTTCTTTATTGTTTCCGACGCCATCCTTGATTTTGAATTTTTACATATTTAGTTAACTGTATTCTACTAGTCAAGCGCTTTCATTTGATACCTATATTTATAGGGCTAAGATTAAAATGTTCCGCCATTTTGTTTTAGACGCCATATTTTAATTAATTTTTTAAATAATTTACTGTATTCTACTGGTCAAGCCCTTTCATTATATACTAATATTGCAGGGGTTGAAGGAGTTACATTTTAAAACACCAGATTTGGCCCATATATAAATTTATTGTTCGCCATTTTGTAGTGGCGGCCAACATGAATTTTAATTTTTTTTTATAGTGCCTTATATTGCGCTTATCAAGTCCTTTCAGATGATACCAATATAGACTCTCCTGGTTGTCTAGAAGCTAAAAAAAAATTGGTTTTCGTATGTAAATTTTTGGAATATATATTTAAAAAAAAAAAATGTTTGCCTATAACTTTATCGATTAGAGCACGCTTTATTCAAAATTATTCACGAATATCTCTAGAGGCATATTATATCTACAAATAGTAGCAAAGGTACGTATAAATTATTGTATGGCTGAAAAAATTTAATTTTGGTGGTAAAAATATGGGAAAAAAACAGAGGCAGTCGTGCTCATTTGCTCATATCTCAGAAAGTTATGGGGCGATTGTGCTGAATTTCAATAGAATTTCAATGATTGATACCTCACACAAATCTGAGTAACATACGGCTGCCTCTAAAAGTTGATTTCAACCAACACACGGACAGACGGGCAGACGGACATGGCTTAATGGACTGCTCTGTTCAAAAGCTTTCAGAAAATATATACTTTATAGGGTCGTAAATGAATATTTTAGAATTTACAAACGGAATGACAAAGCAATATATACCCTTGTGCACCACAGGTGAAAGATACAATAAGTTGTCATTCGCAAATATAAACAATCTTGCAAATATGGACTGTATACCTAACAAGGTTTAACTGCTACAGTTGTTGGTTTCGATTTATTCAGTTCTTATTCAGATCTTAGTATGTAGTTTCGTTGTAGTGTAGTTTTAGTTCTAAATGAGTTTTCCTCTAGTTTTTTCCTAACTCAGTTTTGGATCAGTCTTATTAAGTTGTTCTTCGTTAGTTTATGTAAATTGTTTTTTAATTAAATACAGAAATTATTAAAACGATTATTCAAACATTTTATATTTAAAATGAAAATTTTAACTTGTTTTAAAACGCTGATCTTTAGAAAATATCAAGATCACAACAAATTAATTGTCTTAATACACATCCAAAATACAAAATACATTTGCTTCTAACAAAAGAGTTAATTTTTTTATATTAAAAATTTAAATAAAATATTTAACCAACGATGACGTTTCACTTTCCGCCCTTCAAGTATGAAATATAAAAAAAAGAATAGTATGTATTTAATATTCATTTTTTTGCTTTCAAATATGTTTTGTAACCCAGTAAAAAAAATGTCGCGCCAGTTCAATGTGAATAACATTATTCATGACTTCTAATTCATAACTACAAGAGGAGGCACGAGGAATGTCTTCTTCAAATTCAAAATAGTTAGCCTTTAATAAGGTGCTTCAAAATTACATGCAAATGCATGAAAAAATCTTAAACAATTCATGTAAACAAACATTATTAACTCATGAAACATGGGTTTCCTTAAAATGGATTTTGTAAATATATTCATATACATAAGCATATGCTCTACAATGACACGTTAATGTAAATATCTTGCATGTTTCACCTAAATTAAACCACTTCATCATAGGTTGAACTCATACATACACTATTTCCATTTGCATGTTTTTTTTTTGCTGGGAAATAGTACATTTTTGTTTGTTACGTAAAAAAAACTTATATTTAAGCATACCGGTATACATAGAATAAGTAACTGTCACGAGTTGAATAAGCAATGTCCATTCCGCCGTCTGTGCATGCTTAATTTGTAATCAAAATACATAAGTACCTATTTTTAACCTAAAGATCGCTTTAGGATTTTATTTAGCCCTTAATAGAAATGTGCTTCTGATGTTGAATTTTAAACCCATGGGTCGGTCGAAGGACCGACGGTTTTTTACGAGGAGTTTTCGAAGTTTAAGTCAAAAAATAAATGATTTAAAACAAGTAACAGTGCAATATTCGGCCGTGCCGAATCTTATATACCCTTCACAACGTGTAGTCATGCAATAACAATTGTTTGTAGCACCATTCATCTCATATAAAATACGTACATACATGTTAAAAACATACCAATGTAAAATTATTAACTGAGATTACGTATGTATGTTTCTAAAAAAAAAAAAAATTACAAAAAAAAAAAAAAAAAAATTTTTTTTTTAAAATTAAAAAAAAAATTTTTTTACAAAATTTAAAATTTTTTTTAAAAATTTTAAATTTAAAATTAAAAAAAATATATAAACAAAATAATAAAAATATAAATAATATATAAAATAAAAAAAATTTTTTTTGGCTTAGCTGGGATTCGATGCCACGTTTACTCTAACCTGTATATATGTATGTTGTTGTTGTAATTGTGAAAAAACGAAATGACAAACGGAATGACAAAGCTAAGTATACCCTTGTGCACCACAGGTGAAGGGTATAACAACCTAATGGAGCTTTCACCATGAAATTTCTTCTTTTCAAAATTTAAAATTTTTTTATGACCTAAAGCCAAACAAAAATCTGCAACATTTCAAAAATTGTGTCCTTTTTATAGCCTTCACACGACATAAAGTATATATTTTCTGAAAGCTTATGAATAGAGGGCCTAAATCGCCCTATCCGTCTGTCCGTGTGTTGGTTGAAATCAACTTTTAGAAGCAACTATATGTTCCTTAGATCTGTGTATGGTAACAATCTTTTAGAAATATCCGGGAATGAATCGTTATTGAAATTTAGCACAATCGCCCCATAACTTTCTGAGATATGAGCAAATAAACACGACTGCCTCTGATTTTCGCTTATTTTTATCACCAAAATTAAAATTTGTCAGCCATAGGAAAATTTATAGGTACCTTTTTTACTATTTGTAGATATAATATACCTCTAGAGATATTCGTGAATAATTTTTAATAAAGCGTGCTCTAATCGATAAAGTTATAGGCAAAAAAATTTTTTTTTAAATATATATTCCAAAAATTTACATACGAAAACCAATTTTTTTCAGCTTCTAGACAACCAGGAGAGTCAATATTGATATCATCTGAAAGGACTTGACTAGCGTAATATAAGGCACTATAAAAAAAATTTAAATTCATGATGGCCGCCACTAAAAAATGGCGAACAAAAAATTTATATATATGGGCCAAATTTCATAGGATAGATGTAACATTTTCTTCAAAAAACATCTTAGTAACCTTTCAACTTCTTCGAATCTGTGAAAACACCAGATCTGTGCACTGTAAAACATTGCATTATGTATGTATGCATGTATGTATTTATGAATGTATGTATGAATGTGTGTGTACATAAATATCAGTCAAGTTCAGTGGTAATAAATAATTAAACAATTAAAGTTACAAAAGATGTAAGAATACCTAAAACAAATTTAAATAAAAAATTACGGAAATACTACATGAATTTCGATTGAATTGCCAAAAAAAATTATTTATACCATTAAAAAAACTTTAAAAACTTTTAAAGTTGCTTTAAATTAGCATGACAAACATTGAAGATCACAGGCGCACACTTACCCTTCCATTAAGTCTATCAAATTATAACGTTTAAATGTTAAAATAAAAATAAAACTATAAAACATGATTCATTATACATATTTGGTAAATGAATGAGGGCGATTCAGTGTATAGGTTTGTACGTACGTATGTATGTGTTTCCTTATTTACTCTGTAATGCCCCAAAATACATAAAAAAATCAAACTTACAAAAATCCAAAAGAAACGTGAATCACTAAAAAAAATCGCATTTATCAATAAGATTCAATGCACAGCGTCAGCTTCTTCTTGTTTTTCAATGATTTTAAACAAAAAAAACACACAACAAAAGTGAATGGGTTTTGTCATGATATTGTTAAGATTTTAAAATTTAAAGAAATGCATTTGTCATCTTTAACAGATTACATTTTTATACCCTTCAGAGTGAGTGTAAGGGAATAAATAGGTTTGTCATTCCGTGTGAAATGACACAATATTCATTTCCGACCCCCTAAAGTATATATTTACTGACAGCTTAAGAATAGGGGAGTGGACTAAGTATTATTCGTCTGTCCGTGTGTATGTTGAAATCAACTTTTTGAAGCCTCCCGACAACGCCAAAACCCATGTAAGGCATTAAAATATCAGAAATATTCGGGAGCCGATCGATATTGGAAATCAGCATAATCGCCCCATAACTTTCTGCGTTATGAGCAAATAAACACAACTACCTCTGTTTTTTTATTTATACTACAAAAATTAAAACTTTCCAGCCCCAGGATTATTTACAGTCACTGTTGTTACTATTTATAAATTTGGTATGTCTTTGGAGATATTCATGAAAAATTTTGAACAAATTGGTCACCAATCGGCAAAGTTATAGGCAAAAATTATTTGAAAAAAAAAATATAAATATTTTTTAACTATATCAAATTTTATCAAACTCCTATATAAATTTTGATATTGCTTAAGATACCAAATTATAAGCCGTAATATCAGAAAATTTTTCTAAATTCAGAAATTGTTTCGTTTTGAAACCAACTGAAATATAAGCACAACTGTTTCGGTGTTTTTCCTAAAACTTACAAAAACAGAAATGAATATTTTTCAGTTTCTGTACAACCGAGAGATCCAATATAAGAATCAAATGGAAGGGCTTGAGTATTAAAATATAGTTAGCTATGAAAAAAAAAAATCCAAGCGTCATAGATTTAATGGCGACTATATGAGTCAAATAAAGAAGTTACGGCTTTTACCATTTTAGCCTCCACAATATTGGTATCAAATAAAAGGGCTTGGTCAGTACAATGTAGTAAACTATTAAAAAGGTGCAAGATCCAAGATGGCGTCTGAAACAAAATGGTGGGAAAATTGTTTTTTAACCATAACAATATGGATATCTCAGCATTTTATGTGTTTGGTAAAGAAAACAAAAAGGGAGTCACTCTCTCACTACATTGTAACAATTTAATCTCCCGCTTAGAATATGCTGTGTTGTTGTTTATTTTTATTTTTTTTTTGGTGTTCACAGTTTATTGGACTTAGAAAAGAAAAATCATTTAAACTAGATTACGGTCGAATTGATCGACCGCAGAACATACTACTTAGTTATATGTAAATATTTGTATGTAACGGGTGTTTTTTTTAGAAGTATATATCTAATTTATGTTGGCAACACTTTTTTAAATGGCGGCAATTTTGTCAGCTGTGATTTATGATAAGATTAGTTTGGCATTTCAACATGAATAGACTGACGCGTCGGCGCCGCATGAGAAAAGCATGTTTGAAGACTTACATAGTAAGAAATATTCCATACATATCAAAACAAACTGAAGCGTTTAGCTTTTGCTAATGCACATGTCCAAAAGCCAGTAGAGTTTTGGTGAAAATTACTTTGGACTGAAGAAAGCTCATTCCAATACAATTCATCGAAAAAACAAGATTTATGTAAGACGTCCGCAATCAAAATTCAATAAAGCATTTTTAAAGTGATAAAGAAATACGTGATTTTTTTTTTCTTGTCAAAATAATTGTGCCGATGACTATAGAACGGGTGGTCACCGTAATTATAATCTCAAAATATAACAAAAAAAATTTTGAGTCAAACAAAAAAATTCATAAATTAAACCAATATTGCCCAAGAAGATGATGTGTACGATGGGTAAATATGTAATTAAAGCATTTTAAACATTATAGTTACGAGAAGACATAAAATAAAATTTTGATATTCAAAAAATGGTTTCGAGATGCTTGTTACTGATATTGTTTTATAATCTCTAAGTTTTATTATTTATTGTTTCTTGGCAAAAAAACTTTTTTACACCAAATTTCACATTGGATACAATTTAAAATTCACACCTATTTGGGTTTTACAACTACTTTTATGTGGCTTTTTATATGGCCTATAAACTAGTGACTGTCGAAATTCTTTTATTAATTTGATTTTGATGATTTTAATAAGTAAGCACTGCATTTTTGTAAGTAGAGAAGCTGTTAAAAACTTTTAAATTAATCTACTGACCTTAGACTAGCCATCGTTTAGATGTGTATTTTAGGACAGTTGGATTGTAAAAAGATCCCAACAACAACAAAATTATAATAATAATTATAATTACTTATTTAGTAAACTATTAATTCGTTTTAGATGCATCTCAATATATCAATGTATGTATGTCTAATGTTAAAACAAAAACCTTCAATAATTCAAATGATCTATGATTTTCAGGTGTTTGTTCGCTTAAATTCTGAATCATTAACTTTACGGAAATTTCAAATATAATATTTACTAAATCTTTATGATTTAACATTTATATACAATATATTTTATTATTTCATTTATTAAAAAGTTTTGCGACCTTATTCGTAACATAAAACTTTGTATTAACTAACTAGCTGCTAACTTTTTACGTGTAAATTCAGCAGCTATTTAGTTAGCGCACAGTTTGTTTATTATGAATAACGACAGTGGTGATAAAAATTAAGTTTTGTTTAATTGGGCTCTAAACAACTTTAAAACTGTACGACGAAAAACGTAATATTTTTTTCAGTGTGTCTTTTTAAATGTGGTATAAATCTTAGCATGTGGCAACCCTTTTTAAATTTCGTCACCCTAAGGATAATTGATAGACATGTTAGATACTACTATTTACAGACGTCATTTTCCTTCAGAGATATTAATCTTGGACAAATCGGTCACCAAACTGCAAAGTTATAGGCGAAAATTGTTTGAAAAAATATATCCTAGTTTAATATGTATATTAAGTTTCTCAAGCTCCTAAATAAATTTTGAACGCTAAAATTACACCAAATTAGAAGTCGTTGCTTGGAAAATTATTCCTGTGAAAAACTAACAAATCAGTTTGAAACTAACTGAGATATAAACGCTAAAGTACAACTGCTTTGGTGTTTTTCCTAAAATTTACAAACGAAAATCGAAATTTTTTAGCTTCAAGACAACTGATATAATTAAAACGGGTATCTTGGAGTACAATACATTTATATATGGGTCAGATCTAGTATTTCCACCTTCTCAATATTTGTATTAGGTGAAAAGCAAAGACCAGTAAAATACAGTAAACTATGAAAAAGTTAATATATAAGAGGGCGTCTTGCACTCCAGCTTGAACTCTTATTATACCCTTCACACAGTGAAAAAGGGTATATATAGGTTTGTCATTCCGTGTGAAATTTCTACAATTTTCATTTCCGACCCCATAAAGTATATATTTTCTGAAAGCTTATGAATAGGGGAGTCGATTAAGCTCTGTCAGTCTGTCCGTGTGTATGTTGAAATCAACTTTTTGAAGCCCACCGACATCGCTTGGACCCGGGTGAGGTATTAAAATATCAGAAATATTCGGGAGTAGATAGGAAATCAGAAACATCGGTACATAAACAACTGAGATATGAGCAAAAACCCACGACCACCTCAATTATTTTCACAAAAACAACATTACAACAACAACATACATACATACAAACGTGTATACTGGTTAGAGAAAACGTGGCATCGAATCCCAGCTGAGCCAACAAAATTTTTTTTTAATTTTTTTTTTTATTTTTTTTATTTTTTATTTAATATATTACATATTTATATTTTTAATATTTTTTTTTTATTTTTTTTTTTGTTTTATATTTATTATATATATTTTAATTATTTTTTTATATTTTCTTTTTAAATTTTTTTTATTTTTTATTTTTTTTTTTGTTTTTTTTAACATACACACGTGAATTTATAATTTTACAATGGGATGTTTTTATATATGTACGTATTTCATATGGGATGAATGGTGATACAAACTACTGTTATTGCATGACTACACGTTGTGAAGGGTATATAAGATTCGGCACGGCCGAATATAGCGCTCTTACTTGTTTTTAACAAGGATAAGATAGAATTAGAAGCAATTCTGATAATTTTTCTTTTCTCATACTTAGATAAAGATGATGAAACCCTTCATTTCCATACCCCTCGGGATCCTTGATGTAATTGTCGACAGCTGTTGGGCTTCGTTGAATTTTTTTAGCGATTGCGCGGTTAGAATATCCTTCAGAACGGTTAACATCGATTTAGGTTTTTTCCGATAGATTTAAAATTTTTTTTTTGCCATTTTGACTCGTAAAATGATTAAGATGTAACAAATTGTAATAAACAATCGTTCCGTACAAACAAATCATCGTTTACTTTAAATTGCTCAGAAAATGTTTTTTAGTCAAGAAACCACTATTGGCATGATTATTTTTATATATCCCAAGATGTCTTGCTTTCATTTTTATTTTAAAATTCTGCAATCGGTTAAAAATAGGTTTAATGCCTTTAAATCAGTTGAACCGGAGTGTACATACATATAAAACAGGGACGCTATTGCATTTAAAGGATACTTTTTGCGGTCAACTGAAAGAAAAATTAATATTGGTCAAGGTAATTTTGACGTTTTGTATTTTTTTTTTTTGCACATTCCTGTTATTTGTTATTTGTGTTAAAACAAATAAAATATTCTACACGAATATTTTTTGGTGTAGAAATAAATGAAGAATTTGTGCGGAACTGTCAACTGGCCTTTAGGAAAAAATAATGTTCTTATTATCATCAAAGTAATTGCAAAAAGAAAATCATTTTTTCTTAAACAAAAATAAAATTTTTAAAATAAAAAATTATTAAAATTATAGACTTATTTTAAAACATTACAAATGTTTTGACCTGCGGCTCCTCAATTCTCGTTCTATGAAACTTTGAAATGAAAAAGTGTTTTGTATAGCAAAGGGTATGGATGTAAGGTGGCTCCATATGATATGACACACACAAAAACGTTTATTTTCATAGTTTTATAGAACGAGAGTTAATACCCTGGTTTCAGGCTTGATTTTCACTTGTAACTCGTGGCAACTCTGCTTTAAAAAGATCATTTACAGTTACAAAATAACCACCCGTACGATTATAAAAAGTGAAATTTTTTTCCCCATGAAATTTGCTCTAACCTTTAAAGTGTTGATTGGCATTATGCATTGCCTGTGGATATTTTACCCTTCATTGAACAGCTGTTTAAAATAAATTAAAAGCTAACAATGAACGTTGAATGTAAATAAAAAATAAGTAACAGTGCTATATTCGGCCGTGCCGAATCTTATATACCCTTCACAACGTGTAGTCATGCAATAACAATAGTTTGTATCACCGTTCATCTCGTATGAAATACATACATACCTACAGTGCTGTCTGGGTAGACTGAACCCCCGATGCTATGAATACCTCGTTAGAGTGAACACCAAAATGTTTACATTGACTACTCTGTAGAGTGAACACTCATGAACCTCTATAGAGTGAACGTACTTTAAGTAAGTTTTTAGGTTTGGCGAAGGAGAAAAACAATGAAAAAGAGTATAAAAATTAAAGAGAACATAAAAAAACGATAAAGTAACGATTCTTTTAGAGTAAGTTTACAAGTTACTCTCACAAATACGCATTTTATGAAGTGTTAATTTATTTAAGTCTGCGCGCATGTTCCATTAAGGTCGTGTCATTAGGTCAATAGAGAACAGAGAGCCAAATTCTGGGCAAGACGTCGTCGGCACATTTGAAATATCAGATGATGAAGACAATGGCGAAACACCAGCGAACACAAATCCGATATCAGCTGCTGAAGCCATTAAGGTTTTTGACAAGGGTATCGAATGAGCTGAGGCTAATACTACAAATTTCGCGAATATACAAGCTCTACATTGCCCTCGCGATTAAGCAGTGCAAATATCGGTAAACAAACCAAAGAAACAAACATCTATGTATTACTAATTTTTTCCAGTCATAAGTTTAAACGTTAGTATAACATGGAAATAAATAAAATTTTTAACCTAAAAATGCATTTAAAATAAAAAAATTAGTTTTTTAAATAAAAAAAATTCAACCTTCATTTAGTGAACAACCTGGGTATAGTGAAATCGCTCTGCAAAAATTATTTCACTCTACCCAGACAGCACTGTATATAAAAAAATCCCATTGTAAAATTATAAATTGGGTTTAAAAAAAAAATTAAAAAAAGTAAAAATTTAAAAAAAACACAAAAAATAATAAAAATATAAATAATATTTATATAAAATAAAAATAAAATTTTTTTTTGCTCAGCTCGGTATTCGATGCCACGTTTACTCTAACCAGTATATACATATGTATGTTGTTGTTGTAATTGTGAAAAACAAGGTGTTCGTGGTTTTTTTCCTCATATCCCAGTTGTTTATGTACCGATTCTGAATTTCAATACCGATCTGCTTCACGGGGGTCCAGGCGATGTAGGAGGGCTTCAAAAAGTTGATTACAACATACTAGGGTGATCGATTATTCGACTTTTTTAAGAAAACGGTTTTCAAATAGTTTGAAATTTAGAATTTAAAAAAACCGGTTGCTATTTTGAAAATTTAGAAAAAACCGGTTAACCGGTTTGAATATATAAAATATAATAAAATATAAAATATAATAATAAATAAATTAAAAAATATTGTTCAAAAGATTATAATAAAAATTATATCTAAATATGAAATTTTTACAGTTTATATACTTTTGGCTGCATAATATCGCAATAACTGACATGAATGCAGTTGACTAATTTGGTTTTAATTAATTGATTTTAAGGAAAAAAGGTACTCTTTACAAGTAAAATAAATAAATACATAAATAAATAAGACTTTTTATAAGGCTGTTATAAATTTTTATATCTCCTTCTGTACATTTTTTAAAAGTTAAATAGTTTTTTTAAACTAATATGCACTAACGTATTTTGTTTGAAATGATTTCTGTAATTTGAAATAAATTTTAAAGGCTACACGCAAAGAAAAACCATGATTACGACATGATCACGACGGTCATATTATATTTTCTAAAACAATATTTGGTTGTCGAAATCAAGAAATAGTTATTTTTATTTTATTTCATTATATATTTTGTCACAATAATCAAGCATTTGTTTGAATTGTCTCATTTAATGATTACTTTTCGTAAAAATTTCAAAATTGTTGTCATTTAAAAATAGTATGATTTAAAAAAAATTAATTTTGACAAAAATAATATATTCAAAAGCATTAAAAATTAAAAATAATCATTTAATAATAGGTGAGACAACAGTATGATTACAAAGCTATCAAGCTATGATTTTCTTTAATAATAATTTGATTTCGACTGTTCTTCTTCTTGCTGAATAAATTTTTATTATTTTTAAAGTTTGAGATGTCAAAAAAATACACAAAAATTTTGGAAAAATTGGAGAAGCTTGAAAATCAACAAGTAACTGTAAAAACATATGATATAAAAATTGCAATTAAATTGGTAAGCGCAATCAATATGTGTATGATACAGCAGAAGACAATAATTTGCCGTAAAAAAGCAAAGGTAGTCGATTTTAATTGTAGTCATACATATATATGATTATTGAATGATACTTTAATTAAACATAATAATCATAACTGGTAACCATTATATGTTTTAAAAATAATCATACAATTCAATCATAGTACATTTACCAATCAATCATAGTACGATTACCACAACCATGTTTTTTCTCTGCGTGTAGGGAGAAAATCTTTAAAATTTAATTTTAAAAATTCTTTCTTATACCCCTGACAGACATACAAATATAGGCATAAACTTAAGTTGACAGAAACTCAATGCCATTAATTAAAATTAGGATCTGGAAAAAGAAATTATTGCATTTGTTTTTTAAACAATAAACAAATTTCTTACAATATTATTGAAGAATATTTAATAGTTTTTATTTTCTGATTTTTGGAAACTTTTCGCGTACTAAATATACTATGGTACGATTGGTAACAAAGATATATGAAAATAAACTTAAAAATATAAAAAACCGGCTTTTTCAGATAAAAAAAACCGGTGTATTCGATATTCGAAAAATCAACATTTAGAAAAAACCGCCAGCAAAAAGAGAAAAAAAAACGGGTTTTCCACCGGTTGTAAAACCGAGTCGATCACCCTACAACATACACACGAACAGACAGACTGACAAAGCTTAACCGACTCCCCTATTCATAAGCTTTCAAAAAAAAATATACTTTATGTGGTCGGAAATGAAAATTGTAGAAATTTCACACGGAATGACAAACCTACATATACATACATATATACCCTTTTTCACTTTTGTGTGAAGGGTATAAATAATAAGCATGTTAACATTTTTAAGAAATTTATTCACGCATGATAGTTTCAGGGAAAAGGGAAAATATTTCAAGGAGAACTATTTACGATATGAGTGAATATAACTAACACATGCACGCACAAACATATTTATTATGACTTGACAGTTGACTTAAACAAAAACACACTTAACTTGTATGTAATTAATTATAAATGATTTGTTTCTTAGACAATCAACATATTTAACCCTAAAAGTTCTAATGTTAATATTATACAATAGAATTGCAGTAAAATATTTTTAAAGTAGAATTTTACAATTTTTTCTATTAAAGAGATCGTAAATGATTTTTAAACTCTAGACTTTGTTAATAAGACATTAACTTTAAACTTCGATAAAACATATGTTGTTTTATATTTTAACAAAACTAATTTATTTTTAAGTACATTAGAGTTTAAAACAACAACATAATTGTATTTTAATTGTTTTAAACAAATGTTAACAAGTTATAGAAAAAACACACAAAGTAGTTTGCCCCCAGTAAAAATAAATAAAAACTTTTCGATTAACTTAGATTTAGAAAAAAAATCATTTAATAAAACAATAAAATGTTAAATATTTAATTAAAAAAAATTAAAATAAACGTTAAACAGTCGTTAAAAAAAATTAAAATAAATCCGTAATTTTGCACGATTTATATATTTAATTAAGTTTGTTAAAAGTCGGTGTTTTTTTAACATTTTGTATAGATTTCTAATCATTTTTGTTGTTTTAATATTTTATAAAATATTTTTTACAACCAGTCTTCACCTTATTTTCAAGTTCAACTACTTTGATTTCATTTTTTGTTTCTTTTTTTTTTTTGCTCTTTTCTATTTATGCAAACCTATCTACTAAATATTTATTATTAACAATTAAGTGATACTATTTTTCGACGTTAAACTTTAGCAAATAATTGGCATGTTGCAATTAAATAGGAATTTAGACTAATTTTTCAATTTATGAGTACGTCGAAGAGAAGAACTAGTTTTATTTTTGCCTTTTTAAGCCAATATTTATGCCTAGTTCAAGGTATTTTTAACATTTTTTTAATTTAATTACTTTGATAGATCAACTTTGATTTTTGTTGCATTTGCTTTAATAAACTTTTGGTATTTTTTTGTTTTTTAGAAAAAAGAAGCCGAAGTTATTTACATAATAATGCGTTCATAGTTTATGATTTGTATCTCTCACATTTTAAAATAGCTTGATAATGGGTATTAATTATACCCTTCACCTGTGGTGCACAAGGGTATATATAGGTTTGTCATTCCGTTTGTAATTTCTACAATTTTCATTTTCAACCCCATAAAGTATATATTTTCTGAAAGCTTATGAATAGAGGAGTCGATTAAGCCCTGCCAGTCTGTCCTTCTAACCGTATGTCCGTGTGTATGTTGAAATCAACTTTTTAAAGCCCCCCGACTTCGCTTAGACCCGGGTGAGTTATTAAAATATCAGAAATATCACCACCTTGATTTTTTTTCACAAAAACAACATTACAACAACAACATACATACATATAAACGTGTATACTGGTTAGAGTAAAAGTGGCAATCGAATTTATTTAATATATTATTTATATTTTTATTATTTTTTTTTAATTTTTTTTTATTTTTTTTATATTCTTTTATTTTATTATTATTTTTTTTGTTTAATATTTATTATTTAAATTTTAATTATTTTTAAAAATTTTTTTTTTTTAATTTTTTTTTATTTTTTTTTTTTTTTTTTTTTTTTTTTTTTTTAAATACATACGTAAATTTTTAATTTTACGATGGGATGTTTTTATATATGTATGTTTTTCATATATGTATGTACGTATTTCATATGAGATGAATGGTGATACAAACTACTGTTATTGCATGACTACACGTTGTGAAGGGTATATAAGATTCGGCCGAATATATGACTTTTACTTATTAAAACATTATATTTGTTATTTTATCCAAGTTGTGGTTGGAAATTATTTGGGAAACTTAAAAAGTTCTTTTCTTTATTGATTATGGTTATTTTCTAGATTTTCGAATGTATGGAGACTGTTGATCCAAGTTGAGATTGAAAATATATTGGGCGAGGCAAAAGGTAATTTTTCGCATTTTGATGGTACTTTTTGTACCTATTACGTTTATGAAGCTAGAATTTTTAAATAAGGGTCTATTGATTCAAGCTAAAAAAAGGAAAATGGTACGAGTGACACAAAACGTACTTCATCGTATTTTTATGGTACTTTTTGAACTTTCCACATTTGCGAAGTTAGAACTTTGCAATTAAAATCTATTGATCAGAGAGAGACTGAAAATGTAAGAGGCGACACAAAAGGTACTTTTATACGTTTTTATGGTACTTTTTGTATTTTCTAGAATTTTAAAATTAAGTACTAATTATTAAAGTTTTTTTTCGAATTACTATTGCATTTTTTGTATTTTCGATACACAAAAGGTTCTTTTTCCACTTTTACGGAACATTTTATATTTTTGAATACAAATAGAATTGTAAAATTATGTATTTATAATCCTAAATGAATTTGAAAGTTATAGAGAAGGAAATAACATTAAAAATTTTCAAAGTATATGAATGTACAATTCGGAAGCATTGATCTTGGCTTAGATAAAAGGTAATTGGGGGGAATAAACAGTTATAAATAGTTCCACGCTATGTCCTCATAATATTTTTTTATTTTTCTAAAAAAAAAAAACGTTATTAGAGAAACAAGTTTTTGGAGCTCTGCCATAAGCGGTCTGGCTACCTGTGCAGTTCTTTTATCTTGCTGCAGCAAAATAATGTTGCAACAGACACGTCTTTGACGCAGTTCTGTTTGAAAACAAAATCGTTCAATATCTTTAAACAGCGCTCCCCATTGACAGCCACTATTACAATATTTTCTTCAAAGAAGTATGGCCCCGCAATGCATCTTGCTGAGACTGCGCACCACACAGGGACTCGTTCTAGGTGCAGTTCTGTATCATGAAGTATTTATTTCTGGCAATTTTGATTGATACCGTTTAGTTAACAATAATTGTCTTCTTCGGCTATTTTAATCATTTTATTGCAGATCAACAAGCGAATAGGCAAATCCAGAGGATATAACTTGCTTGTAATGAGCGTCTGCTAATTAAAATTTACGCCGATAAGTTTCGAGTCGAAACGCCTGGATTTGCCTGAATGTGTCTTGATTTCGAAGTTACGTTCTTCGTGCCATCCTTCCATTTTCGCCAAATATGTTTACCAGCCTTATAATGGTCCATCTACTAGAGATAGAGATGGCAAGTTTCTGCCTACCCAACAAATTCTGGTTCTGTAAACATATATCAAGTTACAACCCTTTTTTACTAATTTTTTAAACCCCGAAGAATACAGAATATTTTCAGAATTTCATGATTCAGGTGTTCATGATTAGCAAAATTTAGTCCCGTATTGAATCCCCCTGTTATATTTGTTAACACAGCTATTGAAAACTTAGGAACTTGCCGCATCAAGGCTGATGTAATTTTTTCGTATCCAAATAACTTTCTCACGGATGCACGTTTTTGGCATTCGGGCGCACCTATTTTTATATGTTTGCCACAATAGGAAGATCAAATTGCTGTTAAAATATTTGGCAAAACAAAATTAGAAAAAAATACATAAAATGAGAAAAAAATGTGCTTAAAACTAAAACACAAAAGTAATAAAAATTTGTATTTTTGACATTCGGCATCTCTATTTTTGTACGCAAATTTGCGTATTTGCAAATACCTGTTATAATGAAGACGTATTATTAACGTGCAGGGTAGGGCAGTTTATGTGTTACCAAATTAAATATGCAAACATGTTATAGTTTCGAAAATGTTGAGTTACCACGTAATGTTTTGGTATTTGTTAATTAATTATACTAATTTTATTACAATACAATTATAAATTATATTTTGATTTTATCAAGCAAGCGGTATGAAAAACACAATTTGTTCCTTGCAGTCTGGTGGGAATTGAAATACACAACCCACAAAAGTTTTTCCATGTCCTATCATATGATATCATCATACCTCTGACTGTACAAACAATTTTAATTTTATAGTTTCACATAAGGACAATTTATGCTTTGTAATGTATTTAATATTTTAAAAATCGTTATTAATCCTAAACCCAGTGCTACGGTTTCGCTCCGCATCCGTCTGTCCGTCTGTTGAAAGCAAAAACTATATTGACACGCCTACTTTAACGCCCACTTTCATTGAAAGACTAAATTCACGAAAACATTTTACTAGCATATCGAAGTTATACAAAGAAAGTGATACATATTTTAGCATAAAGAGATTATTCCATAACAAAATAATAACAAGAAAGAGTGCAATATTCGACCGTGCCGAATCTTATATACCCTTCACAACGTGTAGTCATGCAATAACAGTTAGTTTGTAGTTTGTATCACCATTCATCTCATATGAAATACGTACATACATAATATGTATGATTATATAAAAACATCCCATTGTAAAATTATAAATTGAGTTTACGTATGTGTTTAAAAAAAAAAATTAAATAATTAAAAAATATATTAAAAAAAAATTAAAATAAAATTAAAAAATTTTTTTTTGGCTAAGCTGGGACTAGGGTTGCCATTTCTATTTTGTAAAAAAGAGGACGCCAGCATAAAAAATGTAGGACATTTGCCCAAAAAAAGAGGACACATTTAAAAAATTAAATTTGATAAAATTAACGACGCCATTTTTATGAAAAAACTTTATTTACAAAAATACAAACTGAACATATCATTCTAATTTAAGGGTTGAAAATAAAAACAAAAAAACCAAAAAAAAACAACAAAAATTCATTGCATTCAATATTGGGAATGTACACTTTTAAAATTTTTACATATATTTTTCAACACTTCCAATTTGAGCCAATATATTACCATCGCATCTCTTCAAATATTTGTAAAACTCTAGGCAATCCTTATCAAAATTATATACCTTTACTATATTTTTTGTTCAAGACTTTCTTCTATATCTGGAAAACAAACTTTATGAAAAACACACAGCTGACAAGCAGAAAATAAAAGACAAGTTAAAATAGGCCACTTCGATAAATAGCGACAATTAAGGATAATAAAACTAATTTTGTACAAAGAGAAGTTTTAAAATTGTACTTTTTGAAAACTAATTGTACGAGCACATAAATCTTTTTTTATACATTTTGTGACCTGTGATTTAAAGTTTAAATGTAAGAAAAAAACTTCAGAGAAGGTGCAAAAAGCCGGACAACCCCGGACATTTGCTAAAAAAGAAGTAGGACAGCCCCGGATGCCCTAAAAAAGAGGACGGTGTCCGGGGAAAAGAGGACGGATGGCAACCCTATCTGGGACTCACTCTGACCAGTATACCACGTTTGTATGTATGTGTTGTATGTTGTTGTTGTTGAGAAAAAAGACGAGGTGGTCGTGGTTTTTTGTTCATATCTTAGTTGTTTATATACCGATGTTTCTGATTTTCAATACCGATCTACTCCCGAATATTTTTGATATTTTAATACCTCACCCGGGTGCAGGCGATGTCGAGGGGCTTCAAAAAGTTAATTTCAACATACACACGGACAGATGGACAGACGGACAGAGCTTAATCGACTACTCTATTCAGAAAATATATACTTTATGGGGTCGTAAATGAAAATTGTAGAAATTTCACACGGAATGAAAAACCTTTATATACCCCTTTCACTTTTGTGTGAAGGGTAAAACAAGACCTATCGTTCAATTAATTTAACAATTTTTATGCGAGTTTATATCAAATTCTTTAGAACTAGAAAATTTATTAAAATGTTGTTTTTAAAACAATAAATTTGAAAATGAAATTTATTAAAAAGTTGAAAAAATATAAAAGATTTATTATAAGCTTTCTAAAAAAGGTTATTTGGTTAAACATAAACATAAAATTAATCAAAATTTATTAAAAAAAAATAAATTAACATATAACAAAAAAATGTAGAAAAAATATCAATACATACATGAATATATACATGCATACATACATATAATATATGTATTTTAAAATAAAACTTAGCTTTTGTTAGTTACACGTGAAGTTTGCAAACTTTAAACTCAAAAAACCATAAAAAAATGTGTCTTGTGTTCAAGCCAATTGTTCAAAACTTTTTCGCCAAAAAGAAATATTAAATTTTAATTTTAAATGCGCAGACAGCCATACAAACTATGTGTATAGAAATTAATAATAAACAAATAATAAATAGCCAAAATATTTATTCAGAAAAATCGAGAGTGTATGAACAAGTGCAATAAAATTTGCTTATATTTGTTTCACAGCTTTCACTGTCACATTTTAGTGTAAAAAAAAAACATTTTACGAGTATTTGTCTTTAAATATTTGTTAAAAAATATGTATTATGTACATACATTCAAAGCAGTGAAAAAAGATAACTTTAAAAGGTGTTAAATAGTTTTCAAAATTTTAATTGAAAATTTTGTATTTGAATAATCTTAGTTTCATACTTGAAGTTATATTTTTGCCTTTTACTTAATAACGGAACTTGCTCATTTTACAACGGGTTTCCTTAAGGTTAAGGACCACCTATTAACAACTTTAAAAACGCATATCACACATAAATGTTGACTAAAAGCCAGAATAAAATATAATGTTTTAAATTAAATCAGAAGTTAATTGAATTTTTTCTTTAATTCGTTTTTTTTTTTGTCATCCGGCACCACTGTTTTTGTTTACCCGGGGTCTCCACGTAGCAATATTTATTACCGCAATTGTCAAATTTGATTGCGTCCATAGAAATTGCGATGTGTAGACCGCAAATTGCTATATGTAGCAATGCATTGCGCAATCATTGCTCTGCTGATTGCTGGAGCAATTATTGCTGCAATTAGCTGTCAAAATCCTTTTAATTTTCTTTAAGTTTTTGTTTTTCTTTGAAGAAACAAAGAAAAATTAAAATAATTTTACCTGATAATAATTTAGAGTGAGGTATTTCAAGAAAACGCATAAAAATTAAAACAAAAATATTAAATTTCATAAATAAATTACTTGTGTCGTGTTCTCCACCCAATGAAAATAAACACACTTTAGCAATAAAGTGCCGTTATTCTGCCGACGTTTTTGCTTATACTTAGCAATGAAAATTGCTACGTGGAGACCCAGCGTTACAATTTTTTGAATAATTCAATTTCATCGTAGTGTTGTATCGGTGCTATTTTTATATTAGTTTAATTAATGCTTATTATTCGTAATTCGAATAAAACAATGATGTAGAACAATACGATTTCATTTCATAAATATGTTTTTGAAATGTTGAATTGGATTCATGCATGGATGGGAAATTGTTTTTTTTTCGAAATTTAATTTATTTAAATGTTATTTTTTTGCTCCCAAGATAATTTTTTGATTTTTTACTAAAAATTGTTATTTAATGGGTTGTATCTTCAGATAAAATGTGCTTGGCATCTTTAACGGATAAAGTCTCCCTGAATATTTTGTTTGTTCAATAATGAAGACACGTTGTTATATCGTATAACGCTCCAATTTTATTAATCCTAAACTGCCAACTGTCGAACTGTTTTTTAAGACTGCCAACACTTTTCTGCATGACAACAAAACAAATTTAAATCTTGCATTAATTTTGAGACACAAAAAACAAGTAAGAGTGCTATATCCGAATCTTATATACCCATATAAAAAAACATCCCATTAAAAAATTATAAATTGAGTTTATGTATGTATATTTAAAAAATAAAATAAATGAAAAATAACAAAAATAACAAAAAAAATAAAAAAATAATAAAATAATAAAAAAATTTTAATTTTTAATTTTATTAATCCTAAACTGCCAACTGTCGAACTGTTTTTTAAGACTGCCAACACTTTTCTGCATGACAACAAAACAAATTTAAATCTTGCATTAATTTTGAGACACAAAAAACAAGTAAGAGTGCTATATCCGAATCTTATATACCCATATAAAAAAACATCCCATTTAAAAATTATAAATTGAGTTTATGTATGTATATTTAAAAAATAAAATAAATGAAAAATAACAAAAATAACAAAAAAATCTAAAAAAATAATAAAATAATAAAAAAATTTTAATTTTTAATTTTATTAATCCTAAACTGCCAACTGTCGAACTGTTTTTTAAGACTGCCAACACTTTTCTGCATGACAACAAAACAAATTTAAATCTTGCATTAATTTTGAGACACAAAAAACAAGTAAGAGTGCTATATCCGAATCTTATATACCCATATAAAAAAACATCCCATTAAAAAATTATAAATTGAGTTTATGTATGTATATTTAAAAAATAAAATAAATGAAAAATAACAAAAATAACAAAAAAATCTAAAAAAAATAATAAAATAATAAAAAAAAATTAAATAATAAATAATAAAAAAAAATAAATAAAAGGAAAACAAGTAAGACTGCTATCTATATTCGGCCGTGCCGAATCTAATATATCCTTCACAACGTATATAATAATACCAATAGTTTGTATCACCATTCATCTCATATGAAATACGTACATACTTACATATAAACATATGTACATATATAAAAACATCCCATTATAAAATTGTAAATTTACATATGTATGTTAAAAAAAATAAAAAAAAAATAAAAAAAAAATAATAGAAATATAAATAATAAATATAAATATAATAATAAAAAAAATTAAAAAAAAAATTAAAAAAGAATTAAAACAAAACTAAAAATAAAAAAAAAACTAAAAATAAAAATAAAAAAAAACCAAAAAAAAAAATTAAAAAAAAAACAAAAAAAAATTTTAAAAAAATTAATAAAAAATATAAAAAAAATATTTAAAAAATAATTGAAAAAAATAATAATATAAACAAAATATATTAAATAAAAAACAAATAAAACATAAAAAAGTATATATGTATATGCTATATTCGGTCGTGCCGAATCTTATATACCCTTCACAACGTTTAGTCATGCAATAACAATAGTTTGTATCACCATTCATCTCATATGAAATAAAAAACATACATACATATATAAAAACATCCCATTGCAAAATTATAAATTGAGTTTAGTAAATAATAAATAAATATCAAAAACAAAAGCAACAATTACAAAAAAAATTTAAAAAAAATTAAAAAAAATTTAATGAGGTGGTCGTGGGTTTTTGGTCATATCTCTGTTGTTTATGTACCGATGTTTCTGATTATCAATACCGATCTACTCCCGAATATTTCTGATATTTTAATACCTCACCCGGGTCCAGGCGATGTCGGGGGGCTTTAAAAAGTTGATTTCAACATACAGACTGACAGCTTTATCGACTGCCCTATTCATAAGGGTATACATATATACTTTATGGGGTCGGAAATGAAAATTGTAGAAATTTCACACGGAATGACAAACCTATATATGTATTTATGTATACCCTTTTTCACTTTTGTGTGAAGGGTATACAAATTGGAAGCTATACTATGATTACAAGGGAGTACAAAGACAGACATACGGAAATATGTACATGCATACAGAAATTTAAAATTTGCAAACTTGTCTGTTTTGCAAATAGCCAACGATAAAAGAAATATTTTCTTTCACTTTTTAACGTTTTATATGAAATGAGTATTAAAAAAATTTAATTAATAAAAAAAAAATTTTAATTTTTTAGCCACTCCCCTAATTTTGTCTACATATTATGCATACATATGTAAGTACTACTAACATACTTGCAAACATATGTATGTGTGTGTGAAAGTAGGTCAATTTAAGAATTTTATTTGACAAAACGATATTTATCTTGTTTTATTTATTGTATTTTTTTATTAATGAATGATTTTATCTGCAGCAAATTTTGACAGATCAGTATGAATAAAAAATTGAGACTTTTGTTTTAACCAATTTTTTTTATAGTATTGTTTAGCTTGTTTATAAGTTATGTGTTTATATTTTACTACTTGTGTTTTGTTAACGATTTTTTTTTGCTTCTTTTTTAAGCTTTAACTACAGCGTACATATACAATCACACACACATCCATACATACGGACATATGTATGCATTTACAGCAGACACAAAGTCAAAGTCTGTTACAATACCAAAACGTACGTGTGACTGACTAAGTACACAAAAACCTTAACCTTTAATCATTCATGAGATAATTTTCTTAACTCATTTTGTTATTGTTTCTTTACGTCTAGTAGTGACTGTAGGTTGGTTGACTAGTAGGTAGACTTTTGTCACCTTTTGTTACCTTTTGTTTTGTTATAATTTTGTTAAATTGTTTTTTTTTTAAGATAAAGAAGATGAATAATAATAAATAATAACTTTTGTTTTTGTTATACTTAAAATTTTTTATCAAAATAAAGTTATAATACAGTGGATTCTCGTAAACGTAACCACTCGAAAGAGTTAATATTTGAAAGATGCCGAATTTTCCAATTTAATATTGATACATATCGTACGAAACTTTTCAAACATTCCTTATTTTCTATGAATCTATAATTTTTTTCAACGCTGATATGGATGGTATGGATAATTAAGTTAAATCTTTATTGTATCTTAAACAGAATGATGCCACCTGAATTCTCGTTTGCATATAAAAAGCCGTATATAAGTAAGTTATAAATAGCTTTTTTCTATGATAAGCCAAAAGTTTGCTTTTTGCGTCGAGGGTCCATTCGTTTATAACAAATTTATAACTAAAAGTCAACTGAAAAAATATTTATTTTAATTATTAGCTTTTTTATACCCTTCACACAGTGAAAAAGGATATATATAGGTTTGTCATTCCGTGTGAAATTTCTACAATTTTCATTTCCGACCCCATAAAGTATATATTTTCTGAAAGCTTATGAATATGGGAGTCGATTAAACTCTGTCAGTCTGTCCGTGTGTATGTTGAAATCAACTTTTTGAAGCCCCCCGACATCCCTTGGACCCGGCTGAGGTACTAAAATATGAGAAATGTTCGGGAGTAGATCGGTATCGAAAATCAGAAACAGCGGTACATAAACAACTGAGATATGAGCAAAAACCCACGACCACCTCGATTTTTTTTCCACAAAAACAACATTACAACAACAACATACATACATACAAACTTGTATACTGGTTAAAGTAAACGTGGGATCGAATCCCAGCTGAGCCAAAAATTTTCTTTTTATTTTTTTATATTTTTTTTTTTTAATTTTTTTTTATTTTTTATTTTTATTTTATTTATTATTTATATTTTTTTTTGAATTTTTTTTTTATTTTTTTTTTGTTTTATAATTATTATATATAGTATTTATTTATTTTTTTATTTTTTTATCTGTTTTTTTAATTTTTTTTTAAATTTTTAAAAAAATTTTTTTTTTTTTAACATACATACGTAAATTTATGATTTTACAATGGGATGTTTTTATATATGTATGTTTTTTATATGTACGTATTTCATATGGGATGAATGGTGACACAAACTACTGTTATTGCATGACTACACGTTGTGAAGGGTATGTAAGATTCGGCATGGCCGAATATAGCACTCTTACTTGCTCACTGTGTAAAGGGTATATATAACAAGGTACTTGCACTGGACCGATTTTTCTAAAACTTTGCACACAAATTGAACTGTCATGACTATATAATTTCGTGATTAAAAAAGTGGGCAGGGCCACGCCCATAAAAAAGTTATTATTTTGGGGTACTTGCTCTGGACCGATTTTTGTAAAACTTTGCACACATATTGAGTTGTCATGACTATACAATTTCTTAATTAGAAAAGTGGGGAGTGTCACGCCCATAAAAAAAATATCGTTTACAGCTACTTGAACTTCACCGATTTTGCTGAAACTTTGCACAAATATTGAGCTGTCATGACTATACAGTTTCGTGATTACAAAATTGGGCAGTGCCACGCCCATTTAAAAAAAGTTATAATTTGTAGCTTTTTGCACTTGATATTCAATTTAAATTCAGAATGCATTTTTATTCATTCAGGGGCGTAGCAACGCGCGCCGAGCTTTTCTAGTTTAAATAAAAAGGGTGGTTAAATTTAAAGGGCCGATGTTGAATGTAAATCACATCTAAACGTCAAGTTTTTTCTCAATTTCTGACTAACTGAATTTGAACCATGGAAAGATACACAATCGAGCAACGCTTTAAAGTTATTCAGGCTTATTATGAAAATGGGCCTTCAAATGAAAATACATTTCGTGCACTTGGTGATTCTTTTGGTCAACATTATCGTTCAAATTCGTCCACAATCGGAAGAATTGTGAAAAATATTTAAATTTCAGCAAAACAGGTCTGTATGAAATGTGAAAACATCTGTGAATGCCTTCTTAGTTTGTTGAACGGAAAACATTGCTGTTTTTCGCGATAGTGTGGCAAAAGAGCAGTCAACTTTGACTTATCATCGTCATGAAGGACCATCGGATGAAGGTGTGGCGCCGAGATCGCGGCGACCATTTGGTCGATATTTTGTTCCATACATAGTTAAACACTAAGTTTCTAAATAATCTGTGTTTTATTTCTAATCAACATCGGCCCTTAAAATTTAACCACCCTCTATAAGAAAAAAAATTAAAAAAAAAATTAGTTAAATAAATTAATTAAAGTGATAAAAGTTGTTAACAAAATAATAAATTTTGTGTTATGAAACTACTATACAAAATTGGTGGTTCTTCTCTAACTTCTCTTCTTACTTGTTTTCTTTTGTTTACTCAAATAATTTGTGTGACAACCCCAGTCAAAATATTATTAAATATAATATAATAAGTCTAAAATTAGATTGTCGCATAGCGAAAATAGACATTCTAATTTGTTTTTTAAGAAACGTTGTTGATAAAAAACTTCTTTTAAATTAATAATATTCAATAAATTTAGAATGAGTTTGAAATGTATTTTATTTTAAATTTTTCATACAAAACTTTTTTAAATAAATTTCAAATTCATATTGCTTGTTTATGAATATACGCTTTAATATTTAATAAAATATTTAATCCATAATCAAAATGTTTCAATTTTATTTGAATTTCTTTTCACATTAACAACTTTAATTAAAAATTTTACAATACATATACATACATACATACATACTTAAATTTTCATTAATCACACACCATAAAAGAAAACTAAATACTTTATAATTATTTAATTTATGAAAATTATCATAATTTTTAACAAAACGCAAGAGTAAAAATTATAATTTTGACACATAAAGTCAAATTAATAAACATGTGTATGTATTTGTGTACACATTTGTTACTACATACATAAAGACGACATAATTAATTATGATTAAAGTTATACAATAATGTTTGTATATTTACTTATACATTTTTCCATTAGTGCGATAGCAACTAATTAATTGTTTGTTGTTAACAATAACATGTCATTTGACAAAAAGTACTCTCGAGTGAGTTAGCATAAGGTTAAACGTGCTGCACATATCCCAGCAAACACAAAGTTTTTTATTTATCTCAAAAATTAATGCTATAGTAAACGATCTAGAACAGTGCCATTCAACCTATGGTACGCTTGGTGGTACGCGAAAAATTTCCAGGTGGTACGCGAAATCTTTTAAAATTTTAACGATTTCTATTTTGCAATTGGAAACAAAAAGAAAAATCATCCTAAAAGTATGCCTTTTTTGTGAAATTTTGAATTTTTAAATTTAAGTAACACTGTCATCTACATTTAATAAAAAATAACAAACGTAAGCGAATGATAACCATACCAATAAACGAATGAGCAAAGTAAAATATTCGTTCAACCAAAAGCAAAAGAGTATCCTTGTTAATTTAAAATGTGTGTGTTTTGTTTTCCTCGAAATAAACAACTGAGAACAATAATACGAATTTGTTGTACACATTTCCAAACATTTAAAAATGTTTACATTATATTTTTTTGGTGGTACGCGAAAAGTTTGTCATGAATTTAGTGGTACACGAGCCAAAAAGGTTAAATAGCACTGATCTAGAATACAAAAACACAACTTTTCGGAGTTTTTGTCTGTCTGTCCGATCCTGAACTCGATTCTCTTAAAAACTACTACTGTATCCGCACATTTGCTTAAGCCAGCAAAAGCATAATATAGTTAGGCCTTAAATATTTATCACTTTCTTTGTATAACTTCGATATGCTAGTAAAATATTTTCATAAATTAAGTCCTGCAATGAAAGTGGGCGTTAAAGTAGGCGTGTTAATGTAGTTTTTTTCTGCTAATAAATAAAACTGAGATATTTTAATATGGTTTATTCTTCCAAAAACTTTGTCCATAGAGAAACAATATGAATTTAAGAGAAACCGTTATATGGGAAGTAGGCGTTGAAGTGGGCGTGTCACCTTAATTTTCTGGCATAAAAATGGCAATGACTAGAAAGTTATTTATTCGAAACTTCATCATCATACCTCTAATTTTGTCAGTTTTATAAGCTTTTCAATTTCATTACCAGTAGATAACGTGAAAAGTGGGAGTTATAGTAGGTGTGTCGAAGTTGTTTCCGTTGGTACAAATCCATGGACCAAAAAGCAATATTTTCAAAATTTCAATTAATTTAAATTGATTACTGTGACGTAGGCTGCACGCAATTTTATTATTCAAAATGTCTTTGTCAAGAAAACAACTTAAAATGGTTGCTTCGCTATGTGATGAAAGATTCATATTCCAAAAAATTCCATGACTTCTGTATAGCTCAATGAATCGCAACACATCATTACACTTATTATTTTTATTCACAAAAATTATTAATTATATTTAATTCAAATTGCGGCAGAATATTTGTAAAACACAAAACAAAAAATTATGGCGGCAGAATATTTGTCAAAAAAAAACCCAAAAATTCGTCACAACAATTGCACTCAGCTGTTTTCTTGACTGTAAATTGAAGCATTCGATGGAAAGGGAATTTCAAAAGCAAGTTCGCATCATGTTCTAAAAGTATGAGTTTATTAGTAAAAAAGTGTGAGTGTATTGAAACTTGATACACAAAATTTGATCGTGTAACCCCTGTGTAAAGAATATTCAGGCAAAATTTTAGCCCCCTTACTTTTTCGATTCGTGCTCTATCGTGAAACCAGAACCCAGAATCTAAAATGGATATGGGATCTAAAATGGATATTTCGATATGTTACAAACGGAATGACAATATGAATTTACCTGCACCATTTTTTTGGCGGCGGGTATAAAAATGACGTTGGAAATTATAAAAGCAAAATGATGTATTATATTAAATCTGAAATCTCTGGTACGCTACGATGAGATGTACATATGTATTAACATGATGGTAAAGGATATATTCAGATTCAGCACGGTCGAATATAACATTCTTACTTATTTCAATTTAGTTTTTTAAGATTTTAATCAACGTATGAAGATATGTTTTTACTTTATAAGTAATTTCTAAACAATGTTTTTTTTAACATTTAGTTTTGAATTAAAATTGAATTTTTAACACAATTAGAAGTAAATTTTTATCCAAAATTCCGTGCACAAATATTTATCACATTCTACGTTTGTGCGAATTTTTTTTACAGACTCGTAAATATATATTGGCCTCTTTAATCTACGTGTTGAAAACATTTACATATATTATTTACAAAACTAGTTTTACTCCAGATGTAATTTAATATACATATCTGGTTAAAATGTAATTTTATTTAAAAATTTTAATTTTTGCAGTAAAAAATATATTTGTAATTGCGTCTAACATAACCAACCACATTTTGTTTACAACAACTTAAGTTAAATGAAAATTAAAAACGCATTACACAGAAATATTTTCATATGTAATATGACATTTCAGTGAATGTACGTACATACGTATTTAACACAAGTAATAACTTTTCACACGACATGTTTTACACTTGTGTAATACTAGCTTTAACTAAAGCAGCTAATACACCGCATGTTTTTTACTTTAGACTTGACAAATTCCACACTGATAAATAGAACATTACTTCTGTAAAAAACATGTGTTGAGACATCTGACAAAATTTCAATTAGAGCGCGCTCTATTTACTAGATTTTCTAGATTTAAAATTTATCGATGTACGCCATTTTTATTTATTACTAGCTAATACCCGGTGTGCTTCGCCACCCTCATCGTAATGAAATAAAAATTTTATAGTTCAAAAATATATTTATTTTGCAAGTGCCACGCCTACTATTACTAAATCAACAATTTCTTATTCAAATAATCATATAGACGTCAAAGCTTCTCGTGCAAAATTTGGGTACTCTAACTGTTATCGCTTCCCGAATAAACGAATTTTAGTATTCAATTGCTATGAGAGCTGCCAAGCCCACTATTTTTAATGTACCCATTTTTTCCAGAAATGTTTATTTGGGTGTCAAAGTTGCTCTTGCAAAATTTTAGTACTCTAATCGATATCGTTTTCCAAATATACGAAATTTAGTATTTAATTCATGTGGCCAAGCCTACTATTGAAAGTCCGCCCATTTTTTATCCAAATGTTCGTGTGGATGTCAAAGCTTACCGTACTTAATTTGAAGACTCTAGCTGAATTAACTTCCGTGATATATATAATATTTAATACTTATTCTTTAATAGGGCGTGGCACCCCGCCCACTTACAATTTCAATCCAAAGTATAGCCTATAGTTCCTTCCAGACATACAGAAAGATTCTGTGAAAATTTCAAGGAAATCGGTCCAGCCGTTTAACCGTCTATAAAGCACAAACAAACATACAAACACACATTGATTTTTATATATATAGATAGATTATTATTTACGACGCCATCTGTGATTTTAAATCTTTTCATAATTAACTAGTCAAGTCATTTCTTTTGATACCCTATTGATGGGGTTGAGAAAAAATTTAACGCCATCTTGAATTTTATACTTTGTCATAGTTCTGGTCAAGCCCTTTTTATTTGATACCAATATTGTGGAGGTTGAATTTTTTACCAATATCACCGCCATTTTATTTAGGAATTCTTAATTTTTCATAGATAGATTTGACCCATATATACATAACTGTATTGGACGCCATTTTGTAGTCGCGCGCCTATCACGGATTTGAAGTTTTCCACATGAACTCTCTCGGTTGTTTAGAAGCTACAAAATATTGATTTTTGTTTGTAAATTTAATTAAAAAACCGAAGTAGTTGTATTTTGTTGCCTCTAACTCAGTTATTTTCAAACAGATTTTTTCAGTTTTTCTCAGCAATAATTTTCGTGACCACAGCCCGGTGTTTGGTGTCTTTAGCGTATCCACAAATTAATTAGGAGTCTGAGAAACTTTATATATTAAATATTATACGTATATTTCCAAAATATTTTTGACCATAACTTTGTCGATTTGTGACCGATTTTTCCAAAATTTGTTACGAATAGCTCTAGAGGCATATCATATTTTTAAATGGTAACAAACGTGTCTTATGACTAAAAAATTTTAATTTTTGTTTGAAAACATATGGGAAAAAACAGGGGCAATCGTGTTTAATTCCCTATATCTCAGAAACTTATGAAGCAATACAGCACAGTATTTAAATAGCAATTCATTTCCGAATATTTTCAAAAGATTGAACCTTAAACAATCTGTTGCTTCTAGAAGTTTCAACACAGCCGGACAGCCGGAAAGAGGGGGCATTGCTTAATCAACCCCCCTTGATATAAGATTGAAGAAAATATATTCTTTGTGGGGTCGTAAATGAATATTGTAGAAATTTCAAATGAAATGGCAATGCTACATATATGAGGAGCCGCAGAACAAAAGGTGCTTTTTCGCTCATTTAAATTTTTTGGGAAATCGAGATTTATTTTTTTTGCCCCCTTAAAAAACTGCAAGAACATGCAAATGCTTACAAGATTTTTACTTATCTACAGATGCATCTAACTGTCGTAAGTCACCCGATTAAATGTTAAGGATGTTTGATATAATTCCATTTTTATTTCGGAAAAAGCACCTTTTGCAAAAAAGAAAGCAAAAAAGCACCTTTTGTTAAGGAACAAAGTAAAAACACCTTTCGTTAAAAAAAAAAGTAAAAATGCACGTTTTGTTATTAGAAGGAAAAAGTACATTTTGTAATGCGAATACACATATATGACAATAAAATTTTGACTGAATGTGGTTAAACCTGATCTAATATATTAAAAAATGTAAGGCTAAGTATAATTTTTTTGTCGTTTTATTAAATAAAATTGCAACCTAAACATTTCTTTCTTAGCCTTAAATTAAATACATATGAAATTTGTTAAATAGTTAAACTCTTATTCCAACATCTTCTTCCAGGCAAGAACATCCAACATTTTCGTCTATTGAATCCTCCATACCTTTATTCTGGTTATACCAAATGTCCTTGTACCAAAATAATGACTGATTTTCACTCCAGTCTTTACCAAACTGTTTTATTAAAAGACTTTCCACAAAGACTTTAACATCTGATTAATTTTACTTTAACTGTAGTTTGGTTTGATCATTAAAGTAAAAAGTGAAACTACACAAAAATTATGGGAAAAGAACCTTTTGATAAAAAAACAAGTAAAAGCGCTATATTCGGCCGTGCCGAATCTTATATACCCTTCACAACGTGTAGTCATGCTATAACAGTAAATTCACGTATGTATGTTAAAAAAAAACAAAAAAAAAAAAAAATAATAAAAAAAAAAATTTAAAAAAAAAAAAATTTAAAAAAAAAAATTAAAAAAAAAAAAAAATTAAAAAAAAATAATAATAAAAATATATATAATATATTAAATAAAAAATAAAAAAAAAATAAAAAAAAAATTAAAAAAAAAATTTTAAAAAAATTAAAAAAAAAATTTTTTGGCTCAGCTGGGATTCGATGCCACGTTTTCCCTAACCAGTATACACGTTTGTATGTATGTATGTTGTTGTTGTAATGTTGTTTTTGTGAAAAGAAAATCGAGGTGGTCGTGGGTTTTTGCTCATATCTCAGTTGTTTATGTACCGATGTTTCTGATTTTCAATACCGATCTACTCCCGAATATTTCTGATATTTTAATACCTTACTCGGGTCCAACCTATGTCGGGGGGCTTCAAAAAGTTGATTTCAACATACACACGGACAGACGGACAGACTGACAGGGCTTAATCGACTTCCCTATTCATAAGCTTTCAGAAAATATATACTTTATGGGGTCGGAAATGAAAATTGTAGAAATTTCACACGGAATGACAAACCTATATATACCCTTTTTCACTGTGTGAAGGGTATAATAATCAAAAAAGCACCTTTTGTTAAGCATACATTTTTTAGAACCCATTTACTTTGTAAAAAAAAATACTAATAATGCAAACTTGATTGTTTCTACAAGATTTCAACCTAAATATTATAAAAATACCAAAAAACCAATTTTTCGCGAAATGCGAAAAAGCACCTTTTGTTCTGCGGCTCCTCATATATCGATGGTCACAAGTAGAAAGGCCCTAACTCGTATTTTTTTACAAAATTAAGTTTTTCAGTAATTTCTCTTAAGTTTTAATTTTCTGTACGTAAAAAATAAAATTCTATCAAATTGCTCCACCAACTAAATAACACATCCTTCCTGTAATCATTAAACTACAACACTTAACATGGCATCTCTGCTTTTTCGTGAAATTGTCACAACATGTTGCATACATGCGTGCGTACATTGTTTGTGTAAAAAACTTGGCTAACATTTTAAATTGTTGTTTTTATAACTAATCAGCAAATAATTTGTTGTTTGTATATTTGTAATGTGAGCAATTTCATTGTTGTTTAAATTTATTTTTTTTTTGTACATAAATTTGTTAACTGCATGATATACACATACACACATAAGCATATACATACATACGTATGTACATCTTTCACTGTCAAGTGTAGCGCTTATAATTGACATCATTATCTTACAAAATTACCCAATATCTAAATGTTGTTAGTTTTTTTGTTTTGAATCTTTATTTATTTTTTTTATATCAGCGGAAATCATCAATTTGTCTTAATACATAATTGAATGTCTGTCCATATGGATAAGTCTGGTTGTCTTTTTCTTTGATATAATGCTTTTATTGCTTGCGGTTTTATTAAGACATACTTACCTTTTCAGTTTGTATATACAATTTTTATACCGACAGAAGAAAACAAAATTCGAAATAATAATTATAATAAACAAATTTTAACACTTTAATTAATTGTTTAATTTTTAAATAGGGTTCAAAATTACTTTATAATGTATGTATATATTTACGTGTGTATATTTTATATCTTTATAATCCAATCGATTTTATTAAATTATAATATTGCTAATTAATGTTTTAAGTTAGCTGTACTTCATATAATATACCCTACACCTTCAAAGGCGTTTAGGTTATTATGGGTTTTATGATGAAATTGTAACACCGAAAAAAAAAACTAATTTACTACACTTGCAAGTAGTGTACATATACGTATTACTAACAAAAATCAGGAGAAATGCCAAAAAAAAACACAAACATTTTTTGAGTGACTGCACGCACAGCACAATGCAAGTTCATTTTTTTTAAGATGTCGTCAACAAATAAACTTCAAAAAAATTCAAAATAAATAGCGCTACTTCAATTGTTTATTAAGTGCGGCCAATAGTCACTATTCAATGTTAAATGTAGACATACAATTTTTTAATATATTTTTTTATACCCTTCACCTGTGGTGCACAAGGGTATATGTATATAGCTTTGTCATTCCGTTTGTAATTTCTACAATTTTCATTTTCGATCCCATAAAGTATATATTTTCTGAAAGCTTATGAATAGAGGAGTCCTGGATTAAGCCCTGACCGTCTGTCCGTGTGTTGGTTGAAATCAACTTATAGAAGCAACCATATGTTCCTCAGATCTGTATATGGTATCAATCTTTTGGAAATATCCGGGAATGAATCGCTATTGAAATTCAGCACAATCGTTCCATAACTTTCTGAGATATGAGCAAATAAACACGACTGCCTCTGATTTTTCCCATATTTTTACCGCCAAAATTAAAAATTTTCAGCCATAGAATAATACATAGGTAGCTTTGCTATTATTTGTAGATATAATATGCCTCTAGAGATATTCGTGAAAAATCTTGGACGAAGCGTGCTCTAATCGATATTTTTTTTAAAAAAGCATATACATACATATTCCAAAAATTTACAAACGAAAATCAAATTTTTTCAGCTTCTATACAACCGAAAGAGTCAATATTGGTATCATCTGAAAGGACTTGACTAGCGCAATATAAGCACTATAAAAAATTTAAATTCATGTTGGCAGCCACTACAAAATGGCGGACAATAAATTTATATATATGGGTCATATCTGGTGTTTTAAAATGTATCTTCTTGAACACCCACAATATTGGTGTCAAATAAAAGGATTTGACCAGTAGAATACAGTAAATTAATAAAAAAAATATAAAATCCAAGATGGCGTCTAAAACAAAATGACGGAACAAATTTTTTTAACCCCATCAATATGGGTATCAAATTAAAGTGCTTGACTAGTAGAATACAGTTAACTACGTAAAACTTCAAAGTCAAGGATGGCGTCGGCAATAATAGGGAAAAATGGCGTATAGCATGAAATATAGGTTAAGCTACGATGTGGGATTATAACTATGTACACGATGGTGAAGGGTATTATCAGATTCGGCACGGCCGTATATAGCACTTTTACTTATTTTATCAAAAATTGATATTTATGTTAAAACTTAATTCCAAATGAATATAAAGTGTCCGATATATTAAGTGATCTTCCCACTTTACCTTTAACTTTTAACGTGAGGTTTCTAAATTCGAAGTTACCATATTTTCTACGGTATAAAGGAATAGTTTACTATTCGTTTGTCGTCGCCACTTTGTTTTTAAAGAACTAGGGCCGTATTTATAAAAAAAAATGTAGGTTTATTGAAGGCTTATTTGACAAATTTCTCTACAACATCTGTCAAAGAAGCCTTTAATAAAACTAAAATATTTTTTATGAATACGGCCCCTAATTAATTTGTTAAAAATAGTCGGTATTTGCTTTGGAGTTGCTACATTTAAAAAATACATTTTATTTTACTGGGAGTTTGTAATAACAAAAAATACTTAATGGTCAGTTTATTGCTCACGTTAATAAACGTTGCCTTTTACTAACATTAACTTTGTCGGCAAATTGTTATAATGGCCCTTAGTGTATTGGTTTTTATACCCTTCACCTGTGGTGCACAAGGGTATATATGTATATAGCTTTGTCATTCCGTGTGAAATTTCTACAATTTTCATTTCCGACCCCATAAAGTATATATTTTCTGAAAGCTTATGAATAGGGGAGTCGATTAAGCTCTGTCAGTTTGTCCGTCTGACCGTGTGTATGTTGAAATCAACTTTTTAAGGCCCCCCGACTTGGCTTGGACCCGGGTGAGGTATTAAAATATCAGAAATATTCGGGAGTAGATCGGTATTGAAAATCAGAAACATCGGTACATAAACAACTGAGATAAAAGCAAAAACCCACGACAACCTCGTTTTTTTTTAACACAAAAACAACATACAACAACAACATACATGCATACAAACGTGTATATTGTTTAGAGTAAACGAGGCATCGAATCCCAGCTGAACCAAAAAAAAAATTTTTTATTTTTTTTATATATTTTTTTATTTAATATATTATTTATATTTTTATTATTTTTGTTTTATTTAAATTTTTTTTTATTTTTTTGTTTTATTTTTATTATTTATATTTTAATTATTTTTTTTTAAATTTTTTTTTAAAATTTTTTTTTTTTATTTTGTTTTTTAACATACATACGTTAATTTTTAATTTTACAATGGGATCTTTTTATATATGTTTGTTTTTTATATATGTATGTACGTATTTCATATGAGATGAATGGTGATACAAACTACTGTTATTGCATGACTACACGTTGTGAAGGGTATATAAGATTCGGCACGGCCGAATATAGCACTCTTACTTGTTTTTCACTTGGACTTGTATGTGGCAACGTAGGGTTAAGGGCGATTATTACAACTTGCTTATAAAGTTAATGTTAGTAAAATGTAACTTTGGCTAACGTTAGCATTAAGTGACCTTTAAATTTGTTAAATAAACTTTTTTTCAAAATATGACAATTCTTGCGCAAAAAGCGACTACTTTTAACAAATTGAATTACGTTGGGGCAAGGAAGTACTTCGTGTAAAACAAATATAAAAATATCATCGTAAATGGTCGCCGTAGAAAAGCAAAAACTATGTTCGGCCGTATCGAATCTGATTATGTCCTTTACTATCATGTACATAGCTAGCTATCTTTGCCTAGATTTCAGATTAAGTGCTATATGTCAATTCACTTTGTTATTTTTACTAGTCAAGACCTTGATGCCAATATTGTGAGGGTTAAAGGGGACAACGCTGTACATACTATATTTGACCAATTATCTGCCATTTTATATAGGACACTCTTTTGGATTTGAACTTGTTCATAGTTCACTGTATTCCACTGGTCAAGCACTTTCAATGTGTTGCCCACATCGATTATCTCTGTTGTCCAGAAGCTGAACAAAAATCAATTTTCGTAAATAAATTTTAAGAAAAGGACTAAAGCTTAAAACCGATTTATCAGGTTATACTTTTTGAAAGTAGGGTTTGTATTTGGATACCTTTATCGTGTCCACATATTAATAAGAAGCTTTAGAAACTTGATATGTTTATGAAAAATATATATTTATATTTTTGAAACTTTTTTTTTTGCCTATAACTCTGCCGATTAGTGGCCGATTTGTACAATGTTTTTACAAAACCCCTAGAGGCATGTAGTAACGTGTATCTAAATTATTTTTGTAAAAAAAAGTTTTTTATGTGCATGGTAAAAGAAAAAAACAATTTGGCCGATGTGAAAACGAAGCAAAAACTCTCATTACAAAATAATGAGTTGAATGTACTAAAATTTGGTTCTCTGCTTACAATTTGGCATCTAAGCTCATTATTTTAACACGACGATATCATTGAAGAATAGTACTTATCACACTCGCCTACAAATAGGGACTAAAAAAGTACTTACCACACCCTACTTACCACTTGCAAACAGGGACACGAATAAGTACTTTTTACGCTCGCTTATAAACACTTAAATAAGTACTTTTACAGCAATAAATATAATTTAAATAACCCATTAATATTATGGACTTAAAGATGTCGTTCGCTTGTAAATTCAAAAAGCGTTCTTTTCTTATTGTAAATATTTTTGTATAAATAAAAAATAAGAAAAAAAACAAAACACAGAAAACATTTCACACTCCTCAATCATTCATTCCATTTTTACAACATATTTCACAACTTTTTCTTCCCCATCCAATTCTACCAAATTTTTTTTTAAATCTTATAAATTTAAGTTTTCCATACTTAAAGAATTTTGGAAATAATTTCCTCTTTTAATTAGAGTTTTGAAAACTATTTTCTAAAAAGCAAAAAAAAAACCAAAAAAAAATCTACAAAATCCTTTTTTCCACAATTCCCAAAACATTTGTTGTTGTATATAATTTTAAAATGAATTAACTCTCGATTGTTTCCTATAATTTTTTCTGTGTTTGTTTTTCTGTTCTATTTTTAGGATTGGCTTGCGGGACATGTGTTTTAGAATCCGATTTTGGTTTTATACTTAATTGTAACTTCAAAAAATCTGGACTATTTCGTGTAAGAAATTTGGGAGGCCTTAAAGCGCACTTTGGTTTAGGTAAATTAATTAAAAACAGCTATTCTCTTAAATAAATATGTATTTAGTGAAATAATACTAACTTGTAGTTAAAAATGGTAGAGGTGCTTTTGATTCTGATTTTTATCGCTAATTTGTGTACATATATAATGTATATTGTATGGAATTTATTTATTATTTTATTCAGTTGATTTTTTTTTTAATATCTTGAAAATATTAATATTGATTTCTTTACCTGAATTATTGTGTGCATCTATAAAAATATAACTCTGATCAAATAATAAAATGTTTTTATATTTGAACAATTAAAAAAAAAAAATTAAAAAAATATCAGACATTGTTGTTCGAACAAATGTTCTGACAACGCTGTTTGACCAAAAACAAAACATCGACAACATTGGTCCACACCATGCAAATTCATGTGCGCACAAAAAATTGTTCGTTGTTCGGACAAATCGATGGCTGGTTTGGACCGTACGTAATAGACAATATAACAATACTTGTTTTATGTCATCTTATTAGCTGTGAAAATGTGTGCAAATCTTGTCGCGAATGCGTTTTATACCAATTCGTATACCCAGCCATGTAAGAGCGTTACCTACAGTCTATACCGGCCATCGATTTGTTCAAACAACGAACAATTTTTTGTACGCACATGAATTTGTCTGGTGTGGACCGCTGTTGTCGATGTTTTGTTCTTGTTGTCAGAACATTTGTTTGAACAACGATGTCTGATATTAAAAGGCATTTTGAATATGAGAGAAAGAGACGACACATAAAAATAGCAACAAAATACACTTAATACGTTTTCTCCATATCAATGAACATGAACAATTTTTTGACAGTTGCTCTGCCGGCGATTTGTTCCAGTCTAAACAAATCGATGGTTCGTCAAGACGTAAAGTTATGTACGTTGACCTTAAAATAGCCGTACATACGACTGTCTAATTTCCAAATTTCCATAAGTATTTTTTGACATTTCATAACATATTGCACAGTAGTGCGACGCTGGCTTAAACGATACTGGTAGTTATAGAGGAAAATGAAACAATTTTTCTTATTCTACTTCTCATTAAAAATATTTTTTTTATTTAAAAATGACAAAAAAAAACATATACTTTTTGAAATAGTTGCATTTTTGTTATTTAATTGTAAAGTTCATGACTGACTATCCAACAAAGTCGTGCGATTATGTCAAATAAAAATCTGATAGGTTTCGTCCTACATGAGAAAATCGCAATAAAATGTGTAATTAGATGCCACATTGTCATACTTGCTTTACACAAAGCAACTCTGACCCCACAGAAACTACGACTTTATGAAAAATTTCCAAAAGATTATTAAGTCGGACACACTTGTCAAAAAATCTGTCACACATGTGCACTTTTTGTCTTAACAATCACACTTTCTAAACACACATATAATTTTTAACATATCGAACTAACAAATCTGATAGTCAATCATGGCCTCAAAGAAGACATGTTCTGATTAAGTACAAAATAAAATTTTCGTCAAATAACCTTGTAATGATTGATATCATGCAGTTGAGGCAAAAACTTCGTTATCATATACATATATGAAAGGAATGCCAATTGTGGCCTCACCTTATAAAGGTGAAAAAATTAAAAAAAATGTTGTCAAGTCACATATGTATGTATCTGTAAAAGCATCACTTTAGAACGGCTTAGGATTATGCTAATCTTATTTTTGTTGTATTCGTAATAATATATTGTTACGTTAATACCTTTTATAAACGTTGGCTTATTTCCTTTAAATAATCTTTGAGTTCTTTTATTGCAATCAAAAACAGTTGAAATTAGTTATAAAATTAAGAGCACTTTATTTATTTAAATACACTCAGATATTGTTTTTATATCACTTTACTTATTGTTATACACTTTTATTATCAAACTCACTTTGATACGCGCTTTTACAAGCTCTACTGGGGTACTGATCATGTTAGCTGTGTTGTTCGGCTATTTATAGTGACATAGAGGTGTTCCGTAACATTCGACAAAGTTCTCGTATGTACACACTAGTACATTCGAAAACCGTTACATTTAAATTAAGACGTAGTAATATGCAGGAATAATAAAAGTGCCTAAAAGTATGCTGCACATAATAACTCACATCATGTTCGAGCAACCAGCGAAATAAACTAAAGGCTTTATTAGTCTTTACTTTCTGTTGTCGTTCTGTGACGTGCCGTTCTGTTGTTTAATTTTTGTGGTTACTTCTTCTGTAAGAAATCATCTGCCTTAATTTACAAGGTAATCTTACAAACACAAGCTTATTATATTTTTTTTTATTTTTCTCGTCAAAGTCCGTACATAAAAAAAATTTGTTGTGTCAGATTTCATCTATAAGCAAACAGAGTCTCTATGTTGCAGCCACCTTTAAAATATAGACACCTAAATATCAGCTGTTTCTCTCTCAATGGCCGTCACTTAACGTTGAATTTTTTTTTCTACGGGTTCGTCCGCAACGGCACGGAAAGTACTAGAACAACTAACGACTTGTACACATTTTCTATTTAACAGAATGAAGTCAGCTGATTCGGAACGGAACAGAAAGTAAAGACTAATTCTGCCTTTATACAAATAAAACTACAGTTACTTAAACTACTACAACTAAAATAAATTATAATGTAAATTAAGCTATTTAAAAATAAATCTGTAACAATATAGAAAATAAATTTTCTATAATATTACCTCATGTATGTAAGAGCATTAAATGTTCGTGGCGTCTGATATTTAAAAAAAATACATATCCTTTACATACACAAAATTCAACTGCAACATGACTTATTTTGCTGGATATTTTTTTTTTTGGTTTTGCAATTACCAGAACAAAGTTGGAAAAAAAAAATAAGAAAATAGGGCATGGCATCCCCTAAACAAAGAAAATATATTTAAAGAGCTGTTCAGGAACTATAATTGCAAATATTTTATGACTTATTTTTATATAAAGATGTATTTGGGAAGCTACATATATTTTAATTTTCCTTTAATAAATATCACCCACGTAAAAGCGGGTCTGGTCTCTAGTTGTTTATGTATAAAGTTGCTATAAAAACAATTCTGGCAACACTGCTAATTATTGTTATAACAGTTACTTTATTTATCTCAGTAACCACTACAATCTCTTTATTACTCTATGACTTTTAATTGTTTTTTTTTAAGTGTTAAGTAACGGTGTTTATGAAAGTGTAAGTGTAATATCTGTATGCAAAGATTTCATATTGTAATAATTAGTTTAGATTACCTAATTGCTTTTTTATGTATTTTTTTACTTTTTTTTTTGTGCATGTATGTATATACTATATAAATATTTACGTATTTACATAAGGAGTGAGATCGAAAATCTCTTAACACTGCCTTTGCCTTTCGGGCTTATTGGCGTAGACTAGCGACTTCACATATCCCCACAGAAAATAGTCTTGCGACGTTAAATCGCACGATCTTAGAGGACAATTCAAGTTTGAATTCCTTCAATTGTGGCACGAGCTGTGTGAAATGATGGTTGTTCAATTGATTAACGAAAAAGTCAGTAATCATGATTCTATAGCGATCACCAACGTTCTCACAAGCAACGTTTTTGAAGAGGTACGCATCAATAATTCCACCAGGCCGCTAAGCACTTTTAACAGTTAGTTTTTCTACATGTAATGGTGTCTCAACATACACTTGAGGATTATCAGCACTCCAATTACGGCAGTTTTGTTTGTTGACGTATCCATTCATACAAAAGTGATGGACGATTATGTTGATCGTAAAATGTGCGCGATACGTTTTTCGAACAGAACCATGATTTTCAAAATAAATTTGCACAATTTTAAAGCTTGGTTCAGGCGTCAGTCTTTTGATGTTGAAATGTCAAACCAAACTTAACATAAATCACCTGACAAAATGGCCGCCAATTAAAAAAGTGTTACCAACTTAAAAATCTATACCTCTATAAAACACACCCGTTATAATGAACGACGAAACATATTTACTGACAGATTTTTCGCAGCTTCCGGGACAATATTTTTATGTTGTTAATGCTAAAGTTAATGTTGAATATATGTACGTTAAGGATCCAAAAGCAGACAACGTTTTCCAAAAAATTCTTGTTTTAGCCAGCTTTTTGCAACTGCGACAATAGAAGCAAGTAATTTTTTACAGTGGGCTCTATAAGTACTTAAATATACATCAAATAATGATTGCATTAAATTCTTTCTTTCTTTCATAAGAGACCATAATGTGTCCACATATTTATGGCCCAATTTAGCATCATATTACTATGGTAACAAAACTCTGGAGTGGTAGCAAAACAAAAACATAATTTTTCTTCCAAAAGAGGCCAATCCTACAAATAGTCCGGAGCTAAGACCAGTGAAAAGATATATTGTATAAACAGAATTTAAAAGCGCAATAAAGGTGTCCCACAATATGGAAAACTTTAAACAGAGATAGTCAAATTATTCCAAAAAAGTTACTAAGTTACTAATGAAAGGGTTACCATAAAAGGTCCACAAGTTCATAAGTAACGGTTAGAACTATAAAAGTAATATTTTTTCTGTTATCGGTAATATAATACAAATTAAAGAGGAAAAAAAAATACTCTGCGATTTGTAAAGATTTTTCGACCTCACTCCTTATGAAGTTCACCAGTTCGTTTAAATTTATAACTGCTGCATATCGTCGTTGCCGTTGCTCTAACAAATTCAGTTATGTATCTTTTACTAAGTTTTCAGCAGAGCAAAAAAAGCATTTAATTTTGTTACTTAATAGCATTAAACTTACATACATATGTATACCGACTATTGCTTATTTTTGAACCAAAATCAAGATATCCTTAAACGGTTTAAAGGTTCAAAATAGTGCAATAAAAAATTTTTAAAAATTGTCACATAACCGATCACTTCGAAACAGCAAATATATAAAAAATATTATAAAAATTTATTAGAATGCTTTTTTGATAAATTCTTAATTTTTTTTAAGGTTTTAGTTTGGGTGATGAATTGGGTTTTGCAGAGTCGTTGGGAAATGTGGAAGGCGGCCGTCGACGTTCGATTGGCTATAAAAATGGTCTACCACCAAATGCTATTGGGGTATTGCCAGGTAATCAGCAGGTATGTACATAAATATACAAAAATTACTTTAATAACCATTAGGTATGTGCATCGCGGCAACAAACACAACAATTAAAAAAAATGCAATTTGTTTTTGTATACGTGTCTGCATATGTCACACGATTTTTTTCTTTTCTTCTATAATAATAATAATAAAGCATGAAAGCTTTATTTGATCCGATAGAACGGTCCATATAATTTAATGTTTAAAGATAATTTCATGCAAATGGTGACCGTGACTGCGCCTCAAATGGTCCATCCGCTTAGTCCAATTTTAGCATACTCTTTCCAACATTTCGGCCGGTATCTCACGAATAAATGCTTCAATGTTGTCTTCCAATGCGTTAATTAAAGCGGGCGTGTGTGTATAGACATGAGCTTTAACATATCCCCACAAAAAATTGTTTAAAGGCGTTAAATCGCACGATCTAGGCGGCCAATTGACCGGTCCCGAATGTGAAATAAAATGTTCACCGAACTCGCCTCTCAATGAGTTCATTGTTAAGCGTGCTGTGTAGCATGTGGCACCGTCTTGTTGAAACCACATGTCATGCAAGTCAGGCTCTTGCATTTTGGGCAAAAAAAAAGTTCGATATCATCTCATGGTAGCGCTCACCATTCACAGTTACGTTACGATTCACATCATCTTTGAAGAAGTACGGTCCAATGATGCCACCAGCCCATAAACCGCACCAAACTGTGACTTTTTCTGGATGCATTGGTAGCTCTTGCAATGCTTCTGGCTGATCTTCACTCCAAAATCGACAATTCTGCTTATTAACGTACCCATTGAGTCAAAAATGAGCTTCGTCGCTGAACACAATTTTTCGATAAGAAGCGCGCGATGAACTTTCTTAACAGAGCACGCATTTTGATAATAAAACTCAATAATTTGCAAGCGTTGTTCGTTTGTAAGACAATTCATGGTTAAATTATAGACCAAACTGAAGATGTTTGACAGTAAAACCAGTTTAAACCAGTGTTGCCCAAAAAAAAAAGTAGCTAAAAAATCACCCTTTATATCTGTGACTTGGAGCTAAAAGGGCCAATGTCAAAATATTTACTTTTGAGAAAATTGGAAATGAACTTAAACTTTTATTAATTCCTTTATAGTGACATTGACCAGCATTTTATTTATGAAGCTGTTCTGGGTTAAGTATGACTTTAGCTGTTTTACCATAATGAAATAGAGCAAAAAACCAAATCTTATGCAATGATTAACTCAAAAGAGCAAAAAAGTAACATTGGCCCTTTTAGCTCCAAGCCACAGATATAAAAATGGTAAAAATATAAAGTAATTCATAAAATGAGAACGGCTGGGCCGATTTCTGTAAAATTGTTTGTCAGAGGAGAAGTTTGGAAAATCCCTTCGGAAACGTCGGAAAATTGAAAAAATCGAAAATCGAGTTTTTGTATGAAATTTTGTGTGAAATTATTCCTTAATGGCTTTTCAAATAAAAAAATAGATGGCGTTGTACGTTGACTTAGACTTTGCGCGATCTGACAGGCGTCGCAAGGTCAATCACTAGAAGTCTGTGGAATTAATTTCGAATTTTCCTTTTTTTTTTTGCACGGTCAGCTGTACGTTGCATGTTCGCGTGTTGGGAAACCATCTTCATTATTTGTTTTTGCGCCGGAAAACAAATCGAAAAATATTTTTCAACAAATCGCTCTCTACTGATTCCATTCAAATAAATCACATTGAAAATTTAAATATTTGTGTTGTATTTTTACTCATAAAGTTTCTCTCAAGGCTTAAAATTAGGGCGAGGCGAAGTTCGCCACTAAGCAAGCTTATTGGATACGAGCACCTTATTAATCTACCCTTCAAACAAATTATATCAACAATAACGAAATGGCGTGAAAATCATCGAATTTGATATCATTTTCTTATCAAAATTTTGCCATTGTTCGGAAGAGAACCTTCCACTTCTCTAATACTTAACATAACATAAGACCGTTGGTAATTGCATAGCTTAAGACGGCTGCATCGATTTCGTTAATTTTTTTAATGTTTGTCATAACCCAACTTAGGTCTAAACGGAAAGAATAATTGACCACGCCTACTTTTACAGCCACTTAGAACGATTTGTATAATCCTTGACTCAAAAATGGTTCTTATAAAAATTTTTTCTTGAAATTTCCCATAAAAAATCAACAGTTTTTGCCGCATATCCAATGTTCTGTAATACCTTAAGTCTTCAAAATTCGTGTCGGGTGTTATAATAACAGCTTGCATAATTGAGTTTAAAATGACCCTAAAATGAGCCTCCTTAATATAAAGGAAGTGCACAAAGCTATAATCTTTAAACGTTGTGTGTTTTAAGTTCTTTACTTTACGCATTCGCTTTACTTCAACCAAATACTATTATGATCGGAGCAGGGGAAGTGATATACCCTATATAAAGAACCCATTTTATGACTTATTTCAGCAACAATGTTAAAATTGTTAATCCTATTTTTATACATTTTAATAAAAATGTTACTGATTCTAATAATTAGATAGGATCAAATGAAGGGACGTGATACCGCCCATACAAGCAACATATCGTCGCCCTGAGGTATAAGTGCTCTACGTGCCAAAAATGCGTTTTGATTAAATGGATGTTGAATTTTAACATCATTTTTTTAAAAATATGATTCTCAGGAAATATTTTTCATCTCCCGATCGCACCTACAACGGGATATTCCTGTTTGCTCTATACGCCTCCTTAAGCGTATTTTTTTGCAAATACATTCATGTAGAGCAAAGTATGTAACATAAACAAGGCAATAACACACACCTACAAATATGAGTATCATAACCAGTGTGGGAAAAACACCAAATTTCACAACTGAACAATGTACCGGAATAGTAGATTTTTATTATTTAAAACGGTGATCAATAATTTTAACGCAAAGAGCTTATCGTCGACATTTTAATGTAAAAATTTCGACCACTAAAGCAATGTATCGTTGCTTATTTTCTTTGGGGTCATTTGAAGGAGCGTGGTTACAAGCTCGAGACAATCCTTGAGGTCAAGGTCAACATAGCTGTAGAAATTCAAGCGCTACATCCACAAATCTGGAAAGATGTTATGGAAAAAGCTCTAAAACGAGCCTATAATTGCGAATCTGAAAACGGGGATAATAACATACATACTTAGTGCAAACAAATTTCATTTTGTATATTTTACAAAACAAAAAAAAAAACAAAAACGAATAAGTTGTTAAATTTGTAAGCATCATGATTTATATAAAAGTTTATTGTTTTAATTTACCACTAAATGTGCAAACTCACGCTAAGAAGCAACAGCTTGACCTAAATAAGCCCATCAAGCGTTGCGTTGACTGACAGCGGTCAGAGTTACAAATTTCAAATGCGTTAGCATAAGATATCAGTTACTCTACAGTCGAATGCAACGCTTGATGCACCTCTTTTAGTTTTGATTGCAAGAGAGAGTATGCTTTACAACAGTAAAGTAAAGTAGAAAGATCTCTAAATAATTTCAGAAAAATATACTGAAAAAAATTAACATTTAACAATATCAACTGCATGTAGAGCAAAATTTCCATCAAGATTTTGCATTGAAATTTGGCTCTATACGCCATTTAATAACATATAGAGCAAAGTGGCACAAAAAAGCAACTAGACCAGATCAGTTAAATCCCAGGGCGACAATATATTTAATGGCATATCTGCAAAACTATAATTGTTACAGGCTTTAAATTCTGTGGAATTAGCTACAACATCGGAGTACTTTTTACGGGCGCAAAATCGATAGGATCAGAGGAGAGGACGTGTTAAAAAGGCAAGGCGATTTTTTTGTTGGCCATAAACAAGTGACTATTTCGATCATTTATTTAACAATAAAATTTAACAGGGTGCCCCGGTGGAGTAGTAAATAGTGTACTATTCTGCTAGTCTAGGTGGTTGCGGGTTCGATTCCCGCCAGAGACTCAGGACTGTTTCACTACAACGGGCAAATGGTCTTTGTTACTCAGCTCGGTTAATTAAATTAGAATATAATTATGTATATCTAGAAGCCAATACCTCTGCAGATTCTTTAGGTAATTCAGAATCTCTTACCATATCATTTAATTCTTCTTGTTTAAATGGTTTGGAGCTTGAAAACGGTATTTCTTCAAAATCACTATCGCTACATATTTTTTCAAGGCTTTCTTCAAACAAGGGTTTATTTTTGGAGCATCATTTTGGAACAGGCACTTCCTGGAAATGTGGCAGAGGTCTTCTGGCTAATTTTACGAGTGAATAAATTTTTTTTTTTCAGATTAATTCCACGTAATTTAATACAGCAAAAGTAGCAGTCATCTAAGTGATTTTCTTGTTCTTTTCACTGCTATATTGACTATTCATACACTGTCTTAAATGTTCACAGCACATTTTACAAACCATTTAAGGAATCCACGGCTTATTTTAATCCTCAATTTCTGATTTAAAATAAAAAAAAAAATAAGCACTTTTTATACCCTCCAGTTGTGGTGCACAAGGGTATATATCTGTGGTTGTCATGGGCAACCGCGTATGTTCATTTTATACGACTTTGAGTTAATAATGCCATATTGCTTGGTTTTAAACGGCCTTTACTTGGTTTTAAAAATTTTCTCAAATAAGATGGACCTATTCCGATTATTTTAATGGCAAAACAGCGTAACTTCTATATATATTCAAAAATCGGTCAGCAGTAACACGGTTTTGTAGCTCTCCTGAAAAATTTGATTTTAAGACATACGTGGTTGCCCATGAAAACCACAGATATAGCTTTGTCATTCAGTTTGTAATTTCTACAATTTTCATTTCCGACCCCATAAAGTATATAGTTTCTGAAAGCTTATGAATAGAGGAGTCAATTAAGCCCTGACCGTCTGTCCGTGTGTTGGTTGAAATCAACTTTTAGAATCAACTATATGTTCCCCAGTTATGTGTATGGTATCAATCTCTTGGAAATATCCGGAAATGAATCGCTATTGAAATTCAGCACAATCGCCCTATAACTTTCTGAGATATGAGCAAAAAACCACGACCACCTCGTTTTTTTCACAATTACAACAACAACATACAACAACAACATACAACACATACATACAAACATGGTATACTGGCCAGAGTAAACGTGGCATCGAATCCCAGCTGAGCCAAATTTCTTTTTTTTTATTTTATATATTATTTATATTTTTATTATTTTTATACATTTTTTTAAAAAAATTTTTAAAAATTTTTTTTTAATTTTTTTTATTGTTTTTTTTTTTTTTTGTTTTTAATACATTTTTTTTTATTTTTTTTTTGTATTTTTTTTTTTTTAGAAACACATACGTAAACTCAATTTATAATTTTGCAGTGGGATGTTTTTATTGTTGTTGTAAAATCCGTTATAGGTTTTCTAAACTTTTTTTTACGGCGGTGTAGTTAGCCACCACAAATGTTACAAAACACGTTTGGATCATTGAGACAACTTCAAGCCGGGCAGAAAAAAGAACGTTTGACAGCTGCTATTAAAAATTGACATTATATCCAAAACTACACGCAGAAAAAAACTTTTTTTCAAATTTTTAGTCGGCATGTAACAGAACCACTAACGATTTCTCGGCACTATTTACCGTTTTTTTAATTTTTGACTTGTGAAATTTGTAATTGTATTGCAATAACAACAAGTAACTATTTTAGTCATTTTTTTACGATAAAATTTAACAAAAGAAGGGGATTACATTTCAAAATTTGTTGCAATTTGTTTTTGAAAAATTTAACACTGTTACTATTAGATTTAAACCAGTCAGATTTGATTGAAGACTATCTAAAATTATACCTCAATTTACTGGCAGGGACTCACTATAAATTCCAAATTTAAAAATCCTTTTTTGAAATTTTATGAATTCTTATTTTGTTTCTAGGTGACACAGCAATCTTTAAATGATAAACGCATAATTTCACGCTCTCCGGTGGCCATAAGTCCTGAACTACGGGAATCTCTGACGAAACAAGCTAAAGCTGCACCCAATCAAATAGCAGCAAGGCAGGCTGCATTGGTAGATTTCGCAGCCAAGCAAGCGGCTCTTGCTGAATTACAGGCTCAACGAGGTAGACAAGGACCCCTAATGACGGAAGCACGTCCTTTACCCTTGGGTGTGCCAGCTTTTAAACCAATTCCCAAAAAACAAATACCTTCGCTTCAAACGGCTCAAAGAAGAACGAATATTGCTGTCGATACAACCAATTCGAAAATTAACCTAAACAATAGAATCGTTGATTTTTATGCCCAACAAATAAATAATAATCGTACTTTCCATGCCCACAATCCCACTGTGTCACAGGCCATGGCTGTGCCCGCCTTCCAAGCTATGCCTGATTCTGTAAATAAAATTACAGCTGTTTTAAAGCCACCTGAAACTACTCTTCATTTGCAATTGAGTTTACCCTCTAGTAATCATCCAAATTATTTACAATTTGAAGAGCCTAAATTTGACTTGAAAGACATCTCAGTGGAAGAGTTAGCTCGAGCGGCTAATGTTAGTGTGGACACCATTAAACATGCCATTTATGTGAGAGAACAACAAATGAGAGCAGAACATCGTGCCATGTTGGCAGCAAAATTGAGAGAGGAATTTATGAGAACGTCCACATCGACAAGTTTAACGACCACAACTACAACTAGCACAACTACGACCAGGCCAATTGTACAATATGTAGAAAATAAGAATGTAGTTAATGAGAATAAGATGTCAAAGGTAAGAAGAAAAATTGTTGCACTAACGAGTTCTAGTTTCTTGAAAAATTCATTTTTTCGATGTTTCTCAAATTTTAGGTAATGAATGCACCTAAAGAATATTATCCTGTGGGGTATGACAAAAACTTTGATGACAACTTTAAATCAAAAGTGGATTTGCCGCACACAACATTTTCCTGCACAAAACAAAAGCATTTCCCAGGTCTTTATGCCGACACTGATTTGGGTTGTATGGTGAGTGCAAAAGCTCAAGCTTTCTCAATGTTAAGCTTAAAAAATTATTATTTCTATTTTGACAGGTCTTTCATGTCTGTGCTCTCACCGATGATGGCATTGTGCGAAAATCATTCTTGTGCCCTGAAAACACTCTGTTCGATCAAACAATTTTAAAATGCAACTGGTGGTTTTACGTCGATTGTTCCTCTTCCAAAAGTGTTTACGATTCCAACATACCAATATCGAAAAGTTATCAACTAATGAAATCCCTAACGTACTTCTCCAAATTTACCAAAACTAAAGAAGGCGAAGAGCCCAGAGATAATGGCTTAGATATACAAACGTTAAAAGATTCTATGGATATTGCGGATCGTAAGTCCCCGGATCAGCTTGAGGCTGATGAAGATGATACCCTAAAAATCACAGCCGAAGACGAGCATCAATAGTTAAATGAGTCATAAGTTTTATAGTTTCATTGAATTTAGTTTAGGCTTAAATATAAATAAGTGTATGCCTCTCGTTTGTGTCAAAATGAACAAAGAATAACGAATCAAATTTCATTATAGTCATTTGTTTTTAGTTTGATTTTCTTTTTTGCGAGTGCAATAGGGTTTAAGAATATTCTGCGAGTGTAGAACAATTTTTAGTTTTTCTTTACTTGTGTTGCTCGCAACAGTTTCCTAAGTTTTGTATTTAAGGTCGTTTTTATGTTCTTAGTTAAAATGTTTGTATATGTACAATATTTTAAAATTATCATATTTTCTTCGTGGATATTTTTAAATTATTTATTTTACAAAATAACGCATAATTGTTTTTGTTATAAAAACAAAAAAGAAATGTAAAAAATAAAATAAAAATACGAAAATAGTGGTTTTATTTGATATGGGAAACGTTTTGTTTAGAGGAAGCCCTAACTCAAATTTGTACTTTGCAGGAGAAAAACGTAAAAGAGACTACACCTAATTCTGTTTTTACGCGATAGATATGTTCCTCAAAAACTCGCGTAAATAAAAATAGTGTAAAAATAGTTATAGTATCCATATACAAAGTGGGGATTGATTCCACGCACATATTAAATATCAGATGAAATAAGATAACTGGTGTTTAATGCACATATGTATTTTATTTTAACAAAAAACAACAGAAAAAATAGTTTATTAAGAAAAAGAAATCACAAAAATCATGCATCTTAAAAACATATAAAAATCAATTTTTAATCAGTATCACTTTCTGATAACCGCATTCGTTTACGAAAGACATCAATTTCATCGCTAGAAATAGTTTCAAAATCATGATCAATTGTTGGTGATGGTTCAGTGATTTGAGTCACAAATTCCGTTATCAATCGTTGACTTCCAGTTTTGATAAGACTGTTATGTAGCTCACGATAATTACCCATTAAAAATCACGTTGAAACTTCGCGGCTCTTTCTTCATTAGGATCATGCTTGCGAAAATGATCGCCCAATTTGCTGCACATTTGGAGTCCTTCTTTGGAATTGGACATTTGGATGCTCTAAATATGGATGACCTGGTGAATTGCCTATAATCAACAGAACATTAAAATCAAGGTCTTTGTCGCTCATATAGCGCCGAACTTCCGGTACAAAATATTTATTAAGCCATTCAGTAAAAAGCTCAGTTGTTACCCAAGTATTTTTATTAGCTGCCCAGTGAACGGGTAATGAGTCCATATTAACGTCTTTCATCGTCGGTGGTTTTAAAGCTCGATTTACAAGTAAGGGTTTTAACAACCGATTTCCTGAAGCATTAGAGCAGAATTAAAAGGTCACACGATCTTTGCCTACTTTAAACCCCCTAGCGGTTTTCTGTGCTTTGGCTACATATGTTCGACTTGGCATTCGTTTCCAGAAAAGGACTGTTTTAACCGCATTCCACACCTGATCTGGAGTGTAGCCACCATCTTCAATTATCTTAGCAAGTTTTGCGTTTACATTACCGTTTATTAAATTTAGAAATATTTATATGCGAGTATTTTTTAATATTAAATATTCGATTTTCTAATATATTTTCGCTTTTAATATTTAAACTTGACTACACTCTTACTTTAATCTGAACTTTTTTGAAATAAACAAGGGAAATTCCCTGCTTTAAATGTGGTGAGTTTTTTGTACCACACGATTTGCAGTGCTGCCAACTATGTATTTAATTTAAAATCCTCCAAATCCGGTATAAGCACACGTTTTTCTGATAAAAATACATACATTTTTAGACCGCGTAAAATCAAATCGTGTAAAAGCAGAACGAAATGTGTTTTTTAAATCGCGTTAAATCAAATTCGCGTAAAAACAGAACTAGGTGTCTAACGTAATTTCTTTTGTAAAATTGCTTGTAAAACTGCTATTTTTCATACTATTGCGTTGAATTTTTGTTTCGAGGTATATTTGTCTGAAATGTATTTGAATCACTGAAACTTCTATTTCGTAAAAAACATGAGTTAGGGCCTTTCTACCTATGACCATCGATATGCATGTACATATGTAAATGTGTATATACATACATATTTTTTTTTGGACGCCTACCGTACAATTTATTTTAAAATATCACAAGTAATGACTTTCTTATACCCTTCACACGACAGTGTAAAAGGGTATACATATATAGGTTTTTCATTCCGTGTGAAATTTCTACAACATTCATTTCCGACCCCATAAAGTATATATTTTCTGAAATCTTATGAATAGAGGAGTGGATTAAGCAGTAATCGTCTGTCCGTGTGTATGTTGAAATCAACTTTTTGAAGCCCCCCGACATTGCTAAAACCCATGTAAGGTATTAAAATATTATTAATATTCGGGAGCAGATTGGTATTGGAAATCAGCAAATCAACACGGCTGCCTCTGTTTTTACACCCTTCACCTGTGGTGCACAAGGGTATATGTAGCTTTGTCATTCCGTTTGTAATTTCTACAATTTTCATTTCCGACCCCATAAAGTATATATTTTCTGAAAGCTTATGAATAGAGGAGTCGATTAAGCCCTGACCGTCTGCCCGTCTGTCCGTGTGTTGGTTGAAATCAACTTTTAGAAGCAACTATATGTTCCTCAGATCTCTATATGGTATCAATCTCTTGGAAATATCCAGGAATGAATCGCTATTGAAATTCAGCACAATCGCTCCATAACTTTCTGAGATATGAGCAAAAAACCACGACCACATCGTTTTTTTTCACAATTACAACAACAACATACATACATACTGGTTAAAGTAAACGTGGCATCAAATTCCAGCTGAGCCAAAAAAATTTTATTTTATTTAATATATTATTTATATTTTATTATTTGTTTATATATTTTTTTTAATTTTTTTAAAAAATTTTTTTAAATTTTTTTAAATTTTTTTTTGTAATTTTTTTTTATTTTTAATATATTTTTTTTTGTAATTTTTTTTTTTATTTTTTTTTACTGCTCACCGGTATAAAATAGATTTTTGCTGGGTTTACAATGGGATGTTTTTATATATGTTTGTTTTTTATATGTATGTACGTTTTTCATACGAGATGAATGGTGACACAAACAATTGTTATTGCATGACTACACCTTGTGAAGGGTATATAAGATTCGACACGGCCGAATATAGCACTGTTACTTGTTTTGCTTATTTTTCCCACAAAAATTAAAATATTCCAGCCTATAGAAAATGTATAGGCACGGTTGATAGCTTTTATAAATTTGGTATGCCTCTAGAAATACTCATGAATAATTTTGGACAAATTGGTTACTAATCGGCAAAAATTATGTGAAAAAATTTATATATTTTTTAAATATAACAAAATTTCTTAAACTTCTAAGTAATGATATGATACCAAATTATAAGACGTAATTTCAGAAAATATTTCTAAGAAAAACTAACAAATCGGTTTGAAACATACATAGATGCCCGAAAATGTTTTGCAGCCGTATTGGTGAGAGAATTTGAAAGTACAATGCTATGAAAAAGTAAGCTCACAGTTTTTTATCAAAATTTAGTCACAAAAAATTGTTTTGGTTTTTTAAAACGTAAAATAATGCATTTCACACTGAATTTGACATTTTTTAGTTAAAAGAAAAAATAAGCGTAAAGATTTCCATTAAAATTTAAAACAAGAAATTGATTTGGGTGTAAAAAAACTAAAAAAAATGCAGTAAACGCAGAATTTATTAGTTTTTTACTTGGTAAAATGGAAAATTATCTATAAATTTTGCATTTTTAAATTTGACTTTATAAAAACAAAATATTTTTCTAATTCCATCACAATTTTTGTACGCACTGTATTTGAATAAATATCAACACGGCCGCATGAACATAACGCATAAACATGTGCACTCATCGCTGTTTCATGGGCGACTTAATTAAAGAGCATAAAAATAAAAGAGGTGGGGGTTATAAGCAATTGTTTGATGAAATAGGCACCTATGGTTTGAAACCAACTGAGATATAAGCACCAAATTACAACTACTTCGGTGTTTTTCCTAAAATTTACAAACGAAATCAAATTTTTTCAGTTTCTACACTATCGAGAGAGCCAATATGGGGATCAAATAAAAGGGCTTGAGTATTAAAATATAGTTAGTTAATAAAAGAAAAAAAATTAAGATGGCGTCCTAGATTAATTGGCGAATATATAAGTCAAATATAGTAGTTACGACTTTGTCCCCTTCAACCCCCACAATGTCGGTATCGAAAATAAGTGCTCGACCAGTACAATGTAGTAAATTATAACAAAAAAAAGTAAAATTCAAGATGACGTCTGTAACAAAATGGCGTAGCGATTTTTTTTACCCCACCCCAAAAATATGGGTATCAAATGCAGTTTACTATGTAAAAATTCAAAATCAAATATGGCGTCGGAAATAGTAAAGAAAATAGCATATTGCATGAAATCTAAAATCTAGGCCAAGCTACGATGTAGTCATGTACATGACGGTGAAGGGTATTACCAGATTCGGCAGGGCCGAATATAGCCCTCTAACTTGTTAATTTTTTAAAGTTTATTAAACGATTAAGTGAAGACACTTACATATACTAATAACATAGTACTTTGCCTACAGATAATAATGAACCACATACATTTTAGCTAAATGGACTACTTACAACATGGTCCTATGTAATGCAGTCATGGACCATATCATTTTTAAACAAAAGATTGTAATTAAACGACAAGTGTTCGTGTTTTAACGATTACATATGCCGTTGTTAAGACGTGTATATTGGTCGTGTAGCTGATCCATCGAGTAGTGGCAAAGAGTAGTTTTGAGACTACTCCGATGGGTTATATGGTCCAGCCCTAGGACATCGTAATGTTAAATCGACCAAGTTTTCTTCATACATTTGGGTGATTTTTAGATTAGTCCTAGTCCATTACAGAGTATACTTTACATGCGTGTAAGGACCAGTCGCGTTATCTGCAGGGTTATAGCTAAAAATAAAAACAAATACATGCACATGTACTTATGTCGTTATTGTTTTTCCAAAGTACGCAAATCTCTGGCAAAGCAAATAAAATCAACTTTTGTCAACCGACGGCTATATACCAAAAACGTGCAGAGTTAAGATGAGCTGAAACGAACAATGGGCGTGACACCTTCAATATAAATGAAAGACATTCAATGAGATATCTAGAAAACTATTTCATCTATAATTTAAAAAAAATATGTACATATGTATGTGTCATTTACTTGTATCCCATTTATTTTATTCCAATGAAAAAATTGATGCGAACGGAGCAGGGAAAGTAATACCCCCATACAAAAAGCTCATTATATGATTTATTTGGGGAACAATTCATGTACGAGTTTTCAATCCTTGTATTAAGGCTTGGTTAGCCGACTGTTGATGGAATGTAACCGCACCGTTTACTTAACGTAAGACTTTAGTGTAGTTATAGAAACTTTACAAACGTGCCATATATATATTACGCTGGGTCTCCACGTAGCAATTTTCATTGCTAAGCATAAGCAAAAACGTCGGCAGAATAACGGCACTTTATTGCTAAAGTGTGTTTATTTTCATTGGGTGGAGAACACGACACAAGTAATTTATTTATGAAATTTAATATTTTTGTTTTAATTTTTATGCGTTTTCTTGAAATACCTCACTCTAAATTATTATCAGGTAAAATTATTTTAATTTTTCTTTGTTTCTCCAAAGAAAAACATAAAATTCAAAGAAAATTAAACGATTTTGACAGCTAATTGCGGCAATAATTGCTCAAGCAATCAGCAGAGCAATGATTGCGCAATAAATTGATACATATGATTTCCGGGTAATGATTTTCTATTTTTAACTGCTCGAACTGCTTTACACATAACAAAATCGATCTGTCGTTGCGTTCCGTTAAGGAAACATTACATTCCGGTCGGCTAATCCAGCCTTTAGACATTTTGATTCTGAGAAATTGGCTACGAAATCAAGTTTACTTTTTCTAGCGAAAAATTGATGGGCTCAGAACAAAGCGATATGTTAGTTATGTTATTATTTTTGAAATATTGTTCAGTCTGCTGTCGAATTGTTTTTTAGGGTTGCCAACACTTTACTGCACAAATGGTGGCAACTTCAAATGTTGGCCTTATTTTGGGACACCCTTATGCGAACAATTGATTCTAAAGTATAAAACTTTTCAAACATGTATTTAAAATCTATATATACAGAAGTGAAACTCTGTGTGTGTGTGTGTGTGTGTTTGTAAGCTATAGACTACAAAACCGTAAAGCCGATCGGACTCAAACTTTGGCAAGTTATTAAACACATTCCAGGAAGTGTTTATGGGTGGTAAAAAGTGGGCGGGGCTACGCCCATAAAAAATAAGTTATCATTTTTAGCTACTTGCACTTGACCGGTTTTTCTTAAACTTTGCACACCAATTGAGCAGTCATGACTATTTAATTTCGTGATTAGAAAAACGGGCAGTGCCACGCCTATGAAAAAAGTTGTAATTTTTAGCTTCTTGCACTTGATATTCAATTAAAATTCAGAATGCATTTTTATTCATTAAGGGGCGTAGCAACGTGCGCCGGGCTTGGCTAGTAAATTATAAGGTATACAATTTTTCAAAAATGTATTTAAAGTTTTCTATAAATTTAAAATTTTGATACCACTGCCAGTTACAAACAAACCCTTTTTTGCAAAAAGCGTTAAATACCTACAACAAAAAACTACAATTTTAAAAAAACTAATGTTAAACTGCAAATCATGAGTTTTAAAATACATACATACGTTTTGGCACTTTTCTCTTTGATACAAAAAAAAGGAGAAAAAAGCAACAAACAATACAACCAACCACTGGGAAAACCGAAACCACAATTTTAAAGATTAATCTGCAACAACGGCAATAAAACTTACAACAAACACCACACCACCATACTGACGCCTGTCATTGTTGGTAGTTGTAAACAAATCGCAATTATTAATTGTAACATTAAAAATTATTCGTGTTTTTTCTGTTTCATTTCTCACTATTGATTTGAAGAAAAATGCACATTAAAAAGAAAAAACACAATAAAAACTTTGTAGGCAACAAATAAAGAGAAGTTTTTTTTTTTAAACATCCGGTATGGATGTTCACTGAAAGTGGTTTTTCCTGTAACATTTATTTAACTTATTTCATTTAACATCATTACGTGAAAATTGCACTGAAACAAGTATAAAAAAAAAGTAAAAGCGTTTTGTAAGTTTTTCTTTTTTCTTTCTCTCCTTTTTGAATTTTTGTTTTCTAATACACAATCACAAGAAATTTGTTCACTGACATTGAATTTTTATTCATTTATTTTTGCAATGACAACCTGTTGTTGGCGTTCGGGAGCCATATCAAGCATATTGAATCACTAGCAACATTTTGAAGGGGCACAGAAGTTGTTTGCATTCCAAGCTGAAAGGACGTTATTTTTAAGTTTTTTTTGTTTTATTTCAACAGTTCGATTAAAGGTGTGTTTTCCCTAAAAGTGTTTTTTGCAAAAGTGAAATTGGAAAATGACTAAAAAAAATATTTTAATGGACTGGCAATTAAAGTGATTTTAAACAAGTACCTAAATTAATTTAAGAAAAAAAAATTAATATAACATAACAATACATATTTATAATTATGACTAGCCAAACCCGGCGCGCGTTGCTACGCCCCTTAATGAATGGAAATGCATTCTGAATTTTAATTGAATATCAAGTGCAAAAACCTAAAAATTATAATTTTTTTATGGGTGTGGCACTGCCCACTTTTTTAATCACGAAATTGTAAAGTCATAATAGCTTAATATGTGTGCAAAGTTTCAGAAGAATCGGACCAGTGCAAGTACCTCAAAATTATAATTGTTTTTATGGGCGTGGCCCTGCCCACTTTTCTAATCACGAAATTGTAAAGTCATAACAGCTTAATATGTGTGCAAAGTTTCAGAATATTCGGTTTAGTGCAAGTACCTCAAAATGATACCTTTTTTTTATGGGCATGGCAGTGCCCACTTTTCTAATCACGAAATTATTTAGTCATGACAGCTCGATATGTGTGCAAAGTTTCAGAAAAATCGGTCTGGTGCAAGTACCTCAAAATTATAACATTTTTTTATGGGCGTGGCCCTGCCCACTTTTCTAATCACGAAATTATATGGTTATGACAGCTTAGTATGTGTGCAAGGTTTCAGAAAAATCGGTCCAGTGCAAGTACCTCAAAATTAAAACTTTTTTAGGGGCGTGGCCCCGCCCACTTTTATTATCACGAAATTATTTAATCATGACAGTTCGATATGTGTGCAAAGTTTCAGAAAAAACGGTCAAGTGCAAGTAGCTAAAACTGATAACTAATTTTTATGGGCGTGGCCCCGCCCACTTTTTTCACCCATAAACACTCCCTGGTATGTGTCCAACAACTTGCCAAAGTTTGAGTCCGATCGGTTTTACAGTTTCGGAGTCTATAGCTAACACACACACACACACAGAGATTCACTTTTATATATAGGCTCCACGAAAAGCCCCCCAATGAAATAACGCCCAGGAAACAATCCCCAATGAAGTAAACCCCAAAAAATTGGAAATAACACCCAAAAACAGTGAATGAAATAACATCCAAAAATAAATGAAATAAACCCCAAAGCGAAAACGAAACAACCCCCAATATTTGGGAGTTATTTCATATGAAATAAACCCCAATGATGAAAATGAAATAATCTCCAATGAAATAAACCCCATCAGCAACAAAAATGAAATTATGCCCAAAATTCATAAAAGAGTCAGATTCATTAAGTATTTCATGAAGTCAATATGGACCAACAGCAAAATCGCGAATTTATTGATATTAATTGTGTGGAGGCCCGCAGGCGTCTTCTTCATAATAAGGATATATGCAACTTTGAAAGTGTGCCAGCATTCATAATCAATTTTTTTTTGTGAAAGAACATACAAAGCTCGTTTAATAGTGACTACGTTTGGTTTTGTAAATGGACTAAGTCCAGTGCAGTAAATTTCCCTTATACGATGGAAGCAATTTCAGATCAGCCACCAACGAGCTATCTAAAACTTTACGAATGGCTTGAAAATCCAACTCATGGGAGACGTTATTATAGTTACAATATTGTAAAGAAGGCAATAGTTTTCTGTAGTGGAGATGTAAGGAAGTATGAACAAAGAATTGTTTAATATTTCCAATATATTTGTTTTTGAAACCCAACTACCAAAAAATTATTCTCATGTACATACATAAACAATAAACTTCATACATTGTACATAAGAAATGGTAAAAAAACAAAATGGTTGCTCATGAAATAAAGATGGAGAAAATATACGTTGTATGTACAAATGCTGCCAGTTGGTTACACTTTATTATTATGGACCTCCTCACTGCTTGGCAAAATTGGAACCAACAACCGATTACTTTTGATTTAGGAAAAACAATCATTATTGCCGTCCGTAGACTAATTTCGTAGTCTGTCACGAAGTTCGCACCATCCAAATCCAGAACGTTATCATTTATGTATTTGAAAAGATATTATAATATATTCACAGGCTAAAAGTTTTCTTGTAAAAGGCCTATTTTTATATAATTTATATACAAACACCCCCAAAAACCAAAAGCTTTAAAAATGAAATAACCCCCGAATACAAAATGAAATATCACCCAAATTATACATGCTATGAAACAAGCCCCGAATTTTAAAATTTTGTTGGGTGTTATTTCATTGGAGATTATTTCATAATTTGAAAACCCCAAATGAGAAATGAAATAATTTCCAAAAAAAATGATAGATGGCCCAAAAAAATTGGAAGTTATTTCATATGAAATAACACCCAAAAATGTATGAAAAAAATTTGGAGAATATTTCATTTCTCGTTTGGGCGTTATTTCATTGGGGGGCTTTTCGTGGAGCCTATATATATAGATAGATGAATGATTTATTCGAACTTCTTGTTCATAAATTAATTGTAAATTTTTTATTCTGGTTTAAGTTTATATTTCTCTTATTTAACTTCTTAAAAACATTTTTTTAAATTAAATGAAATTAAATTGTTATAATTTTTTAAGAATATTAAGAAACTAGTTCGATATTAGTCGAGTGGCATGCATTTTCGAAACCAGCTGCGATTTCATTATCAGCATAGAAGTAACATTCAACGAAAAATTCTGTGGCAATAAGGCAAAGCTGCTTATGTCTGATTTTTTTCGTTTTCCAGAAAGTAACTTTTACATTTTTGAGCTGATTTTTATAAATTGATTCCCTTTTAAATACAAATTATATTTAGTTAAATTATCATTTTAAATAAGTTTTTATTCGAAATGATATCGTTCGTTGAAAAACTTAAAGCCAGGATATTTTTTGGCAACCTTTCCAATATGGATTTGATAAATGTTTTAGTCACTTTTTGTGAACAGTTTGACCATCTCTTTTTAAGATCTTCCATATAGTGGGACACCTGTTAATGTCTATTCAATGCGTGTATTCGTATGACTAAAAATACAAAGTTGTACAGACGTTAAGATTTGCTCTAGTAAGAATGAACAGTTTAAAAAGAATAATAATGGAAAGAGAATAAAAAGGGTTGCCATATCTTCAATAACACCTTTAATATTCCTTACACAAGATCCTAATATTTCTTCACTGGTCTTAACTCCGAACAATTTGGAGGATTGCCTTCTCTTGGTACAAAAACTACTTGTGTTATTGTTTTAATACCACTCCAGAGCATTCTTACGATATTGAGACCAAATCGGCTCAAAAATATGTGAACATATTCTGCTTCTTTATGAATGAAGAAACCTTTTTTGCCATCACTCTTTGATGTATATTTCGGTATTTATAGAGCCCACTGTAACAAATAATTTGCTTTTTTGTCACAACTGCATTACGCTTGCCATATTAGGAATTTTATAGAAAATTTTGTCTTCTTTTGGGTCCAACATTTCCTCGAGCATTAGCACCATAAAAATTCTGACTCGAAGCTCGAAAACTCTGCCAGTACAAACTGTTCGTCGCACATAGGGGTATTTCGCCAATCAAGCCGGTCAAAAGTGAAATTTAAGAAATGTAAAAAATTTAAGTACGCAGCTCGACAGACAATAAAATTTTGCATCGTTTAGTGAATTTTCAGGACTTTTGCTTGTGAGATTTGTCGTTTTGGGACACTGTTAAAGTCAAGAAAGTTAAGTGAACTGCATGGGTACTTGTTGACTTTTTACGGTTTTGAGAGATTTACAATATATTTGTTTGTGGCTAAACGAATAAGGATTTTACATCAATTTTTTTTTCTGTCAAAGACTTTACTAGCAGCTGCTTAAAATAATTTTTAGAAAAATTTTTTTTTAATTTTTATTATAAAAAAATTTATTGAAAATCAGCAAAACTGGTTTTTTGGTCACTATTTGAGAAAAAAAAAAACTTCAAAAGGTTTTTGAAAGTGAGGGACGTCGCGATCCCCAAAATGTTATACATCAAGATAAAATATGAAATCCCCACTATAAGACTATAATCCCCACTATAAGACCATTTTTATACCCTTCACACAGTGAAAAAGGGTATATATAGGTTTGTCATTCCGTGTGAAATTTCTACAATTTTCATTTCCGACCCCATAAAGTATATATTTTCTGAAAGCTTATGAATAGAGGAGTCGATTAAGCCCTGACCGTCTGTCCGTCTGACCGTCTGTCCGTGTGTATGTTGAAATCAACTTTTTGAAGCCCCCCGACATAGGTTGGACCCGGGTAAGGTATTAAAATATCAGAAATATTCGGGAGTAGATCGGTATTGAAAATCAGAAACATCGGTACATAAACAACTGAGATATGAGCAAAAACCCACGACCACCTCGATTTTCTTTTCATAAAAACAACATTACAACAACAACATACATACATACAAACGTGTATACTGGTTAGAGAAAACGTGGCATCGAATCCCAGCTGAGGCAAAAAAATTTTTTTTTAAATTTTTTTAAAATTTTTTTTTTAATTTTTTTTTTATTTTTTTTTTATTTTTTATTTAATATATTATATATATTTTTATTATTATTTTTTTTTATTTTTTTTTTTTTAATTTTTTTTTTATTTTTTTTTTGTTTTATATATATTATATATGTATATAATAATTTTTTTTTTTTAATTTTTTTTTTAAATTTTTTTTTTTTTAATTTTTTTTTTATTTTTTATTTTTTTTTGTTTTTTTTAACATACATACGTGAATTTACTGTTATTGCATGACTACACGTTGTATATAAGATTCGGCACGGCCGAATATAGCGCTTTTACTTGTTTTTTATGATAAATATTTTGAAAATTTAACCTTTTTCTGTTTTTTCATTTTGCATATGTAGGTACAATTGTCAGTCATAAAATAGTTTGGTTTTTTGTAATTGTACCTGTGAATGAGAGAAATAAAACTATAAAAGAAAAACTTAGAAGTGATTTAGGACTAAAAGTGGATGTACCGAAAACTGGAGTTGGTTACAGAAACGATGGTAACACCAGCAGAAAATTTTTTTCTTATCCTGAATTAGCTGCACAAATAACTGGAATTGAATTTGATTTCATCTACCGAATCAAAATTATTTTTAAAGTAATATCAAGTGGTCACAAAATACATTAGCACAAATTTGCCGATTATTTATTAGACACTGCAAAACTTTACGTTACCCTATATCCCTGGCATGCTACAATGCACAAAATTTTAATGCATGGCGCAACTGTTATGAATGAGGCATTGTTGCCTATTGGGCTTTTATCAGAAGAAGCGGCTAAGGCGCGAAACAAACATTTCCAGCTTTGCAGGCAAAATTTTGCTAGAAAGTTTTCAAGGGTTCAGTGCAACATAGACATTTATAATAGACTTTTGGTCAGTTATGACCCATTGATTACTAGCATAAGACCAAGTCCAAAAAAACATTACGCTTTACGAAAGAAGCAATTACTTTAATGCTTTCACCTGTAATTGACTCTGAAGAGGATTCAGATTCGGATAATATTACAAATAAGTTAAAGCTAAAATATATATAATTTGTGGAAATTAGCAAAAATAAATTTTTTTTTACAGAGACGTTAGTGAGGGTAGTTAGAGGGTTAGTATGGGGGGGATACCCCCTTTACCCTTATGCTGACGGTAAAAGATGAATTTGCTAAACAAAATGATAGGCAAACTTAAAAAAGTAGAATTCTTCAGAGCTAGCATTAGTTTTTCTTAGGAAAACTTTTTTCCCCTAGATTCGATTTTTCTTTTTTTCAAATTTTCCCAGCCTATGACTATAAAACATATTTCTACCAAGTTTCATTGATCTAAGAGCACGCAATAACTTTATAGAAGCAATAAAAGCTAAACAAAAACAATGTCCGGCTAGATTAGCAAAATACCCCTATGTGCGTCGTCCATTATACAACATGAGTATTTTTGTGTGAAATTTGATTTAATTTTTCGTGCCCTATTTTTGGCTTGTAAATTTTTTTCTCACCATTCCTGTCTGGAACTTTTTAGACTTTTTATGTTTTCCAAACTGCATTGGCTCAGTAGTCAGAGCACTGAGCTAACCAGTCTGCTTTATTACTTTAGATTTTCTTGGTCTTCCCGATATCAAGTAGACAAGCGCATGTTGTTTTGCAGTAAGATATCAAAACTTCTCCTTCAATATAACTCTTAAATTTTTGGCAATATATTCTGTTTTCTTTTTTTTTTGGATTTTAAAATTTGATGACAGAGGTACATAACCAAAAAGCCAGGTTATTCACGTTGGTTCCTTCATCGTGGAACGACCTATACCTTTGTATAGGAAGTCGGAGACATTGAAGCAATAAATAAAATTGAGTTATATAGTTCTCCTCCAGTTATAAACGTTGATTCAGACACCGCAAGTCGACCTATACCTCTGTTTAGGAAGTCGGAGACATCTGAACAATAATTAGTGCTGAGTTTTATGGAACTCTTTCAGTCACAAGTAAATTGAGTTTATTTGGTACTCCTTCAATTAAAATGAAAGCACTGTAGAGTAGTCTGGAAACTGTATCCAAAGCACAGTTACGCGACGCCACACAGTTAACCACGCGAGAGTGAGACGCAAAACTCTCGAAAGGGACAACCTGATTGTCATTAAACGATAATGGCAAAAACGCGCGAGCTATTGACACGACCACGACTGAATCACGACTGCGTATTCTGTTTCCATATCAGTGTCGATCAGATTACGTTGTCAAACATTTAAGGCTTGCGTTTAGGGTGAAGTTGCAATTTCCTACTGCAGCGCACATTGGCGTAGTTACAATTTTTTTGGGGGGATGGCAATGGGGGATGATACTACTATGGAGTTAAATAAATAAATTTTAAAATGAGTTCATTTTATATGTATATTAAATTAAAATAGTTAATTCCGGCAAGGCAAAAACAATTCTACGGGGCATTGCACCATCCCTAAAAATTAATTTCAATACACAATTTTTAAAGTCAATTGTATCGTCGTTTTTTTATAAATGAACGTGGAGGAGAATAACTTTTGAAATACAACTCCTACGATAGCTTGTGAATTAAGCAGATTAAGTTTCTATTAATTATAATTTACTGAATTTTAATTTATTGAACTTTTTGTAATTTGAATTTGTTTTTTTTAGAACAAGATGTCCAACATACGTTTTATCATCGTCATACTGCTGTTACGTAAGTAATAATAAAAAAAACCTCATTAAAACCAAGGCACATTAAATCATCTGGTAGTCTTGTTTCGTCAGCTGATTATTTTTTGCTGCACTTATTTGAAATTTCATCTGTCAAAGTCTATATAAAAAAAAAACATTTTTCTTTTAAACTTCATATCATGGTGTAATAACATAAGGTGATAGCGTAAAGAAGAGCAATTTTTCTCTCTTTTTTTATGTATGGAGTTTGACAATTTCCGGAGTTGAATTCATTTTTTATATATGTAGTTTGACATACTCCAGAGCACAAAAAATAATCAGCTGGGCTGTCACCGCCACCTTGTATAATTACACCATGCTTCATATATAAAAAATTTTAACAAAATAATTCACTTCAAACTGCAATTTTCTGATGACTTAATATGCCTTGATTAAAACAATTAAGTTCTTTTTGTTTTCGAATTGGTTGCAATTGTGATGACAAACTTGTAGTTAAAACAAACCAAATGTTACGATATTTAAATTTTAAAATATGTAAATGTTGCTTAAGCCTGTAGTAAACGAAATGTAAAAAGCCACATACGCATGTGGCTGTGACGTAATTTTAATGTCATAATAAATCATCGATGTATCCGTTTCGGCCACATGTGTTTCATTTGCATTTTTGAGGTCAGACCCACATATGAAAGTGGTTTTTTACATTTCGTGTACTATAGGCTTTAGGGCGGGTCCCGTTTTTGGTAACGATACACTTTTTAGTTAAGACTTTTTCCTATCTTTTATAGCATCTTTTACTTTGGGTCGCAAGGTCAAAAGAAAAGGTCTCTTTGTTTTAACGCATCCACATGGGCCGCCAGCTTCTCACTCGCCAACAATTACACCCGGTCCGGAGCCACCGTATCACTTCGAAGAAGTTCATTTGGATGAATTTGGGCCACCGCCACAACATTATGGTCACGATCGTTATGGCCAACAGGATGTCTACGAACCACATGATCACTACGGCCAACAGACCATCATTAGTGGAACTTATTTAATTGATAATGGTTTGCGTAGCATTGCCAAAGGTTCAGCTGATCAAGCCAACTCTGCGGTGGCATCACAGAATGCTGCTGGTAAACAGGCAGCATATGTGGCTAAAAATTCATTGGCCCAAGCTGCATCACAAGCGGCCGGCACAGCTGTGGCGGTGCTAAAAGGTAAAGAAGTGTTGCTGCAACGTTTAGAGGAACAAAACGCCGAGGCACACAAGGTCATGCAAGGCGAACTGCAACAGCTGCAGCAGGCAAAACGTTCAGCGAAAGCTGCCCAATATGCCGCACAACAAGCCCTCAATCACGTTTCCATTTTAACGGCAGCTCTCAACAATGCCCAATCTGCCTCAGATCTGGCACAGAAGTCCGCTTCAGAGGCAGCCGCTGAATTGGCTTCACAGATCGATATGGTCGCCCAGGCAAAGACAAAGCTGGAACAAATAGAGACACATTTGTATACAGCACGCTTGGACTATGAAGAAACCAAAGATGCAGCAGAAAAAGCCACATTTTCTGCACAAGAGGCCCAACTCAATGCTAATGATGCGGCACTGCATGCAAACGTTGAACTGCAAAGCGAATCACATGGCACATCTTCATCCGGTACGACACATGTGCATTTGCCAGATGCAATAAGTGGTGATCATGAGGTCCATTCAATTGTTAAAAGACGTTTTAAAAATAATAACAATAATAATAATGATAAGGTTAAAAAGCCATAATTTTTGTCATAAAATTTACGAAAATTGATGTAAGTATGTACATACATAAGTATGTTATATTCATACGTAAGTATGTATGTGTGTATGTACATACACACAACTTGATCATCTTGGTGATGATTGTGTTTCTTTTACTATAAACATTTAGTAAATTATGCAACATCATTTCGTGTACTTTTTGTAAACGTTTTATTATTAAGTTCTTTTCATTTATTCGCTTTTCTCTTATTTATGTATGTATGTATGTACAATGATTATTTATTAAATAAAAATCTTGAAAAAAAAATCTGATGCTTAATACATCAAACAAAGTAAATTTCTTATTTTAATAGAAAATAACAAGACATATTTATTCAACATTTTCTTAATCGAAAACAACGGCCGTACCGAATCTGATAAAACCCTTCACCACCATGAACATCTTATGTAGGTATAGTGACCACATCGTATCTTAGCCTAGATTTGATGTTATACACATTTTTTTATTATTCTTATTATTTCTTACGCCAGCTTTGATTTTGAATTATTACATAGTTAACTGCAAGAATGATAGAAGAAAGATTACGACAACTCGAACTCAAAAATTGAATGTTTTGCGCAGGTGGGTTAAGTGACGTCACGAAACAGTCTGACATTTAAACATGACAGTGGGACAATTTCTTAATGTTTCCCATAAATAATTTTATAAGAAAAATTTTTTTTTATATTACTCGTAATTTTTTTTTTGGATTATTGTTATGTATTCGGACTTTCAAATGTAAGTACAAACAGTTTTTGACCTCAAATTAAAATTTAAAATTTAATACCCTTTTGTGGATCTAGTGCGATATGTACATACATTTTAACTTCTAAATTGTTCATGTTAAGTTACAAACTGTCTTCATTTGTGTCACAATTGGCATTTTTCGCTTCAACTCCACATGGTATTATTTCCGTTTCAGTAGCTATATCAGTGGCATCTATAGTCGGAACTGCTCCCGGTTTCAATTTTGAAGTTGCTATATTACTACATCCTGTACACAATTATTAAATAAAGAACTGCGCAAACCAATATACTTCTAACTTACCCATTTGAAATTTAAATTTTCTTTCAAAATCGTCCGGCTTAAAATGCAATGAGCAAAGTCTCTCCCTGAGTATCTTAATGGTGTCCTTCCGTTTGCAAAATGTTATCTAAAGCTTTCTTTGTTGCTCATCTAAGATAAGATATGTATATTAAAAACACGCACAAAATTAGGTTTGAACACAATTTCTCACTTGATTTCTTTCTATCGTTTCGCATGCATTTGCCCATTGCGCACTTCATGTTTACAATTTGCTTAAAATTTTTGAACAAGAATTTTTTATACTTAAAGCTTTTAAATTAACAGCCTCCATACACGGTTATTATAATAATAATTATTTTTTAACACAATATATAATAGATTAAAACACAATATTCTTGATCTATAATGAAATATGCAAGGCGAATTCACCTTGAATTCGCCTTGGAAATATGATAAATTAATTTTTGAAGAATTGTCAAACTGATTTTTGTTGCAGGGTTACCAAGTCTCACATAGCATATAAATTGTTTCGAACAAATTTAGTAATAAATCCAGAATATATTGATCTTTAATATTAATAATATAATTAAAGGTTTTCTAATTTTTGATTTTTCTTGACTCTTCTTGAGTTTAAGGTATTTTTTTTTAATATGTTTTTTATTTTTTAACTTCAATATTTCGAGACTCTATATGAACAAACCATAATGCTGTTATAACAATTGCAAGAGATTGTGTAAACTATATTAAATATTTTTAATTTGAATATAGAAAATTATCAAAAACATATGTACATGTTAGTAATGTCGGAAATCATTAAAACTCACATTGGATCGGCATTACTCATAAAAAACATTTAATGTTTATTAAGTGCTTAATTGACGAATAACTGTAGGAAATTTGTCAAATAAGCCTATATTAAACATAAAATATTTCTTGTAAATAAGGCAAATATACATACATTTAATATACATACAAACGCCAAAATCAGGAACTAAAAATATAGAATTCAGTTTTTGTCTTAGTTTACTTGATTTTATTTCTTTATTTTTTTATATAAAGTGCATTAAGTATAAGGTTTAATGTTATTATTTATTATTTTTGGTTCTCAATTTTAAAAAATTGTATCAAAAATCAAAACCAAAATATTTTCCTGAGGAAGATACACAAAGTGATACCGAAATATTGAAGTTAAAAAATAAAAAACAAAATTAATAAAAAAAAGCACCTCAAGCTCATGAAAAAAGTCAAGAATACACATATAGCCCTAAATATTTTGGAAATACATAGAATAGGTAAACCTAGCTTGGGTTAAGCTACGTCATCTAACGGCAAAACATGCGCATGGCGTAATCTCTTTTTATATCATTCTTGGTTAACTGTATCCAGTACAGTAAGTCCTTTTATTTGATACCCATATCAATGAGGTTTAAAATAAAATTTCCAACATTTTGATTCAGACACCACACTGGATTTTACACTTTTTTGATAGTTTATGGTATTCTACTGGTCAAGCCCTTTCCGTTGCTACAATGTTTGGCTGATATATTTGCCATTTAATATAAAACGCCATCTTGTTATTTTACCTTCTCATAATTAACTGTATTTTACTGGACACGCCATTTCATTAAATACCCATATTGGCTCTCTCGATAGTGTAGAAACTAAAAGAAATTATATTTTCGTTTGTAAATTTTAGAAAAAAAAACACCGGTTTATTAGGGTTTCTCAAAAAAAAAATAAAGATTACGGCTTCTAATTTGGTTCTTAACGTGTCCAAGATATATTAAAAAATTTTATATTTTAAACAAGTAAGAGTGCTATATTCGTCCGTGCCGAATCTTATATACCCTTCACAACGTGTAGTCACGCAATAACAGTAGTTTGTGTCACCATTCATCTCATATGAAATACGTACACACATATAAAAAACATACATATGGGCATTTCTACAGAAATGTCAACCGCAGCCAAAAAAAGCAAAGTCTAAAAAAGTATGTATGTTGTTTTAACATATTTTTACAGTGAATCTATCAAATTTATGTAATATAAGCAAATTTTTCATTTATTCATAACATATTTTGAAATATTCGAATGCAAAGTTGAACAAGTGCAAAAGTTCTGTTTTAAACGTTTTCATTGGTTGTTTTGTTGAGATTAATAATCTTAATGAGAGACATTATGCACTGATATTTTTTCTTTAAAATATCGGTTAACATTTAAAGAGAATAAGAAAAATATAAAAGGAATGATGCGATTACCAATTACGGTAAATTTTGTTTTGCTTTACCGTATATTTCGATGTAGCGTGCGACATTGAAATAGAACATTTTTAATCAGTGAGTCGAAGGTATGTGTACAATGCGCATCAAATTTAAGTAGCAAACAGACATTATAATCGCGAATCAAATTAAAAAAAAAAAAAATCTGGAAAATAATCAGCGCTTTGCTCTCTTTACGTATTGAATGTGTAAATACAAAATATAAAATTTTTGAATGTAGATGAGCAAAAACAACGGGGAAAAAATAAAACCAACTGCAAACGGTGGAGAAAAAGGTTAAAGGATGATGAAACAAAATTATAAAACTATAAGTTAAAAGATAAGGAAAACATGCAGAAAGCTAGAGGAATATATAATTCAAGAGAAACGAAAATATATAATCGCATTAGGCAACGGGAGAGGCGCAAAAAACTTTTAGAAAATGAAATGCCATACGCACGTCAAAGCAGGAAATGGCAGGAAGTGAAAAGCATTTCAGGTTGATTCCAGTTGCATTCATTTAAGGCCATGACTGACTATCCTACAAAGTCGTGCGATTATGTCAAATAAAAATCTGATAGTTTTCTGTCCTACATGAAAAAATCGCAACAAAATGTGTTATTGGATGCCACACTGTCATACTTGCTTAGAAAAAGCAACTCTGATCGCACAGAAACTATTATTTTATGAAAATTTCCAAAAGATTATCAAATCGGACACACTTGTCAAAAAATCTGTCACACATTTGCACTTTGTGTCCACACTAACACACTTTCTGAACACACATACAATTTTTGACATATCGAACGACTAAATCTGATAGTCAGTCATGGCCTTTAGTAATGCATGCGACAGTGAATAAAATTAATTAAAAACCAAGTAAGAGTGCTATATTCGGCCGTGCCGAATCTTATATACCCTTCACAACGTGTAGTCATGCAATAACAGTAAAATATAGATAATATAAATAATAAATATAAAACAAAAAAAAATAAATAAATAAAAAAAAAATTGAAAAAAAAAATAAAAATATAAATAATATATTAAATAAAAAATAAAAAAAATATATATATATATATATTTTTTTTTTTTTGGCTCAGCTGGGATTAGATAGATGCCACGTTAACTCTAATTAGTATACACGTTTGTATGTATGTTGTTGTTGTAATGTTGTTTTTGTTGTTTGTTTGTATCACCATTCATCTCATATGAAATACGTACATACATATAAAAACCATACACATATAAAAACATCCCATTGGAAAATTAAAAATTTACGTATGTATGTTAAAAAAAAAAATAAGTAAAAAAATTTAAAAAAAAACAAGTAAGAGCGCTATATTCGGCCATGCCGAATCTTATATACCCTTCACAACGTGTAGTCATGCAATAACAGTGGTTTGTGTCACCATTCATCCCATATGAAATACGTACATACATATAAAAACATACATATATAAAAACGTCCCATTGTAAAATTATAAATTCACGTATGTATGTTAAAAAAACAAAAAAAAAAAAAATTTTTTAAAAAAATTTAAAAAAAAAAATTTAAAAAAAAAATTTAAAAAAAAAAAATTTAAAAAAAAATTTTAAAAAAAAAAAATTATTATTTATATAATATATATAAAACAAAAAAAAAATAAAAAAAAAATTTAAAAAAAAATAATAATAAAAAATAATAATAAAAATATAAATAATATATTAAATAAAAAATAAAAAAAAAATAAAAAAAAATTAAAAAAAAAAATTTAAAAAAAATTAAAAAAAAAAATTTTTTTGGCTCAGCTGGGATTCGATGCTACGTTTTCTCTAACCAGTATACACGTTTGTATGTATGTATGTTGTTGTTGTAATGTTGTTTTTGTGAAAAAAAAATCGAGGTGGTCGTGGGTTTTTGCTCATATCTCAGTTGTTTATGTACCGATGTTTCTGATTTTCAATACCGATCTACTCCCGAATATTTCTGATATTTTAATACCTTACCCGGGTCCAACCTATGTCGGGGGGCTTCAAAAAGTTGATTTCAACATACACACGGACAGACGGTCAGACGGACAGACGGACAGACGGACAGACGGACAGACTGACAGAGCTTAATCGACTCCCCTATTCATAAGCTTTCAGAAAATATATACTTTATGGGGTCGGAAATGAAAATTGTAGAAATTTCACACGGAATGACAAACCTATATATACCCTTTTTCACTGTGTGAAGGGTATAATTAAAAAACAAAAATTAAAAAAAATTATTTAAATATAAATAATAAATATAAAACAAACAAAAATAAATAAATAAAAATATAAATAATATATTAAATAAAAAATGAAAAAAAATATATAAAAATATAAAAAAAATTTTTTTTTGGCTCAGCTGGGATTAGATAGATGCCACGTTTATTCTAACCAGTATACACGTTTGTATGTATGTTGTTGTTGTAATGTTGTTTTTGTGAAAAAAAATCGAGGTGGTCGTGGGTTTTTGCTCATATCTCAGTTGTTCATGTACCGATGTTTCTGATTTTCAATACCAATCTACTCCCGAATATTTCTGATATTTTAATACGTCATCCGGGTCCAAGCGATGCCGGTGGGCTTCAAAAAGTTGATTTCAACATGCACACGGACAGACTGACAGAGCTTAATCGAGTCCCCTATTCATAAGCGCTCAGAAAATATATACTTTATGGGGTCGGAAATTGAAATTGTAGAAATTTCACACGGAATGACAAACCTATATATACCCTTTTTCACTGTGTGAAGGGTATAAAAACATATAAATTTTTTCAAATAATTTTTGTTTATAGCTTTGCTGATTGGTAACTGATTTGTCCAAGACTTTTCACAAATATCACTAGTGTAATTTCATACTTATTTATAGTTTCAAACGTGACTATATATATAATATCCTAGTCTGAAAACTTTTAATATTTGTGGTAAGAGGAAAAATATAGAGGCAGTTGTGTTTATTTGCTCATATCTCAGAAATAAGTGGGGCGATTGAGCTACTTTTCGATACCAATCTGCTCCCAAATACTTTTGAAACCACAAACGGATCTTGGTATTGGCGGGGGGATTTCAAAAAACTGATTGCAACATACACGTGGATAGATGTACAATGCTCAATCGAATTCCTATTCAATAGCTTTCAGAAAATATATACTATTCTTTATCAAGGCATACTAATTCATCAGGTAATTGCAGTTTGGAGAGAATTTTTTTTACATTTTTTATATGTGAAGTTTGACATTTGAAATAAATGAGAGAGGAGAAAAAATTGTTTTTCATCTATAGACTTTGACAGCTGCAATTTTAAATAATTGCAGAAAAAAATAATCAGCTGACGAAACAAGAGTACCTGATGAATAAATATGCCTTGGAATTAATATGCCTTGGAATTAATATGCCTTGAATTTTACTTTAGATTTTGTTTAATAAATGAATTTGTTACCTTTTTGCACCTGTTCTCCTCTGTGCAGAATAAAATTAAAATGTTGTAAATTATGTTGCAATGAAAATTTAAAGGAATTTTATTTCACTGTGAAAACAGAACACTCACGGTTATATCACTTTGAGAATGGATTAAAAAATTACTTTCTTCAATAAACCACATAAATAATACATAATACTAATTAATATTTCCAAATACTCAATACCTAAAAGCAGGGTACACTAAATAAGGTATATACAGTGGTCAAGGCATATTTATACAGGTAGATGCAACGGCGAATTAGTACAACAAAGCAAATTTTAAGGGGATGTTTTTTGTCAAGGCCAATTCGTATATAAGATATGAAACAGTTGTTATAATATCTTTAATTTAATAAAATTTGATTTGAAAAGGATATACAATTACTACCACCTGATAATTAAATCAGCCCTGCTTGTATTATTGTATTTTTTTTTTATTGTACCAAAATGTGTTTTTTAAACAAAAAACCCTCAAATAGCAAATATCTTATTATATTAAAATTTTATATTAAATGACAGAGTCAATTTCCTGTCAATGAATGAAACATTTTAAAGTCAAAGTTTCTATGTAGAAGATAAGTTAGTGGGATATATAAAAGTCAGATTGTAAATTATTTTCAATTTTTTATTACGAATAATTTGCAATCTTTTTGTACGAGTTTTAACAGCCTTTTGGGCACAGACTTGACAACAATAGGTGGAATGTAGCTGGAGGGTGATTTAAAGTCTTTTCCAGATTAGACATTTAAAAAACAGGTGGAAAGTACGAATTGCTCCAACAAAATTTAACTAGTTTACTTAAGATTTCAAAATATTAATCGGACATATTTTTTGACTATTTAACTAGAGATTTATTATTTTTTAACATATGGACCATTGATTTGACTTCAGTCAAATTTGTAAGTTCAATACTTATATTTTCGGTAAGAGTTAGATTAAGGTTATTACTGTATCTTGATAACCGAGTCAATGGGCGATAGACAATGTCATAACTAGACCATTATTTGCAATTCTCCTCCATGGTTGATTTTATAATTCAAATCCCTACATCTTTAAAATTTACGTCTGTATTTGTTTTTTTTTTCTGGAAACATTACATTAGATATTAGTTTACTTAATGCTACCTGCGTTAGTTATATTTTCATCAAAGTTTTGTAATATAATTTTACTGTGTACCCACTTTTTTATTGATAACCAATGTGCTCAACTTTACAAGGGTAGCAACAGAATGCTATTCTGGCCCTCTTATTTTATTGCATAGAAAATTCAATTTAATTTAATATAACTAATTGTTTTTAAAGCTGATAGATCTAAATGACCTCTATGGTTATCCTAACAAACACTTGATCAATTCGGTAAAATAACATGGATTTGAAAACAGCAGAATTCCCATCACTGGTTCTTTTTACTACGTTCTAAGAAAATAAGGTTGCCAGACAGGCTTCAAAAGGATAAACACTTTGGGAAAAGTGTAGTAAAATGTTAGGAAAGATTATATTGAATATAAACCAAGGTTCATTAATTAATTAACGGCCCTTGATATAAATATAATGCTTAGACATTTACGTATGTATGTGGTATGTCTGTTGAGTTTTATCTAGTTGGAATATATTAAATACTTGGAAATCTCTGAAGTATAAAAGGGTAAAATTTCATTTAAATTCGTTTAGCTGTTTTTGCGTATACAAAATTTGCTAAAAAAGGAATATGATTTTTGTATGGGAGTGGCACTGTCCCTTTTTTATTCACAATCTTATTTTATATATAAAATAATTTATACGTTTATTATGCGCATATAAAATTCTTCATAAGATTTCATTTTTTTTTTTTAAATAAATATTTAAGATTTATTAAAATAATATAAAATACAACTGTTTGTAAATAGTTTAAAACTAAAATAATTCATAGGTATAAATATATGTATTTCTTATCGTCATCCTATTAATAGTTTTTTTGCAATCAATCCTAAAATATGAATATTGTTTAATAAATAGGTACCTGTATACATATGTACATACATACATACATATGTATATAATTTACTTAAAAAACTGTAACAGAATAACTGTTTAATAATATGGTTGATGTGCTAAATATTGTCGCTGTCTTTCTTCCTGCAGCTTTTGACGCTGTTGTCGCGTTAAATAGCGTTTCCTCGGCAAATGTCTTCGAGCACGCTCAGCATTAACTTTAGCTTCTCTTGCAGCGCAGGCAGCTTTATACGCAGACTGTTTAGTATTAGCGAAATCAGCTCGCGCACCATTCAATTGTCGTAGTAACTGTTCGACCCGACATTTTGCCGATTCCATTAATTGATTCTTCTCGGCTAATTCTTGTTGAGCCCCATTGGCTGCCTGTTCAGAATTGCCTACATTCGACTGAGCCACCTGCAAGGCAGCCGTGAGAGTTTTTAGTTGAGCTTGAGCCTGATGGGCGGCTTGAACTGCGGCTTGTACATTTTGTTGAGCGTTTTGTAGAGAAGAGGATTGTTCTTGCACCACTGCCTCGGCTTCATGCACCTCTTGTTCCAGCTGTTCTAATATTTGTTGCTTGCCCGCCAAAGCAGCCTCAGCAGCTTTTGCAGCCTGTAGTGCTTTTTCTGCCAATTGCATTTTCACTTGACGTGAAGCAGCCTGCCCAGCTTCCTGTTGAGCATCTGAAGCAGCTTTCGCTTCCTGAGCTGCTTTTTGGGCAATATTTGAAGCTTTTTGTTTTGGATTTCCTTGAGTCATATCAGCATTGCAAGAGTTATAACCTCGTCTGCCTTCATTCTCATCACTTCCGCCACCCGCCCCGGGCTCATCAGCCAAAGCAAAATCTCCATAAGGGGAGGGTATCATGCGTTTGACATGTTTCTTTAAGAAATTTTTTAATTTAAAAACATTTTGCTTTTAGCAGTTATAAAATAAACTTTACCATATCTGCGGCATGTCCTCGATTAAATAGCAGTAAATCATTTAACAGATAAATTATTATAAATATAATCAGTTTCATTCTGCGTTTGCCAATAAAAATGTGTGTTATTTAATTGACAGGCAAATTTAAATATGTAATTCAAAATTATTTTTGACAAAACTTTTTTAAAATTAAGCAGGGGGTCGAATGTTTTACTCAGGGTACACTTAAATAAGTAGTTGTAAATAATCAGCTGGTCATCAACTGTTCCTTTCCAAATGTCAAAACTTTATACATTTTCTCTCATAATTTTCAAATTTCAAAATAGTTGTTAAACTTTGTGTATAATTTTTTTTTTTTTCAAAAAATTCTCTCCGAAATACAATAGCCTTAAAAGTTCATTTAAAAAATATATAAAAATTTGTGTTTTTGGATGAAACAAGACAAATTTTTTCATCAGGTTGTATTGATTCGTCATCTAAAATATTTAAAATATGTATGTAAGTAAATTATTTTATACTTAAGCTGTCAACAGACATTTGTAAAAATTCGTAAGATTGAAGCAACAGCTGATGGAAAATAAATATTGTGTTCAAAAAATTTCTTCGCTTTTGATATTTATTTCCTTTTCTATCGGTACTCGACAAATCAAACAAATTAAATTAATCAAATAAAAAAAATTAAAACAATTGATATGGAGCCCAAAAAAAGAAAACTAGACGTAAAATGTTCGCCTGTTACATTTCGGAACATACAAAGTAATAAGTATATTTAAAGGGAATAAATTTGTACCTCTTAATCTTTAATATTTAAATTTACAGATGATGAATATAGAAGTAACCTGACGTCACAGCTGGTAGAAGATGAGGAATATGATGAAGTCAAAGTATTGAAGTGATTCCCTCTGTCAATACAACACGTTCTCCACAGCCGGAAGAGGAAGAAAAAATATGTATGTGGGTGGATGCGGCTGTAAAATATCTGATATGCTATGAGGCCGAATGTTGGCAAAACAGTACTAACTTTATTTTACAAACAATTTAAATTTAATAATATTTTGCACTTTTGTTTGGATTTTCCTTTTTTTAAATATTTTTTTCACAAATTGTATACTTTTTGTTTGCATACTTTTGTTTGTTTACCTTTTGAATCATATGTTTTTTGGTTTTTTTTTCTGTAATTTGCAAATACTCAGTCAAGAACTGTCACTTTTCGCTCTCTATTTGTGCTCTCATTTACTACAAATTTGTGTAAACGAACGCAATTTCGTAAAATGCAGTAAAAATTTTTACAAATTCGTACAAATTTGTGAGTTCTCGAACGAACCTATTATCTGGTTTTAAGTGCACCAAATCATACGGTTTATTTTTATAACAATATATTTTGAATATTAATTGACTGCCGTATTCATTTTAGGTATATTAAAGACTTATTTGACCAATTTCTGTAAAACATCTCTCAAATGAGCCTTTAATAAACCTGAAATATTTCTTATGAATACTGCAGTGAAAACCCCTTTCTTTTGAAAACCCGTTAGGTTTCACAGCATTTTCACAAAGACTTTCAATGTCATGTTTTTTTGCAATTCTCTTTTCAAACTTCTACCAAAAACTTCTCATTTCTACGATGACTTCTTCATGATTTTTTTTACGCAGTTTGCTCGATCGTATTAAGAATTATTTTACAATTTTGAGTACAAATCTAAATATTTATTGAATATAATTGTTTCAGTGAATTTTTAAAAATTTAACTTATATTTAATGTTATTTTTTTTAAGTAAATTTTTCGCTTTTTATATCTTACAAAAAGCACTTATCACTTAAAACAAGAAAGAGGGCTATATTCGGCCGTGCCGAATCTTATATACCCTTCACAACGTGTAGTCATGCAAAAACAGTAGTTTGTATCACCATTCATCCCATATGAAATACGTACACACATATATAAAATAATCCCATTGTAAAATTATAAATTTACGTATGTATGCTAAAAAAAAATAAAAAAAAAATGTAAAAAAAAAGTAATTAAAATATATATAATAAATATAAAACAAAAAAAAAACAAAAATAAAAAAAATTAAAAAAAAAACAAGTAACAGTGCTATATTCGGCCGTGCCGAATCTTATATACCCTTCACAACGTGTAGTCATGCAATAACAATTGTTTGTATCACCATTCATCCCATATAAAATACGTGCATACGTACACGTTAAAATAAATGTGGCATCGAATCCCAGCTGAGCCAAAAAAATTTTATTTTATTTAATATATTATTTATATTTTATTATTTTTTTTATATTTTTTTAAATTTTTTTAAAAAATTTTTTTAGAAAAATAGACGGACAGACGGTCAGGGCTTAATCGACTCCTCTATTCATAAGCTTTCAGAAAATATATACTTTATGGGGTCGGAAATGAAAATTGTAGAAATTACAAACGGAATGACAAAGCTATATATACCCTTGTGCACCACAGGTGAAGGGTATAATAATACAAATATAAATAATCATATCTCAGTATATATACCCTTTTTCACTGTGTGAAGGGTATAAAAAAAACAAGTAAGAGCGCTATATTCGGCCGTGTCGAATCTTATATACCCTTCACAACGTGAATTCATGCAATAACAGTGGTTTGTGTCACCATTTATCCCATATGAAATACGTACATACATATAAAAACATACATATATAAAAACGTCCCATTGTAAAATTATAAATTCACGTATGAATGTTAAAAAAAACAAAAAAAAAAAAATGTTAAAAAAAATTTAAAAAAAAATTTAAAAAAAAATTTTAAAAAATTTAAATTATTATGTATATAATATATATAAAACAAAAAAAAATATAAAAAAAAATTAAAAAAAAAAATTAAAAAAAAAATAATAAAAATATAAATAATATATTATATAAAAAATAAAAAAAAAAAATAAAAAAAAATACAAAAAAAAATAAAAAAAAAAATTAAAAAAAAAATTTTTTTTGGCTCAGCTGGGATTCGATGCCATGTTTTTTCTAACCAGTATACACGTTTGTATGTATGTTGTTGTTGTAATGTTGCTTTTGTGAAAAAAAAATCGAGGTGGTCGTGGGTTTTTGCTCATATCTCAGTTGTTTATGTACCGATGTTTCTGATTTTCAATAGCGATCTACTCCCGAATATTTCTGATATTTTAATACCTCACCCGAGTCCAAGCGATGTCGGGGGGCTTCAAAAAGTTTCAACATACACACGGACAGACGGTCAGACGGACAGACTGACAGCGCTTAATCGACTCCCCTATTCATAAGCTTTCAGAAAATATATACTTTATGGGGTCGGAAATCAAAATTGTAGAAATTTCACACGGAATGACAAACCTATATATACCCTTTTTCACTGTGTGAAGGGTATAATAATAAAATTTAAAAAAAATTTTTTTGGCTCAGCTGGGATATGATGCCACGTTTTCTCTAGCCAGTATACACGTTTGTATTTATGTATGTTGTTGATGTAATGTTGTTTTTGTGAAAATAAAATCGAGGTGGTCGTGGGTTTTTGCTCATATCTCAGTTGTTTATGTACCGATGTTTCTGATTTTCAATACCGATCTAATCCCGAATATTTCTGATATTTTAATACCTCACCCGGGTCCAAGCGATTTCGGGGAGCTTCAAAAAGTTGATTTCAACATACAAACGGACAGACTGACAGAGCTTAATCGACTCCCCTATTCATAAGCTTTCAGAAAATATATACTTTATGGGGTCGGAAATGAAAATTGTAGAAATTTCACACGGAATGACAAACCTATATATGTATACCCTTTTACACTGTGTGAAGGGTATAAAAAAAGCATAATAAGAAGAACACAAATGAGTGTAAAGAGAAATTTTGAAAAGTAAGGGACGGGTGGGGAAGAGCATATGAATTTTTTTCCCGTTATCGGAGGCATGCTTTGTGCTTTCAATTCTTATTGTTTACATCTGCTATGCTTTTTTTTTGGGTTTAGCTACTACACTGTCGAACTCGGACGGCATACTTCATTACACAGAAATTTTAATTTTTTTTTTGGGTTCTAATAACACTGCTCTGCAGCAAAATCCTCCATTTAATAAAACTATATGGACTATATGGATTTTGACGCGCTGAACTCAAATCCGTTGTCGGTTTTTTTCCATCAGATCGGGATTTTTTTTTATGGGCGTGGCAAATTTTTCCCCCTAACTTAGTCAGGTACGGACACATATTTAATCCTAACTCGAGAACCAGTCATCCGATTTTCAAAAATAAAACACCAAAAAATGTATTATAAATTTTTTTTTATTTCATTGAAATACAATTTTTCTCTATCTCTTATCGTTTTGGAGTTATTTAGAAATTATTGGAGAAAAAAAAATTTTTTCGTGCAAAATTCGTAATATTTTTCAATTTAAAAATGGAATTAAAAAAAATATAAGGCAAATATTCCACATTTTAAACTTTTTTCTGAGAACTACTTATCTTAAAAATAAAAAAAGCCATAAACCATAAAAATTGGTTAAAAAATGTAGATTTTATTGTCAATTTACCGCAGGTACCCAATATTGTAATACAACCAGCCTTACATATGATATATGTAACATTTCGTTAAGTGAGCAGGTAATAGAACTGAAGTACAACGATATTTTGCATGGTTCTTGGAATTAATATTTATAACATAGTATTTTTCAATTACCTGTGATTTCAAATTAAGTAAATTAGGGTATATTCTGGTATTTATTGTATAAACAAACGCACAAACGCTTTCATATTACAAAATGTCAAGGATTTGTAACAAATCTCCAAATTTATTTTGTTACGTTTGTGGCAATCTAACTTTAAGTTCTCAACGGGAGACAATATCTTCCAAGATTAAGGATGCTTATCGCCGTTATTTTGGGTTTCCTATCGATGATAGAGATAAAAATTGGCTGCCGAAAATATGTTGTAGTAGCTGTGGTAAGATGTTGGGTAAAAGGAAGTTATAAGTCTTTGCCGTTTATGAAGCCAGCGATTTGGAGTGAACCACAAAATCATCAAAATGATTGCTACTTTTGCCTTACCAAAACACGTGGGTTTACAAAAAAAACAAAAAATAAAGTTATATATCCAAATACTACATGCGTCAAACGACCAGTTTACAAGTAAATTTTTACCTCCATTGCCTCCTACAGACGATGAAGAAGATAGGGTTTCTTCAGAAACTGAATTCACTTACGCCAGCATGGGTGTTTCTTCGAATTCATTTGGAAGTCCAACGAGTAAACCTTATTTTCCGAATCAAACTGATATGAACAACTTAGTTCGTAAATTAGGGCTCTCAAAAAACAAGTCTGAGCTTTTTGCATCCCAATTAAAAGAATGGAATTTGGTGCAAAAGGACGTTAATGTCTCGTACTTTCGAAATAGAGAACAACCTTTTTTGAGTTATTTCAGCAGAGAACAAGGTTTGGTATTTTGTGATAATGCTGATGGACTTTTGCGACAACTGTGTTTCAGTCATAATTCTGAGGATTGGCGGCTTTTTATTGATTCATCCAAGACAAGTTTGAAAGCCGTTTTACTTCATAATGGCAACAAATTGCCATCGGTCCCACTCGCGTATGCAAGAAATATGAAAGAAAACTATTGTAGCATGAAGATGATACTACAAAAAATTAAATATTCACATTACTCATGGAACGTATGTGAAGATTTGAAAGTCGTAGCAATGTTAAATGGATTGCAAAGTGGATATACCAAGTTTTGTTGCTTCTTATGTGAATGGGATAGCCGCGCGAAAGAAAAACACTACAATGTTAAAATTTGACCGAAAAGAGTAAATTTTATTCCAGGAGAAAAAAGTGTAGCAGAAGAGCCTTTAATACAAAAAGAAAAAATTATTCTGCCTCCTCTTCACAAGGCAATGAACAAGGACGGTGAAGGATTTCTATACATCAAAAGCAAATTTCCTAGAATCAGCGATGCTAAAGTAAAAGAAGGCATATTTGTAGGTCCACAAATACGACAGCTTATGAAGGACGAGGTCTTTAGAATGAAATTGAATAATGTGGAAGAAAGAGCATGGACAGCTTTTGTGAATATATGCCACAATTTTTTGGGAAACAGAAAAGCTGAAAACTACCATGAAATCATCGAAGAACTACTTTCTGCCTACAAGGCTCTAAAGTGTAATATGTCCCTTAAAATTCATTTTTTAGACTCGCATCTAGATTTTTTTCCGGATAATCTTGGTGCTGTATCAGACGAACATGGTAAAAGGTTCCATCAAGATATGTTACATATAGAGAAGCGCTATAATGGAAACCCATCGGAAGGAATGCTTGCAGATTTTTGTTGGTCAATTTGGCAAGAATCTCAAACTGATAATATTAATAAAAAAATAAATATTAATTAAAGAAAACTAAAGTTGAATCTCCGCATACAACGGAACAGCTTAAGCTACTTTTTTATTTTAACAATGTTTCCTAAATAAAAATTAATAATTATTAACAAAAAATTTGTGTTATTTAAAATAAAAAAATTTAGAGGCTGTAAATATTTTAATTTTTTATTGTAATTTGAAGTTATTTACGGGTGACGATAGGGTGGGTGCTTTAAGCGAGGCGTTGTTACAAAATTACAATCTGACAAATTTGTTTGCTTGTATTTGTTTTTGTTGTACAAAAATAGATAGAAGTAAAAAGTTGCCATTCATTGTTGCTACAAGGCGCTTTAGTGCGCCCACTCTGACGTTGTTTGCTGCATTACACATATTTGGTCAATATTGGGTACCTGCGATAAATTGACAATAAAATCTACATTTTTTAACCAATTTTTATGGTTTATGGCTTTTTTTATTTTTAAGATAAGTAGTTCTCAGAAAAAAGTTTAAAATGTGGAATATTTGCCTTATATTTTTTTTAATTCCATTTTTAAATTGAAAAATATTACGAATTTTGCACGAAAAAAAATTTTTTTCTCCAATAATTTCTAAATAACTCCAAAACGATAAGAGATAGAGAAAAATTGTATTTCAATGAAATAAAAAAAATTTATAATACATTTTTTGGTGTTTTATTTTTGAAAATCGGATGACTGGTTCTCGAGTTAGGATTAAATATGTGTCCGTACCTGACTAATTTAGGGGGAAAAATTTGCCACGCCCATAAAAAAAATCCCGATCTGATGAAAAAAAACCGACAACGGATTTGAGTTCAGCGCGTCAAAATCCATATAGTCCACATAGTTTTATTAAATGGGAAGACAAAAAATGTTTTTTTGCAGAGCAGTGTAATTAAATAAATGGCTAGTCTTTAAACTAATAATGCCAGGGTATCCCACGATGATTCAGTATCCACAAGTCGACCTATACCTTCATATAGGAAGTCGGAGCTGAACGCAAAATTATCTTCTCAAAATTTTTGCATGTGGTCAATTGAGACTCCGAGTAACTGTATCTCGGTACAGTTAACCGACGCCACGCAATTAACCAATGCGAGAGTGAGACGCGAAACTCTCGAAGACGGATGAAAAGGACGGCCTGATTGCCCTTAAGAGATAATGGCAATGACGCGCGAGCTCTTGACCCGACCAGAGCTGAATCACGACTGCAGAAATTTTTAAAGCGAAAACATGTCAATGAAGCGGAAAGTTGTCAATAGTTGAATTTTTTTTCTATTTCACTTAATTTTTCTTTTACTGCCTGCTCAACGATGTCGAAAGGAAAACCAAGGGAAATTTCATTCGTACAAATACGTTGAAAACAAAAACAAATTTTTAGTTTTTGTTGTTGTTTTCAATATATTTGTACGAATGAAACTTCGCTTGGGTTTTCTTTCGACATCGTTGAACAGGCAGTTAATGCATTGTATGCATTAATTTTCAATTGTTTGTTGTGGTACAGATTTGATTTTATTTTCCATAATTGCGGGAAGCTTTTATATTTCTCAATAAACTCTTTCCAGAAAATAATATTAGAAAGAAATTTTTTTAAATTTGCGATATGCACACAGCAGCGGCAAAAAGCTAAATGAATTTTTGTATGAAGAATGACGGACACGCTATTAGATGAGTATGTTGGTATGCGACAGACTCAGGTTTTCAAAAATTTTTGAAAACCAACATACATGTCTAACATAATCGACATACATGCTATTGCACAGTGAAATTTGGTATGCCATCGTACATGTCTTAAGACAAGTATGCGTGTCTAATAGGCCTTTTAAGTCGACGATATATTCTTTTAATATATATATTTTCTCTTACTATACATATTCTCTTATGGGTCGATTAGGGATAGCAACCGAATTTAAGTTGCGTTGCCAGCTAGCAACTACAATTTTTCAGTTGCCAAATTTTCATATAAAATTGACAGCTGTTAGTTGCCAGTTGCCATCTGTAATGCCTTTTTTGGCAACTGGCAACGTAAGTGAGGTTCGGTTGCTATCCATAATCGACCCATTAATCTTAATTTAAAGACGATCTTACAATGTCCATTTGTCTGTAATATAAGTATGCATAACACACCCACCTCCATCATAAGGCATAATTCTTATTTAAGAGTATGTATATCCTTATATAATTACTATACAATATTAGTAAATTAAACCACTATTTGATTGATTTTTGTTTTAATTTTTTTTTTATTGTTGTTGTTCTTGATTTTTTTTTTATTACATTTATATAGGGTTAAGAATTAAAATGTTCTTTTCTCTTTTATATTTATTGGTGTAATAATAATTAATAATTTTTTGTTTAATTTTTTTTTTTTTCATAATTTTAGTTTAAGTTACAAATATCTCGAAAACTTTATACAATTTAGATAAATAATAAAGATAAATATATATATTTATATGTATGTGTTGTTTACGTTTAAAATTAGAGAAGATACATCTGAAAATTTTACTTACAAATTAAAAATATATAATACCAAAATTTTTCAACTCATGAAAATGTGTTAGTTTTTTTTTTTTGTTTTTCACATAATAAATTAATTAAAAAAAGACAAGAAGGACACACAAATATATGTTTTATATATATACATATATAATTTTTTTTTTTTTTAGTAAAAGCATAATAAAATAAGTAAAATAGAAATATATTTTTCTTTAGGGAATAAAAATTTTTAAATAAAAAAATTCCATTGAGAAAACAATATTGAAATATATAAATGTTAAATATTGTTACCAAGTGATGTGTGTTATTAGTTTTAGAGTGTATATGCATTTTAACAAAAATAATAATAATATAGTTTTTTTGTCGTATAGTATTATAAAAATAATTGTTGTTTTTGTTTTTTATATACAAGCAAATTTATGTTTTTAAACCCCTGTAAAAATTGTTTATGTTTTTACTTAAAATTTAAAATAAAAAGTTATTTTAGAATAAAAAACTAAAACTTATAACATTTAATAATATGTATAGAATTGTTTTTTAGTGACATAATCATCATTTCGATTATACTATTAGTTTTATATTGAAATAAATTAAAGTGAAAGCATATTGTGTAATTTGCACTTTTTTTTGATTATTTTCATTTTCATTCCATTTAATTTTTTTTTTTTTTTGTTAATGCATTAAAATAGTAATAAAATTATTATTATTTTTTTTTTTCATTAAACATTGAACAATCCAAAACATTTGCAATAATTACAGAAACAACAATGGATATGATTTTCAAACATGTTCACATGAGAAGAACAAGAATCAAAAAATGTCGCAATTCTTCAAAACAATGTTTTTTTTCTTAACAAAACTTTATGTGCAAGTGTGATCTAATTACCATTCATTTAGTAATTTATTCTAATTTAGTGTCACTTGCTTTCGTGGTTCTTTTAATTGTACTAAAAAGGAAAAAATGGGAAACACATCCTCTTTTGGGCCCAATCTCCACCGCTTTGGTGAATTTTATCTCACTGCTGGTGTTCTTCTCATGTGAACATGTTTGAAAATCATATCCATTGTTGTTTCTGTAATTATTGCAAATGTTTTGGATTGTTCATGTTTAATGAAAAAAAAAAAAGTAATAAAATTATTTTATATTAAAACATTTTACAAATTTTTTTTTAATTATTGTTGTTGGTTAGTGATGAATTAGGTTTATATAGATATACAGTTACATTCCTTTATTTATTATTATTTTTTTTTTTCTTATTTTACTAAACATAAAATATTTAAACTTAATAACAATTATTTTTAGTTTTATTTTCTTTTTAAATAATTAATAATTCTATAGATAATAATTAAATACATATTTTGTTATTGTTATTATTATTATTTTTTTTTTTATTTAAAGAGATACATTTGTTTAAGCTAAATCTTAGATTAATATATATATATATATATTTTTTTTACTTTTAATCTTAAGTATGTTTATTTATATTTAGTTAAAAATTAAAGGTTTTTTTTTGCTTCTTCTCATAATATATTGAATACTGCTTTTTTTAATTACATAATAAAACGCTTCTTTTTTAATTAATATCATCACGCTTAAATATAGTGTTTGATTTATTTAGTTATAACATATTATTATTATTAGTTATTTAGTTATATTTTACTGAAAAAATAAAATGTGTGTTAAAAAAAAAGAATGATTTTAAGAGCTTTAAAGAATTTCAAAAAAACGAGAAAGAAGTTATTCTAAGAATTTCAAGGATAAAGAGAAAAAATATTTTAAAAAATTAAAGAAAAAAAAAATAAACTACTTTGAAGAAATAAAATCTGAAAAATTTTAAAAAATTTCAAAACTTTCGAACAAACTTTTAATAAAAGTAAAATTCAAAATTATGTTTAAATTTTTTTTATTTTTTTTAGCAAATATGTTGAATTTATGTCAGCAATTCGAATGTGAAAATATTTTTAAAATGGAAATAAAAAATTATCAAAGTGTTTGAATTTTTGTACATTACCGTGTTGTTTATAATTTTTTTTATTTTTTACAAAATTTAACATTTTTTCTTACAAAAAACCGCTTAAACATTTAACAAATTTAAAATTCGAAATTACGTTCGAATATTGTGTTATTACATCTATCAACAAAATTAAAACAAAATTGCTCAAAATGTGATTACACTTTCTAATATGTAAATTTTAAAATTCGAAGTTATGTTGGAATAAATTTAAAATTCGAAATTACGTTCAAATATTGTGTTATTACATCTATCAACAAAATTAAAACAAAATTGCTTAAAATGTGATTACACTTGCTAATGTGTAAATTTTAAAATTCGAAGTTATGTTGGAATAAATTTAAAATTCGAAATTACGTTCGAATATTGTGTTATTACATCTATCAACAAAATTAAAACAAAATTGCTTAAAATGTGATTACACTTGCTAATGTGTAAATTTTAAAATTCGAAGTTATGTTGGAATAAATTTAAAATTCGAAATTACGTTCGAATATTGTGTTATTACATCTATCAACAAAATTAAAACAAAATTGCTTAAAATGTGATTACACTTGCTAATGTTTAAATTTAAAAATTCGAAGTTATGTTGGAATAAATTTAAAATTCGAAATTACGTTCGAATATTGTGTTATTACATCTATCAACAAAATTAAAACAAAATTGCTTAAAATGTGATCACACTTTCTAATATGTAAATTTTAAAATTCGAAGTTATGTTGGAATAAATTTAAAATTCGAAATTACGTTCAAATATTGTGTTATTACATCTATCAACAAAATTAAAACAAAATTGCTTAAAATGTGATTACACTTGCTAATGTGTAAATTTTAAAATTCGAAGTTATGTTGGAATAAATTTAAAATTCGAAATTACGTTCGAATATTGTGTTATTACATCTATCAACAAAATTAAAACAAAATTGCTTAAAATGTGATTACACTTGCTAATGTGTAAATTTTAAAATTCGAAGTTATGTTGGAATAAATTTAAAATTCGAAATTACGTTCGAATATTGTGTTATTACATCTATCAACAAAATTAAAACAAAATTGCTTAAAATGTGATTACACTTGCTAATGTTTAAATTTAAAAATTCGAAGTTATGTTGGAATAAATTTAAAATTCGAGATTACGTTCGAATATGTGTTATTACATCTATCAACAAAATTAAAACAAAATTGCTTAAAATGTGATTACACTTGCTAATGTGTAAATTTTAAAATTCGAAGTTATGTTGGAATAAATTTAAAATTCGAAATTACGTTCGAATATTGTGTTATTACATCTATCAACAAAATTAAAACAAAATTGCTTAAAATGTGATTACACTTGCTAATATGTAAATTTTAAAATTCGAAGTTATGTTGGAATAAATTTAAAATTCGAAATTACGTTCGAATATTGTGTTATTACATCTATCAACAAAATTAAAACAAAATTGCTTAAAATGTGATTACACTTTCTAATGTGTAAATTTTAAAATTCGAAGTTATGTTGGAGTTTTAATAAAAGGAATTCTCAACTTGCAAAAACCAAATTAGAACTGCTTAATTTAAAATGTTTAATTATTTTTAAGTTCGAAATTATGTACTAGTTGTAATAAATAGATTACTTTCAGTTAACATTAAATTAGAATTTGTTATAACACTATATTATATGAAAATTTCTTTAAAATATTCTTCCATAATTTAAAACTTTAAAATTAAAATATAAATTAAGATTCTTTGTGATCAAAAATATTTGCTTATGATTGAGTTTAACAATGTATTTTTCTCTTAATATATCGATGGCTTAACAGAAAAAAGGCGTTACTCGATTTTTTACTACTTAACAGGAGAAAGAATAAAATTAAAAAGAATGTATTGAGTTAGAGCTTTTTTATTTGGTCATAAATCCGTTATTTCCATCCATAAAGCACTTAATTTTTTAAGGGTGATGTGTGTGTGTGTAAGAACTACTAGAAAACATTGAAAACTTGTTTTTGTTAAAAATCAAGATACGCCCTTTTTACATGAAGCCATCGATATGTATTATTAAAGCAAAACAAAAATTGACAATATTTCAAGTTTTGAATTTTTAATTTCTTTTATTTTTTTAAACAAAATTTCAACTAAAAATGCCCGTTTACATCATTGAAACTAAAAAAAACATATTTTCGAATTTTCGAACATTAACTTATTTTAATTTTAGGTGCCGACAAATTTGATGTTATTAAAATTTTAACAATAATTTCCAATATTAATGCAAAATAAGTATTTTTGCAACTTCGAAAAAGTAAATAAATAGATTTTGTATATTGTACCTTTACATAACTAAACATACATATGTATTTTAAGTTATAGTTTAAATCAGGGCATATTCATAAGGTACATATGTATATACATCCCGGCAACAAACACAACAATTAAATAATACATGCATTTTGATTTTGTATATATTTCTGCATATGTCACACATTTTTTTATTAATTTTTATAATTGAAAAAAAAAACTTTAAAGCAAAAAATTTCGAATTTTATAAAACGTTTTTAACCAACTTGATACTTTAAATTATTTATTGTAGAATAAAAAAAATATAAGTTTGGCAGATGCAGACATATTAAAAAAGAAAGTTGGTAACGCTAATAAAATGGTTTAAATTTTCGAACATTGATTTTTAGACAATTTAAAATTTTAACAAAATATTTGTGTAAAAGTTAAAACACAGAGTTAAAATAAATAACTTATTGCCGTAATAGAAAAATGGAAAAATTGGTCGATTGTAAAAAAAATTTCAAAAATATTTTACGAAGCTCTACTGACGCATAATTTACATGAAAAACTAACAAAATAAATTCTGTGGAATGTTTATTAGACAAGTTGTCATATGGGATTTTAAGAAAATATTTTCATAAACAAACAAAACCGATAAAAAATGGAAAACACGAAATTTGTTTAATTAATTTTCTTTTTTTAATTACAAAATCAACATTTCTCTTGTAGATATCTGAAAAGCTCTTTAAAATATTCTTTTTTTTTTTTTTTTTGATTTTATTAAGTTTACAAAATTGTAAATAAAAACTATTTTAATATTCGTTGATATATTTCTTGTAATTTGTTTGTTTTAGCTTCTTTTCGAATTAATGTTTAATTTTTTTAATTAATATATTTAGATTTAGTTGTTAAGTTTATGCTGCATTACTTTTTTTGAAATTAATAATTATTATTTCATTATTTTGCTGTTGTTGCTATTGTTGTAATTTAATTATATTTAAACTATGAGTATATAATAAATACACAGACATGAAAATGTTTTTTTTATATATATTTTTTTTTTGCTTCAAAATAATTATTTAAAAATCACTTTTCATTTGTTTTAAATCACTTTATGCTTTTTGTATTCAAGTTGAATTTCTATGCTCAATATACCCATTAATTTTTTTACCTCCAACTCTCTTTTGCTCTCGCCTACTCTTTAGTTTAAGTACTTTCGACATCTTTTCGAACCACACGAACAGGGAATTTTTTCATCCTCAAATGGAAATTTGTAATCGTAAGTCAATTCCTCCCCTTGGACAATACGTCGTAGGGCAAAAATTATTATATGCTTATGGCCCAAAATATCAACAACTTTGGAATAGCAATTGGGCTGAAAAGTGAGTGAAAGAAATATAAAGATTATTAAATTTATTTCTTTATTTAGTGTTTTAGTGGTGTCATGACTTACCTCACAAGAATGATTTATAAATCTAGCTGCATTGCCACGCATTGTAGCATCAACCACCAGGTGATCATCGATTTTAAACATATAACAGCCAATACCGCGACTATTGTAGTAACGCTCGCGTTGATCTGTCAAAGTCGAACGTATTAATTCGCCAGCGTATTCAATAACCATTTCACCTAAAAAAAAAGAGAAAAAACAAAATATAAAAATTCTATTTTGACAGCAATTTTTAATGAAAAAAATTCAAGTTTAACAAAATGCCTACCAGCTTCAATATCCTTTGTACAATATAGACCACGCCCATGTATGTGAGAACGGAACACACCCACATAATCTTTATATGTTTCCTTTAAGGTGCGATATTTCATTGCCATGGGTAAATTACTGCCCGTACCACGTCTACAATACAATAATAAAATATAAAAATTTTAATTTTCTGTTTTAGAAAATTGAATTTTAAACAAAACATTTTACCTGGGCACCAATTCATTGTCCGATGGCTGTACAAATACTTGTACCGGTTGCTTACGGTGTCTCGAGGCTAACCAACTAAACATATCATATTCCGAACGCTTTGAATATGGTTCACAGCGCGCACTGTCGTAGGGATTTTCTGGCAAATCCTCTTGATCCGAAGCATAGTCCATGCTATTGCAATCGGTATCTAGCGTAGCAGTCATAGAAGCATTACCATTCATTGAGGATGAAGAGGACATCGATGCGGCAGAAGAGACCGAATGGAAGGATGAATTTGAACTATTACGTCTATGATATTTGGGGGTGTATTTAGTGCATTTTTCCACGCCCGGTAATTGTTCGATGAGATATTTCAAAGCATTCGTCTTAAGGCCAATCATTTGCACCCCACTCATATCGGCTAAAGGGCCTTCAGGCAGAGGCGCTAGACCATTGGCCCGTCGGGCCACTTGTACTGCCTCGAATACTTTCTCCCATACCTCAGTGATCGATGATGACTTGTAGGTGAAACCGTCTTCGCTTTGTATTTCGTATAGTAAATGGGGTCCGCTTATTCGTTTCGGATCTCTTGAGGGTGGCTGAAGTGCCTGATTTGACGACATGGTGCGGGGAACCTCCGGCGGCTGCTGTATAGTGTTTATATTCGAGGCGTTTGTTAGGGTATTGGAACAGTTCGATATATAGTTGCTGTTCATTGAATGTTCCACTTGCTCTTGAATTTTTGAAGACGTTTGAGTTTCTATTATATTGCTGTAGTTTTCATTAATCTGTTGCTGTTGTTCCTTCAGATTTTCACTGGCCAGTTGAGCGGCTATAAAGGCTGTCGTTTCCTCAGTGGTAGGTGTATAATAGTCATTAGCATCTGCGGGCATTAATTGAGGCTGCTGCTCATTAGTGTTTTCCAGATTTTCGGCTGTTAAGGTGGCATTAAGGTACTGATTGCTGCAGGCCATTTCCACTTGAGCTTCGATGGTGGTAGAGGTGTTAAGCGAATCATTACAATCTTCGTTGGTTAGATTGTCTAGAATTTTGCTTATCTTCTCCTTAACAGCCGGCTCATCACTATCCATCGATAGATTATCGGAACCATCTGCCGAAGGCATCTTTAAGCTAAAATCATCATCCTCTTCTTCTTCATCTTGTGCTGCTTCTTCTGTTACCTGTTCCTCTGGATTGGCGGAATTTAAGGCTTCAACAACATCTTCCTCATTATCACAACAATCCGAGCCGAGTATGACTTCACCTTCTGGTGGAAATTTCGGATCGGTTATTAGACATCCTTCGGGCGTAGAGGGGTTAACAAATTCTGTCATTGTGGTGTGCACATAATTCATGTCATGTAGACACAATTTTGTGTTAGCTTCCTGCTGTTTGGCTTGTAGTTCGTATGTTAGTGCAGGTGGAGAGGTTTTCGATAAATTCTGGTGCACACTCTGCTGTTGCAATTGTAGAACATGCTGTTGTTGTTGTTGTTGTTGAGCCTGTATGGTTTGCTGGACCTCATTTTGCTGTTGGGGCGAGTGAAGCAACATTTGTTTTACCTCAGCCTCGTAGGCAATTTTATTTACGTTTGTTTTTGGAGCTGTTGGCTGTGCCGCATCGCCTGCAGTGGTTTGGTTGTGAGAATTTTGTGAGATCTGTGAATTTGTTGTTGTGGTGTGTGTAAAATGTGTGGCTATTTGTGCAACTGCTACCGTAGAAGTAGAAGAAGTAGTGCTGCAAGTGCTTTGGGAATGTTGTTCATATTGTCTTTGTTGCATGGGTAAAACACGATTTGTCGGCCGCGTTACGGTAGAACTGCTGGTGGTTGATGACGTTGAGGTGGTCAGGGTGTTAGTAGTGGAATACTGTTGCAACGGATTTACTATATTAATGTTGGTATACTGCGGCATTCTTTGTATGGTGGGCAATATATTGCTAACACTATCCGTCGCATTTGCACTGTGTGAATGTGTTGTTGCTGCAGTAGATGGATGGGCTGTTGCTGCCGATTCATAATTGTTCGTTGTATTGGAAAAACTACAATGTGATAGTGTTTGCTGATTCATCTGCGATGTATCGTCCATTAATAAGGCATCTGCGACATTGTAATGTTGTTGATGTGTATTGGCCACATGTTGTATGTTTAAAAATTCTGAACTTTCGGTCGATTCGTTTAGATTTGTAAGCGGTATTATGGTTGCAGGTTCTTCTGCTATTTGCGGTATATTTGCTGGTGTTCGGTTATTATTTATTGTCACAACTGGTTGTGTTGGCGGTGCCAATTGCTGCTGTTGTTGCTGGGGTTTCAACACTATCACCTTGTTGTTAGCGGTAACAGCTGGCGTTTGTAGCTGATTTGAGGGCGTAGTAGAGTTGTTTGTTGTGTTTTTGCTAACCACTGTTGCTGCGGCGGTTTTCATAACTTTCGGTTTAACTTCTACTTTATGTAGCGGTCTGATCATATTAGTTTTCTTATTTGCGGCTGTTGACGTCGTGGTCGTAACTGCAGCTGCTGCTGTATTTGTTGTTGCAGTAATAAGTTGGCTGTTTGTTGTCGTTTGCTGGGGAGTTACTGTTATAGTAACTGGTATTTGTGGTTGTTGCACTATATGTGTATTTGATTGTTTTAGATTTGTTCCTATTGTCGGTTGTGTTTGTAGCTGTGAGTTTTGTAGTTTAATTTTCTGATGTTGTGGCTGTGTATTTACTTGCACGACATTTGGCATCACTTTATTCACCACCTGTGGTTGCACTTTAGTTATTGCGGCTCCTGGAATAGTAGTCTTGGTTCTTTTAATCTGAGCAACTGGTGCGACTTTAGCGCTAACTAAATTAACATTAGTTGTTGGCTGATTTGTAGCCCCCACAAATTGTGGTTGTGTCGCTGTCGTGTTTGTAGTTTGAACATGGGGCTGTTGCGTTACCATTATTTGAGGTTGCGTTTGCAATTGGAAAGTTTGAGCTGTGCTTACTGGTGGTGTTTGCAGACGATAAACTTGATTTTGAGCTTGCTGTTGTTGCTGCTCGGCTAAAGCTTGCGCCTGCTGCTGTAGAGCAGCTTGTATAAACGTATTTTGATTAGCTTGCTGTTGTGCAGCTGTAGTAGCATTTGTGGCCTGTTGTGTTTGCATTAGTGCATTATTAGCGTCCACATTATTGAGCAGAACATAGCCAGCCGGTATATCCACTAACGGTTCTATTTTACTGGCTTGAAATACCTGGGTAGTAGTAGCTGAGAAGCTGGCATTCTGACTTAAGACTCCTGGCATGGCGGTGGATACAAATTGTTGCGAAGACATGACTGTGTTCTGCACTATGGTCTCTAGGCCATAATACATGGGCTGCGTGGTAGTAGCCAGTATAACCTGAGGCGTTGTAGCTGCCGTTAACATTTCCAAGCCGCTTGTAGCTGCCGCTGGATTGCCACTAATAATCACCTGCTGTTGTTGAGCTTGACCCGCACCCTGTTGTGGTATGCCTCCCTCTGCTGTCGACGTTGAAGTCGTAGTTATAACATTTCCCCCTTGCAGTTGCAACGTTTGGGGTTGTATTAACGTACCAATAACCTGGGGACCCTGGGAAGTGGTTATCAGTTGTAGAGGGGCGGTTGTTTGGGGTGGCGCATTGGTTAACACCAAATTACCACTAGCATCTGTTTGCAAATAGGCCGATTGTAATAAAGGCTGAGTGTTGTTAGTGGCAAATATAGAAGCTTGTGTTTGGGGCTTGAATTCAGCAGCTTGCGGAGCCGTGGGTAATGCAACATATTGAAGTTGCGGCTGTTGCGTTCCATCATTTGTGGTCGTAACAAAAGAAATGATATTTTGCGGTTGAGCCTGCATTATAATTTGTGGTTGTTGCTGCTGTGACTGAGCCGTTTGGAATACTAGCTGTGGTTGTGTATTGTTCTGTTGAGCCTGTTGTTGTAGTTGATGTAGGAATTGTTGATTCAGCAGTTGTGTCGCATTGACAGTGTGGGATTGGGGTGTAATGTGATTGTTTGTAGTGGTAACGTTGATTTTCGATTGTATTGGTTTTACCACGGTGGTGGCTTTAAGTTTATTTTTAGCTGCTGCCTGCTGGGCTGCCTTAGTAGCCATGGTCTTTAAAGGTTTTCCCTGGGTCACGGGTAGTACTATTTTCTTGTCTGTATTAGTGGCCTGTAAAGTTTGATATGTAGCTGGTGTTGGTGTGGGATGTGCTTGTGCCGGCAGTTGTATAATCTGTTGGGTGCCGTCTGGATTTGTGGATACTGCTATAAGTTGGGGTTGATTTTGTGGTAATTGAGCAGCAGTCGTAAATTGATTTGATGTCGGTTGCAAAGTAAAAGTTCCATTTAGATTTGCCGTCAATCCCTGCAGAGTATTCGCATACAGTTGCAAGTCCGGGGTTGACTGATTCATTTCCGGCTGGCTGGTAGAAATGTAAAAGTTGCCACCCAATGCTTGAGGTTGGGCAAACTGTTGTATGTTATGCAAATTTTGTAAATTTTGCAAATTTTGTACTCCCTGTAGTTGTACACCCTGTAAGATGTTGGCAGTTTGCAAACCCTGTAATTGTTGCAACGTCTGCGCTGGTATACTCTGTATAAAAGGCATTTGGTTGGATCTTTGCTGTTGCTGCTGCTGCTGTAATTTATTATTTAATTCCTGTAATTGTTCAAATGTTAAGGCCTGTGCAGTGGGATGGGTTACCTCTGGAGTTTGCGAATTGTGTTCCGATTCTGATTCGCTAGTGGAGGATGACAGTGGCTCACAGTTATTTAAATGCCTTTGAAATGATTCAATATTACGATAAGTGCATTGACATCTTTCACATTTGACGGCCGTCTGTGAAGGCTCTTGTGTGACAAAACGATACTCGGTAATGCTGTCATCTACACCATCAACTTGCATTAGTTTAATTTTACTATCCGTTTGATTGCAATCCAAATTGTATCTTTTCTCCGCACTCCACGTGAAGGTACGCTTATTTGTACCATCCATGTCTAGTCTACGCGTTACAGAGTTCACTTCTTTTTTCTGCGAACGCTGATGATTGTTGAGTGTTATTAGCATATTTTCGGAAATCTTCCTTCTCTTGATGGCACTTTTAGCATTTGCCTCACAACTCACCACAGGGGAAGAGGACTTTTTAAGTTTTTGCAATTTAACTGCTTGGGCCGCCGTCACCGTGGTGGTACTAAGCAACGCATCTTCCACATGGTTGTGATTAGTGGAACCACTCCAGTTGCCGTTAAACTCCGCGGTTAATTGTTTGGTGAAGGCTCCTATGGAAGTCATGGTATCTTCATCCGATAGCTGTTGGTTGTTAACACCATCTTTGGACTGTTCACCTTGGGCCATATCCTCATAGTTCATGCATTTGGTGAAAATATCCAACATGGAAATGCCCTCTAAAAGATCTCCCGGTAAATCCTCAAATATGGCATCTTTAATTTCAGGAGGCAATAAATCGGCATTCGTTTGGGGTTCCTCTTCATTTGTGTTATTGGTTTCTTGGGTGTTATTGCCCGTACAGGAGGACGAGTAGGTGTGCGAAGGAAAACTATTTAAATAGTCATATTCCTCGGCCGTTTCATAATCTCCTTTTGCCAAACTCAAATGCCACTGTTGTATTTGTGTTAGGCCAAGTTGTATTTGAGAGGCATTGTTTTGCGAGTGATCAACTGTAAAATTTTTACCCAAATCTATAGCACCATTAGTTAAGGTAGACGATGAGCTGTTGTATATATAAGTTCGTACCGTGTATTCAACTATTTTCCAAGGTTCCTTGGAAGACCAATACAAACGAGAGCATAGGAAATTGACAGGCACCAAAGATTCATAGGTATCCGAGAATCTGGGTAAGATGTGACCTAGTTGCTTGACTTCTAAAGAACCGATATGAAATTGTACTTTAGAGGGTTCCACAAGCTTTTTACGCTTGCGTTCCAATTCCACATAGACCGGTCGGGTTACCTCAAAATGTCTTTCAAAACTGGTTTTTGAATTGCTGTTACTGGCCGCATGTTGTGGACAATACATGGATTTATCGGCGAGAAAGGCACACTGTTTAGATCTAGCACAAGGGTAATGGTAATGTTCGCCACATGATTTAACATTACAGCCAACTGTGGCGCCTCTATTACCACATACCGAACATTTAATCATGCGTCCTCTTGCCACCGCCGAATGGACATTTTGTAAAGAGCCATCGATCTCTTCGAAAACCTCGGCAGACCATAAAGCACAATTGGTGTGGACCCAGCAGTCGTGGCCACAATACAGTAAACGCGACTCCTCTCCCATCAAACCCTCGCCGGTACGACGACAAAATAAACATATTCTAGCGTCCGTACGAGATTTTATATTATACAAGTGCTCTTCCAAATCTTGAGGCAACTCTGCCAATAAGACTGATCTATCTTTGTCATCCTGTTGCTGTTGTTGCGAAGGTAAGCAATCCATATTGTAGTCGGACTCACTGTCAATAGAGGTGTTGAGACCATAAGCTCCTCCCGCTGATTCATACATGTCCTCTTCTAAGGCATCAGTGCAAGCTTGGGTCTCGTTTTGAAACCAGGGAAATTGTTCACTTAAAATTTCCTTATACACTATAACCAAATCATCGCAATTAGCCTGTTGTATCACCAAATTCATGTCATAATTAAATTCCGCCAAAGACACATACAAACCATTTGAGATTTTGTGTTTTATCTCTACCAGCGTTAAAAGACTTTGGCCCGCCGCCATTTGAGACTGACACAAACACTTTTTATTTTGCAAGTCCATGGAGGACGAGTGATGATTTAGAGTGACTTGTTCCCTTTCGCGATCATCAAACTCATAAATGTCAATATTGCTGTTGACGGCTAAAGGATCTTGCACATTATCGCCTCCTGTTAAAGAAGATGGTGTAGAGAATTGCAAAGATTTCGGTTGAAATTTATTGTTACACGATACGGAAGTGTTAGAACTGCATGCACATTTCATTTGTTTGCGCGGACTTAACTTTAGTAGGGCACACGCCTGACGTGATTTGCTGAGCAGCTTTAATACACTCATTAAATTGGACTTGAACTCCTCCTTTACTGCCTCACGCCATTCGCGCGCTCTCTGTTTAGCATCCTCCGATTTGCGGGAACATCTTTTACATATAAACTCTATGGACTCTGGCAACGTACTTAGCAGATTATATTGCTCGTCCGTTAAGGTTTCACATTTAGCATGCACCCACTGATGGCAATCGCCACACTCCATCATTTTTAAATCGAAATCTTGGTCATCATAACATTTCTGGCATACCGGACAGTAGTTGCCCTTTTTGCGCAACTTGAAGCAATTGGTGCACATGGGTAGATTACCTACAAATTTAGTTACCTTAGTCGTGGAACAGGAACGACACTTTAAGCAGTTAACACAGATTAGGGGACGATCGGCTCCCAACAAACGTTTACTGGTACCCAAACATGTAGAGTGATAGTTCTTTTGACATTTCTGGCATTTCACTTTAGCACCGGAAGACATGTTACAGGTGTAGCACACCGTACACCTCGGACAAAGCCAATTAAGTTTGGCAATTGCGCTATTTGTATTAGAGCTTAGCCCCATAACACTGAGACAACTATCATTGAGCAACAGGGTGTCATCCAGCGAACCATGTTTAAGATTGAATTCATCCTGGATGCAATACTGATGGTATGGTTCACAGCAGCATGAACAAAATATTAAGGGTTCCTGACCCGCCGAACCGCAGAGGAAACATAAGGCGCGCTGCGCCACCGTTTCCGTAATAATAAGACCAAAACCAGTTTGGCACACTTCAGCTGGGTCATAGTTTTCCCAAAAATCTATGGAGATTAAAAGTTTGCATTTCATTTGCGGTTCCTTGCGCACCCGCTGTGTTAGCAGTGAGGAATTCATTTGGCTGTTAATCTGTTTCTTGTATGCTGTCAATTGGGTATTGTAATGATGAGGTCGCTGTGATAGTTTTGACACTGTCACCAAGCCCTTCGAAGTGTTTTCTACTTTCTCCAACTTAACTGCCTTTAAAGGAGGTGGTTCTGCCGCGGTGCAAGTGTCTTCTGTTGTTAATTGTTGCGGTTTGCAAGATGCACAATTGTCATTTTCATCCGTGATTGAAAGTTTTGTTTCCGTTTGCTCTAGGCTCTGCTGTAATTGTTCTTCAGTTAATGGCGTTTCATCACCTTCCTCGCCAAACATGGCTAAGGGTTGGCCCAAAACTATAGAAGCACTACGACAGACGTGTTTCACACGAGGGCCCTTTAAATCAATACGCTGACGTTTGTCTCCCGCCATACTTTGCGTAGCATTAGAAGCAGTTGTTAATGTGGCGGTAGTTAAGGAAGTTGTAGTAGAGCATATTTGGTTAGTAGTGCCGGTTAGACAAACTGCAGCTGTTGTCGCCATTGCAGGGGTTGAATTTAAGCTCTCATCATTTTTAGCCTCCTTTAAATCATTTGTGAAAAACTCTTGCTTCTCCCTAAACTCATTTGTCTTATCATTTTCCGCTTTTGGCGAAAGCATTTCCTTTATTCTCACTTCCTTGCGTTCCTTATCCAAATATTTCTCTTTCTTCTTGGTTGTGGTTCTAAAGACCTGCGCTGTTTTCGTTTCCGACGACATAGGTTCGGCCTTTTCAGTTTTGAACTCCCTTAAAACGTCCAAAGGCTTTTTGTCGACCTTTTCCAGTTTAGTTTCCACGCTTGTCTTTAGGAATAGCGGATTTTCCAATATGGCCGGTCTTAGCAAAGGTATACTGCCAAAGGTGATATTGTTTTCAACCAAAGGATTCGTTTTCAAATTCAATTTTAGAGTTTCCGCCAGAGAAGTGCTAGTCGCAGCAGTTGTACAAGAATCCACCAAAGGTTTCCATTTGATGGCCCCCGTTACTTTGGCTGCATCATCAACCAAGTCTTTTTTAGATTTGATATCTTGCAGGGTAGACTTGTTACTCATGCTGTTCGAGTTCGAATTACTCAGCAGCGGCAGCACTGCATTTAGCCTTACTTTTGGCAACTGCAAAGTTTGCAGACACTTTTTCAACCAGCAGTAGCTACAACGTTCTTTGTAAATTTTCTTGAAATTTTTCAAATGACCGACTTTATTGTTAAGCTGCAAAATCACACAGTTTCCTGGATAAGGCAACGAGTGCATTAAAAGAATGGTTGTTTTAAAAGATTTTTCACAATTGTTCGGTTTCGCTTTAGACAAAATTAATCACTTTAAATTAATACTTACCATCTGATTTGCACTGCAGCTGAATGTTTTTCATTGAGGGTGAATTTTGTATGGCAAGAGATTTCTTGGCAATTTTCGATATGAATTTACGGCAATGTTCACAGCTTAGTTCCACATACTTGTTGGCTTGTGACAAGTTTTTTGAATGTATCATGGAAGAACAAACAGCACATTGATGGGCTGGCGAGGAGGAAGTAGAAACCGGAACTGTAATCGAATGCACACAAGTTATAAGAATTTAAATAAACATTAATTTTTTCGAAACTACTCACTGGTGTTGATATTATTTTTTACAGCATTGGTACCGTTTAAGGAAAATGTAGGCGACAACAAAGATCCTGTTGCACTAAGAGCTGCGCCAGCCGCAGCAGATGATGATATGGCCTGTTGCAAAGATTTAGGCAATGAAGCGGATAAGGCTGCAGCGGCTACAGCTACACTTGAGGTATTATTGCGTTCACTGGTAGCGGTTGTTGTGGTGGTTGTGGAATTCGTTAAAGATTCGAATTGTAGTCGAGGTTGTCTTAAAACAAAACTACTGGGCTTTAATGAGCTGCTATGACTGCCAAAATTCGAAAAAGCATTTGAGCTGGAGGAAAATGCTGATGAAAGTTTTGCACTGTCCAAACTCATCTCTTTGGAGGATTTTGAATCTAAGAAAACAAAGTGATAAAAAATAAAAGTCAAATGAGAACATTTTCTATAAATTTACAGAGAAATTTTTAAAAATTTTTAAACAGAAACAAGATTTGGGTAAACTCACTTTTCGTGCCACCATTACTCTCCTTGGTATTATAGTCTCCCAAACTAAAATAATTTGGTTGTTGAGCGGTAGCATTTAGTTTATCTTCTTTTGTGCTTAAACCGGCACTAGCTATTGCGCTGGTTGCGCTTTTCAAAATACTTTTTTTGCAGATGATACCATCCTCTATTAAGCGTTTATTAGGTTTAATAACACGTGAAGAACGGGAACTACGTTTGGGCAACACAAAGTGCTTATCCACAATTAATTGTTGATCTTGTTCATCATCTTCGCATGAAACTTTTAGCTTGAGTTTACTTTCTGTTTCTAAATTCTGTTTTTCCATCATGACATCATCAGCTTTCTCTTCATTAATTTTTTCTCCATCGTGTTCAGTCTCCTTTTCATCTACCACATCCTCCTCCTCCTCTCCATCCTCATCATCGTCCTCGTCTTCATCATCTGGGTCATCATCCTCCTCATCGCTTTGTTCTTTACTTAAACGAAAATTGATATTTTGTCGCTGTTTGTTGTCCTCCTCTTCACTGGGCGCTCCAAAGACACGCGACAAAGGACCCGCCAATACCGAACAACTTTCGGACGACAATGTTGGCGCATGAATTGAACGAAACTTTAATGAATTTAATTTATCGATATTTGAATTATTTTTGAGTATTTCGGTGAGCCTTGATGGTCGGACAATACATTCACTATTTCTCGTATACATTAGAGGGCGATTTAAACATTCTTTTTTAATAATCGATACCAGGGGCTTGCGGTTATCTGGATTGTAGAACTTTTTAACCGCACTTTTATCATCGCTTGTCTCGAGTACATTTTTAAATGTAACCGTTTTCTTTTGCTTCTTATCGCTGGCAGCGGAGGATGAGGAATTCGAATTGGAATTGGAGTTTAAATTTATGTTTGTTGTTGCTGCTGCTGTGGAAGCGGTGACGTTAGAAGCCGAAGAACCTGCTATGGTGGGTGATAAAGTTAATGATCCATTTGAGTTGTGGTCCATGATTCGGCTAGGAGAGTTAATGGGTGTTATACTGGGATTTTGTTCAATGATATTTCTATTATCATCTTTGTCACTTCGATCAGTTGAGTTTTCTTTATGTTTATCACTGGTTCCACTGAGATGAGCTGCTGCTGAAGTAGATCTTTGACATTTTTTCTGCAAGAAACAGACATAGAAAGGAAAAAATTAAAACACAACGTTTTAGAAAATTTCGCAAAATGTTTAAAAGATTTTTTTGTTTTCAAAAGCATAATTTGTTAAAATTTCACAATTTTGGAAAAAAAAATTTAATTATTAAAGTTTATTTGTTGGGAATATTTTTGTTAAAGCTTTTTGTTAGTGGTGGAATCTCACAATAGCGGCAACTCTACATCTTAATCATAATTTAATTTAGGCAATTGTGAGCGAGAAAGAATTTATTTAATTTATTAGAGAAATGAAAACTAAATGAATTTAGAGATGCATAAAGATAGGCCTGTTTACTAGAGTTTAAAATGGCATATAATTATTGGTTTGAGTTTTATGCTAAAATTTGTATGATATTTTTTTGTTGTCAGATATGAGACGATATAAAAAGTGGTCCAAAAACAAGTGTCTTTTTAGATTATATGTTTTTTTTGACAGTGAGAGATTTTTTCCGATTTGTATTGCAAACAATGTGCGCTTGAGTGTGGCTTGCTAGTGGATAACATTAATGGTCACCATCGTCATGCACTGCGTACCGACAAAAATGTGGCTGCTGTGGTTGAAAGTGTGCAACTTAACCCAAGAACATCGATTCGTTCTCGATATCAACAACTTCTTCGCATCAGTATAATTAAAATTTTTTACAATGATCTCAGTGGTACAATTGGCACAGCAATTGATGGCTAACGATTATCCAATCCATTTCGTTATGGCTTTAGATTTTGGAAATTACAAATGAAATCTCGGATCTCGGGTTAAAAAAAAACCCAGACGTCATTGCTGAGAAGCCAATGCAACCACAGAAAGTGAATGTTTAATGTGGATAATGAAGTGGTGGTCCATTTACAGAATTGGTATTTTGCGCACTTAATCCTTTAATTGTGTTGTCAGCCATCTTGATGATACCAATTGGTTGCCTCCGAGCTGCGATTTGGTCCCTTCTTGTAAAGCACCCTTGGTGTGATAGGATCAATAACCGTGAACAAAGTGTTGGAAAAATGGACTTCGAAGCCAGCCGACACGGCCACTTGGATAAAATCGTGTTTTATTATTATTATTATCTTTATCGATTAACTTAATCTATATAAATAAAAATCAAATGACGTTCATTGGTAATCGCATCACTTAAGAACGGCTGCACCAATTTCGCTATTTGTATCTCAATGTTTGTCGTAAAACAACTTAGGAAAAATTTAAAGAAAGAAAAAAATACGCTCACTATTTTTGAATTTATAAAAAATCCGATAACGAATTTTTTAATAATCAATGAATCTTAAACAAATTTTGAAGTGGGTGTGGCACCCACCTCCCATAAGAAATCAACAGTTTTTTCCGGATATTCAGAGTACTGTAATACCTAAAGTCTTTAAAATTCGTGTCGCGTATTACGATAACTTGCAAAGTTAAGTTTAATATGAGGTGGAAAATAATAATGGGCGTGGCACCTTCAACATGAAGAAATTATGATACGATAGCAGCAGGGGAAGTGATAACCCCCCTAAAAAAATCATGTAATTTATTTCGGGAACAATAAATGTTATCGAGTTTTCCATCCTGATAATAAAAATTTTACAATTCATTCAAATGGAAAGATAGGATCAAATGGTGGGGCGTGGTACTTTCAATGCAAAGAAAATATACTTAATGACATATCGGCAGAACTATAATTTTTAGTTTTCGCGCACAAAATCGATAGGATCAGAGTAGAAGTACATTGGCATCACAATGAATCCTCCCCCTTAACACAAAATGCATTTGATGTAATTTCTGGAAAGTTGTAATTTTGCTTTGTGTCAAAGTTAGTTTGAGCTACTTTCAAAAACAATTTCTTAATAAGATCCAAAAATGGTAAGGTTTGGAGAAGGGGGAGTGATACCCTTATACGAATAAAATTCTTTTTATGACAATTATTGCATACCCAACGAGTGGTTTCAGTTAATATTGAAATCTATATTTCCCTAATGTATGAAATGCAACAACTTTGTTGAGGCCAGCAGAGCGGTCCATATTCCGCTAGTAAATAAAATAAAAATATAAAAAAGAAAATAAGTTTAGTTCATTTTAATTTTACAAAATTTACTTGTATTTAGGCCAGCCAGTATATAAAAAGAGTTGTGGTAAAAAGATTTCTAAAAATATTATTGATTGGTAAATAATCTATCGAAGATTCTGCGTTCGTAATTGTCATTGGTTGGCTTTTTCTCCACTTAATATCCATAATAAATCTGATATTCTCTAGATTGTTTCAAAAAACATGGTTTTCATTAACGTGAATTATTCGAACTTAATGTGCTGTATTGTTTCTTATTTACCGTAACCTAAATTTAATTTCCAGACTTCTTCTGCATATGCCATAGAACTTTAGTGCCAACTGCTGAGGACCAACAAGGAATAAAGCCAAAGATACTTTGCAGCTACTTCCTTTTCTTAACATTTAATTGGCAATTGCAAAGTTTGCTGCCTTCTTGCAAACTTTAAATTTTCTTTTAAGTCACGCTACCAAAATTTTACAATCTATGTGTGTGTTTGTGTGTGTGTGTGTGTGTGCGTGTTAGCTATAGACTCCGAAACTGTAAAACCGATCGGAATCAAACTTTGACAAGTTGTTGTACACATTCCACGGATTCCAGGGTTTTTGGGTGGCAAAAAATGGGCGGGGCCACGCCCATAAAAATTAGTTATAATTTTTGGCTACTTGCACTTGACCGTTTTTTCTGAAACTTTGCACACATATTGAGCTGCTATGACTATATAATTTCGTGATTAGAAAAGTGGGCAGGGTCACGCCCATAAAAAAATTTATAATTTTGAGGTACTTGCACTGGACCGATTTTTGTGAAACTTTGCACGCATATTGAGCTGTCATGACTGTATACTTTCGTGATTAGAAAAGTGGGCACGGCCACGCCCAGAAAAAAAGTTATAATTTTGAGGTACTTGCACTGGACCGATTTTTGTGAAACTTTGCACACATATTCAGCTGTCATGACTGTATACTTTCGTGATTAGAAAAGTAGGCACGGCCACGCCCATAAAAAAAGTTATAGATTTTAGCTTTTTGCACTTGATATTCAATTTAAGATCAAAATACATTTTTAATCATTGGGGGGCGTAGCAACGCGCGCCGGGCTTTTCTAGTTTCAATATAAAATAAGAACGCTATAGTCGGCCGTGACGAAACTAATAATACCCTTCACTATCATGTAGGAATAGTGACCACATCGTAGCTTAAATTTAGTGTTAAATGCAATTTTGCTTTTTTTTTTTTTTGTTCCGATGCCATCTTTGATTTTGAAATTTTTTATAGTTAGCTGCATTCTAGTAGTCAAGCCCTTTTATTTGATACCCATATTGATGGGTTCAGAAAAAAAATATCCGCCATTTTGTTTAGGACGCCATGTTGGATTTTAGCTTTTCCATATTTCACTGTATTCTACTAGTCAAGCCTTTTTATTTGATACCCATATTGTGGGGGTTAAAGGGGAGCCAAAGCCGTAATTACTATTTTTTGAACTACATATCCGCCATTTTACTTCGGATGCCATCTTGGATTTAAACTTTTTCATTGTTTACTGTATTCTACTGGCCAAATTCTTTTTGTTGATGTGAGTAAATTTTTAATTGCTAGATTTGAGCCATATAAAAATAAATTGTACGCTATTTTGTAGTGGCGGCCATTTTAGATATTAAAATTGTTCATTTATTCTGCTAGTCAAGCCCTTTATTTTGATACCCATATCGTTCTTCCGAATCTTGTCCAGACGATGAAAAATTCGGTTTTTGTTTGTAATTTTTAGGAAAAACACCAAAACATTTGCATTTTTGTGCTTATAACTCAGTTAGTTTCAAATCGATGTGTCAGTCGTAAATTTTAAGACCACGGCTTGTATTCTAGTGTCTTTAGGTTTGTCCAAAAATTCATAAGATATGATCTTTGTGATATGAAAAAAAAATAAATATTATTTTCAAAAATTATTTTTGCCTATAACTTTGTCGTTTAGTAACCGATTTATCCAAAAATGTTAAAGAATATCCCAAGAGGGATAGCGTTCCTATAAAAATAGCAAAAATTAAAAATTTTGGATTTCGTGGTAAAAATATGGATAAACACAGAGGAGTCGTGTTTATTTGCTCATATATTAGAAAGTTATGGGGCGATCGTGCTGGATTTCAATAGCGATTAATTCACAAGTATTGGCAAAACAATGATACCACATACAGATATGAGTAACATGTGGGGGCTTTTAAAAGTTGATTTCAACCAACACACGGAAGAAGGTTATGATTCAATCGACTCCCATTGAGCATTCAGAATATATACAGTGAGGTGCACAAATGAGTACAAGTTTGTACTTTGAGCACTTTTTATGTAATAGAAATAAAAGTAATAAAGCTTTTTTTAACAAAACAGTGTAAAATTCAAAACATAAAGCATCAATTTCTAAGAAAAAAATAAAGAAAACGAAAACAACTCCAATGTACTCAATTTTGCACCTTTGAAAAATCTTGCGAAATACGAATATTTTGAATATTTAGTCCAAAGCCCTTTATTTTGTAAGACATCATTTATGCGATTTGGCATACTCTCCAACAATTTCAGTATAATTTCTTTTGGAATATACTTCCATTCATTTTAGATCCGCTGCCAAAGCTCGTCCAAATTCGTAGGGGCTGATTGGTACTGTCCCAACCGTCTCTTTACGATTGACCACAAATTCTCAATCGGATTGAGGTCGGGAATTTGTGCTGGCCACTGCAATAATTGAAAATTTTGGTCGCCAAGCTATTCTTTCACGATTTTGGACGTGTGTTTTTTATCACCATCCTGCTGAGAAATTACTTCTTCTGCAGGATAGGCGGTCTTATCTAAAAAATCGGAAAGATAAGTCTGCAAAATTCTCAAATAGTCTTCTTTCTTCATTATGTTATCAATTTTTTGCAGTGGTCCAAGGTCCCATCACGTAAAGCAACCCCATACCACGACGTTTTCTCCCCCGTGCTTCAAAGTTTTCTACACATGGCGCCTTTGAATTTCTTCACCAGGGCGGCGCCAGCAATATTGTTTACCGTCGAATTGGAAACGGTTAAATTTGGATTCGTCTGGCCAGATCACACGTTTCCAGTCGTCCACTGTCCTAGTTTTGTGCTCTTTGGCAAATTTTAACCATGCCTTTACATTTTTTTCCGACAATACAGGTTTTTGTTTTTTTTACTGCTGCAATATCGCAAAGGGCTCTACATGCTGTCCACCGACTAACGGGTTTTCCGATTGCTAACGAAGCATCTTTTGGTGCTAAAAACTTATCTATTTTAATTTCTCTTATCATTAGACGGGCGTCCGCATTAGTAAGAAGTTTTTTCCGACCTATAACTTGAGGCTTGGGAACAACGGAACACCGTTTTTGTACCCTTATGACTTATGATTGACTCACTTTAAGTTCTTTTGCAATTTCCCGGATAGAACAGCCTCTTTTAGTCATGGCCCGAATGCTCTCCTCGGTGGTTTTTGAAAGTTTCTTCATTATTTATTATTGTTAGGAATTTATTTGATTTCAAATAAAATGATTTTTGTTCAAAAATTTGCACAATGTTTTTACCACACGCCATTTAAATAATGTCGAGCTTATGCAAATAGATTGAAAAATAACGGTACTTTTTCATTTATTTTCTTCAAATTCTGCATAAAATGCAAAAGTGCAAAATTGAGTATATAAAAGTTAATTTGGTTTTTTTCGTTTTTTTCTTGGTGCTTGATACATTTTGTTACAGATCTTATATATTCTTATTAAAGGCCATGACTGACTATCAGATTTAGTCGTTCGATATGTCGAAAATTGTATGTGTGTTCAGAAAGTGTGATAGTGTGGACAAAAAGTGCACATGTGTGACAGATTTTTTGACAAGTATGTCCGATTTGATAATCTTTTGGAAATTTTCATAAAATAGTAGTTTCTGTGCGATCAGAGTTGCTTTTTGTAAGCAAGTATGACAGTGTGGCATCCAATCACATATTTTGTTGCGGTTTTTTCATGTAGGACATAAAACTATCAGATTTTTATTTGACATAATCGCACGACTTTGTAGGATAGTCAGTCATGGCCTTATACTAAATAAACTACAAAAAAAAATTTTGAATTTGCTTTATTACTTTTATTTCTATGACATAAAAAGTGGTCAAAGTACAAACATGTACTCATTTGTGCACCTCACTGTAGACCATCTTTTATTTTAAAGCTTCGGTATGGTAATTTTTAAACTAACTCGCTATTAAGTGAGAAAATAAAAATTCATTACCATTAGACATGACTTTTACGTACATGAAACTTTGGTACGCTGTCAAAAATATGCCTTCACATCATAAATTTGTAGAATAATGCAATTTTAAAATAATTTTTAAAAGAGTTTTCAACTAAAAATTTCAAATTCCCCCTTTATTTTTAAATAAATTCAATTAAATTAACAGCTGACCTTGATCTTAAACTCAAGACATAAAGGAAATGCAACACATTATCTATTCATAAAAACGATGTAAGAAAAAAAAAACAAGTTTGCAATTATAAATTCGGGCTGCAGCGAAAAAAAAAACGACGTCAGATATTTAATTATAAAATTAATTCATAAATATTTTTAAAACAGACATGAGAACCTAAGACATACAATGAACCCAAGTCAGATAGACATGAAGAAGCTAAAGAAAGCAAACCCTCCTGCTATTTGGAATGAAAATAAAACAAAAATACAAACTGGCTTATAAAATACTTAAAAGATTTTAACAATTAATACGTTCAAGGCAGCACCATAAATACATACATACATACTTACATACATACATACATACATACATGTGTAAAAAAAGAAAACATGCAGCGGGAGACGACGACATAGCAGTCCAGCAGACATGTAATGTAGTCAACCTTTTTACATGATACATACTCGTTACAACAACAAGACAAGAAAATTTAATTCAGCCAGGCAGTCAGAATTTAATGTTGGGGTCCATAATTTCACTATGATTTTTTCGTTTTTTATGTTTCTTGTCCCTTTACAGCTTATATGTATGTATGTACATAAATATAAACAACAGCAAATAACAAATCAATTGTGAAAATTGCAAAAGCAACTATGAAAGAAAAAACAGTTTAAAAGAATGGAAATACGAGAGCAAGAAATCAAACATACTACATAAAGATATCAGAAGTTTTGCAATCAAGAATCCAGGAAAAGGGTAAAGTAGCAAATAAGTTTTCAACCCAACAATTTTTTTTTTAAGGAAAAACAAGCCTGTCAGTCAAATAATTGTAACTACATACAATAAAAATAATCCAAGCAGGCAGCCAACCAGCCATCCAGTCAGTCAAAAAACCGACAGGCCTAACAGTCAGTCGATCTGCTCACCAGCCCAGCTAAGCAACCATCCAAGACAAAACATAAAGTGGTCAACAAGCCAGAAACAATTGCCAGCAAACAAATGACAAGACCAAGAACAATAACAACAACAACAACCACTAAATATTTAGTATAAAATAATAAAATAAAGGGAGAAATGCAAATATACAAACATAACGTACACTTTATGCACTCGCGCTACCATACATACATACACACATATTTATGTACTACATACAAACATAAAGAGTAAGTCAGAAAAAACCTATACACACTCTTCCAGCCCAAACTTATTCTTGATCCAAAAAAATTGTTATACCCTTCACACGACAGTGTAAGTTTGTAATTTCTACAATATTCATTTGCGATCCTTTAAAGTAAATATATTCTGAATCCTTATAAGATAGAGGAATTAAATAATCTAAATTTCTCTGTTTGTCCGTGTGAATGTTGAAATCAGCTTTTTGAAGCTGCCACGTATACTTCAGACACTTATATAGTATCGATTTATTAGCAATGCTTTCGAGATTTTTGCTATTGAAAATCAGTTATGTGGGCAGATTACGAGCTGAAATATGGGTTAAAGAAAACGATTGTCTCTATTTCTTAATTTAACAAAATCAGATTTTGCAGCTGCTATGAAACTTCTTGCAACGATTGTTACAAATCTTGATTTAATGGGTCAATTACCAACAACAGATCGGCGAAAAAATTTTTAAATAAACAAATGTCAACTAAAAGTTGAAATTATCGATTTCCAAAATAAGTTTTGGTCACAGTTGCACCATATAGTTGTCAATTATGGTCATTATATAACGGTAGAAACTGTGTAAAGGGTATAACAGATTCGGCACAGCGGAATAAAGTGATCTTAATTTTTATTTTTTTTAATTACGTTGGCTTTTTAAAAATATTTCAGATAATTTTCTAAATCATTAATTTTAAATTGTTATTTCGCTCAAAATTGACAGCGAAAAAAAGGAACGTAAACAATTAACACTTTAAAAAAATCAATATGGACTTTAAAATAGATATCAAAAGATCTGAAGGTTCATCGCTACACTGCTTTTAAACTGTAAAAGAAAGACTTAAACATTGAAATAAAAACGAAATAAGGAAGACGACAAACAATACTTTTGAGAAGCACCTAACACTTGTATCAGAAAAGCAGCTCTTAAGCTGATTCTGATTCTTTTGTGCACAGAGCCAAAGATAATGCTGGGTTGAAGTAGTATAAAAATCAGAAAATTTCAGATTACAATGCGTAAGAACAATACCGAACAGAAAAACATACAAAACAAAAATTCTTGTTTCCCAAGCCATTTGCAGTTGTGGCAAAAGAAGACAACCTCTTGTGACATCAGGCACGTTAAAGCCAGAAATAAATATTACGGAGTGACTGAAAAAACGTTTTTTACTTTTCTTAATATCTTCAACTTCTTCCCCGATTTGGCATCATGTTCCTATGGAAAAAGGCCCTTGAGGCAATAATAACAATAATGTAAATTTTTTATCATCGGAAAAAATCATCCAACTGTCCAGAACGTCGGCCTGTGGAGAGGGATTAGGCTGTTGTAAAAAAAAAAAAAATAATGGAACACAGGGAAGGATATCCCAGAATATGTGCGCCAAGTTAAAACGTACGTAGACCACCTGGTCCACGGTAATAAAAGCAACTGTTAAATCGGACGGTTTCCGAAAAAAGTGGACAAATTTATAAATACTGAGCAATTTGGCAATATTTTAATATTTAATGATTTTATACAACATACGAGGGCAACTATTATATTTCGGGAATCCTCAACTCTACCACTAGGTAAAATCTGGCAACACCATAATAAGGTTTGACATTTTTTTTTTAGCATAAATCTACTCGCAACGTTTTAATGTGTAAAGGAGCTAATACACGGCATGTTTTTTACATCTGACTTGTCAAATTCTCCACTGCTAATACAAACATGTCGTGTGTTACCTTTAAAACATTACTTCTGTAAAAAAACATGTGTTGAGACATCTGACAAAATTTTAATTAGAGTGCGCTCTATTTTCCTCTGTCAAAACATGTGACATCAGTCGTTGGCAGAAATCTCTGCTGCTGCAAGGCAGTCAGCGTAAAAGTAAAATTTTGACAGACATGTAGATTTACATATGTCTCACAAATTTTAAAGTCAGATGTAAAAAACATGCCGTGTATTATAGCCTTAAGTGCTATTTATTTAGTGGAAATTTTAAGAGATTATTTGTCACAACTTTCGACGTGGATTATCTTAACAAGAATGTGCTGATGAACTCAGTTCTATGTACAGGGTGGGCCAAAAGAAACCAAGGGGTTTAAAAGTTTAATAACTTTTTCGTTTTTTAATTTTTTTTTTATTTTTTCTTTCAGATTTTATAGACAACACTTGGAGAATTTATAATTGAGAGGTCCACAACTGAACAGAGAACCAGAACAATAGAATTTTATTATTTAAACCAAAGATCAATTATTTTAACGCAAAGAGCATATCGTCGACATTTTAACGTCAGAATTTCGCCCTCTGAAGCAATGATTCGTTGCTTAGTTGATCGTCATCACCAACATGGCAGCGTAACAGATTTGCCTCGAACCGGTAGACAACGTTTAAGTCGCACTGCGAAAAATATTGAACGAGTACAGCAAAGTATTAACGAAGCACCAGAAACATCTGCCAGAAGGCGTTCTGCTCAGCTAGGAATGTCTCGTACGTCACTACGGCGCATTTTAAAAAAATATTTACAGTTATACCCATATAAGGTGCAATTGGTACAAGAATTAAAACCCGCAAATCATCGGCAACATCTACTTCAACTTTATTAAAATATGATTATGAGTGATGAAGTTCATTTTCATTTGAATGGCTTTGTTAATAAGCAGAACTGTAGGTTCTGGGGTTCTCAAAATCCAAAGGCCATTCATCAACGCCAATTGCACCCCATCAGGTGTACAGTATGGTTTGGAATCACATCTGAAAATGTCATTGGGCCTTACTTCTTCGAGAATGAAGATGGAAGTGCTGTAACCGTAAATGGAGAGCGGTATCGGTTTATGGTAGAAAATTTTTTACGCCGTGCTCTTGAAAACAGACCTAGTATGTGGTTTCAGCAGGACGGAGCCACTGCCCGAGACATAGTGGCACTTTTAAGTCAAATTTTTGGAGGGCTAACAATTTCCAGAAATTCTGAAATTATTTGGCCAGCGCGATCGCCAGATTTGACAGCACCCGACACCCTTGGTTTCTTTTGGCCCACCCTGTATGACAATAAAGCTCCATTAAAAACCACAGTATATCGCTGGTAAAGTGAATTCAATCGTGGTCGTAGTTTCGTCACCGACAAATTCCCTGAAGGTCGTCCGAAATCGATTGTTGTGCCACAAAATATCGATGCAGTGCGTGAACTGATAATGTAAGATCGTCATGTAACATATTGTGAGATAGAGGCATCCTTGCACATTATTTTCACTTCAATACATTCGATTTTACATCAACACAAAAAATTTGTTCATTTAAATCGTTTAAAAAAATTGGCTGGCGTCAGGTGGTGTAAGGAAATGATAACAAATGGTTTTAACGAAGACAGAAGTGTATTCATCATTATTCCCCTTAAAACCACCCCGAAAAACAATAGTCATTTTCATTTAAAAAAGTTTGTTATTAATTGCTATACCCGAAATATATATAGTAGCCCTCGTATGAATAAATTTATGTATTTTTGAGAATTTTTATATTGAACGGTTTAAGATTTATTTAACTAAGTACAAGTATAAGTTTTTTCTGGCTCATTCTTTACATACATAGATGCATACATATGAATGTACTAACAACATATTACTACCTGTCATTGTCGTCATCAACCATGTCTTGTCAGAGCACAGTGGTTACAAAAGTCTAAACCATGGCATGGTAGAAATAAAGAAGGCAGTTTAATTTTTTTTAACGTTCACCATCTGACATACACACCTGATCAAAATAATAGATACACCCAAAAATTTTATTATGTTATAATGAAGTTGTATCATAATTCACTTTAGTTTTAACAAAATTAAAGCATTTTTTTTAGTAAATAAAATTTATTTGTTTTAGCAAAATATACCAGCATTGTATTTAAGTTAATTTATTTAATTCATCGTTCCATATAATGTTTTTTGATTTTTTGCACTTTCCGGTCCGGCCCAATTTATGTAATTTTGTAAATTGATCGCCAAATTTGTTTTCTCATTAAAGGAACTTTTTCAGAGATCCTTTCCAAAAGATAAGCTTTCTGTAAGCGTTGCCAAACTGTTAGAGACCTAAAGAATTTTCAATTTGGGAAAAAATCTGTTTTAAATACTTGAGTGGCTCTATTTTTGGAATTTAGACAATGTAACGATCAAGTGTCGCAGTGTTTTTTAGAGGCTACCCGTCTGTCTATTTTTATAGCCTTCCCTTGTGGTGCCAAGGTAATATATTTAGCTTCATCATTTCGTTTGAAATTTCTAAAATATGTATTTCCGACCCCATAAAGAAAAGGATGATTTTTTATGAATTAAGTTTTTCGAGCTGGCAGCACTGGTTGGTAATTGTGTCCAAACTACATCTGTGAAAGTGAAAAGTTTTCAGTATACTCTGCCATTTCATCGTGCAGAAACTCACAAACGAGCAACGACTGCAAATTGTTGAAATTTATTATCAAAATTCGTGCTCTGTGAGAAATATCCATCGTCATGTCATATCGAAAAACTGTGTTCAGCGATGAGGCTCATTTGTGGCTAAATTGATACGTAAACAAGCAAAACGGTCGCATCTGGGGGTGAAGAATAGCCACATGCCGTACAAGAGTTACCGATGCATCCCGAAAAAAAACGACAGTTTGGTGTGGCATCATCGGTCCATTTTTCTTTAAAGACGACCGTGGAAGAAACGTTGCTGTCAACGGCGAACGATATCGGGTCATTATATGCGACTTTTTTTTTCCCCCAATTGGCTGAGTTAGACTTGGTTGATGTGTGGTTTTAACAAGACGTTGCCACATGCCACACAGGTTAGGTCCGGCAGCCGCCCGCAGGCATAGCTCACTTGGGTCCTCCAAGGGTCCCGTTGTGATAAAAAAAATGCCACATGCCACACAGATCGTGAAACAATGGACATATTTAAAGATGAATTTTGGTGAGCAGTTTATCTCTCGAAATGGCCCTGTTAGTTGACCGCCATGATCATGTGACTTGACGCCTCTTGACTATTTCTTGTGGGGTTATGTAAAGTCGTTGGTCTATGTGGACAAGCCAAGCACGATTGAAGCCTTAGAGTATAACATAACACGTGTTATTCATGGAATACAGGCCGAAATGCTCAAAAAAATGGTGCAAAATTGGACGTTACGAATGGACCATTTGAACCGGAGCCGCGGGCAACATTTACATGAAGTTATTTTTAAACGTAAATGGCAAAGACCAATTTATCGATTTCAATAAAAATTTTGAATATATGATGCAAATTTTAGTGTTTTATTAGATTTTTAAAAAAACTACTAGGGGAATCGAATGAGCCAATTGTATGTCTCTCTGTTGGTTGAAATCAACACATGTTGTATAGTTCTGTGCGTGGCATTAATCTTTTGAAAATACGCAGGAATGGATCACTATTAAAATTCAGCACAGCCGCTCCATACCTTCTGAAATATGAGCAAATAAACACGACTGCTTTTATTATTTTCCATATTTTTACCACAAAAATCATCATTATTCAACTTATATATTTATTGTCACGCTTGCTACTATTTATAGCTATGATATGCCTCTAGGACTTTCTGTAAAAAAATTTTGCCAAATCGGTCACTAATCGGCCAAGGTTAATACAGCTTCTTATTTATTAACTAGACAGGCGTAAGACACAAAAAAAACTGACAAATCGGTTTGAAACTAACTGAGATATAAGCACATAAATACAACTTTTTCGGTGTTTTTTTTTTCTCTAAAATTTACAAACGAATACCGAATTTTTTTATCTTCTGGACCAAATAGAGGAACGATATGGAAATCAAAAGAAAGGACTTGTCTAGCAAAAGATAATACACTCTAAAAAGACCTGAAATCCAAGACGCCTGCTTCTACAAAAGGACGTACAATAAATTTATATATAAGTCAAATATAGTAATTAACAAGTAAGAGTGTTATATTCGGCCGTCCCGAATCTGTTAATACCCTTCACCATCATGTACATAAGTGTGTTCAACTAGTCAAGCCCTTTAATTTGATACCCATATTGATGGGGTTAAAAAAATTTTATCCGCCATTTTGTTTTAGACGCCATCTTGGATTTTACATTTTAGAATAATTTACTGTATTCTACTGGTCAAGCCCTTTAATTTGATACCAATATTGAGGGGGTTCAAGAAGTTACATTTTAAAATACCAGATTGGGCTCATATATAAATTTATTGTCCGCCATTTTGTAATGGCGGCCAACATAAATTCAAAGTTTTTTATGGTACTTTTATTGTTCTAGTCAAGCCCTTTCAGATGATACCAATATTGAATCTCTCTGTTGTCTAGAAGCTGAAAAAAATTGATTTTCGTTTGTAAATTTTTAGAATATATATTTAAACAAAATTTGTTTGCTTATAACTTTACCGATAAGAGCCCGATTTATCCAAAATTTTACACGAATATCTCTAGAGGCATGTTATATCTACAAATAGTAGCTAAGGTACCTATAAATTATTCTATGGCTGAACAATTTTAATTTTTTAATCTATCAATGTCGGCTATTGCACTAAAGTTTTCTTGCTCCAAAAAAATGGTATTTGGCGCAATTCATGTGTACAATAAGACAAAAAAAGTTCGAACCCCCAGGCAAGAAGATAGAACTATTTGTGGGGTCAGTAAGAAACATCCATTCTTGTCTTCGCGTGAAATAAAGGCTGAAATTGGACAGCAAATAAACGCAGAAATATCCACTCGAACAATAAGAAGGCGCTTACAAGAGTCGGGACTTTGTGGTTGCATTGCACAAAAAAAGCCGCATGTGTCAAAAAAAAACATTAAGAAGCGGTTGCGGTTTGCAAGAGAAATGTTAAGAAAAGATCCACTTTACTGGAAAAGAGTTCTCTGGAGCGACGAGTCCAAGTTTAATTTGTTTCAATCAGATGGAAAAACGTATGTGAGACGCCCCCCAAACAAAGGTTTAGATCCAAGGTACACTGTGAAGACGGTGAAACACGGTGGCGGGTCTATTATGGTCTGGGGTGCCTTTTCTTGGCATGGAGTTGGTCCAATTGTTCGAATTCAGGGATCAGCATCAATATAAAAGCATTTTGGAAAATGTAATGGAACCGTATTCTTTCGAGAATATGCCCATCCATTACATTTTCCAGCATGACAATGACCCAAAGCACATTTCAAGGTTAGTGAAGCGTAGGCTTTCGGATCAAAATATTGATGTTCTGGACTGGCCTCCTCAAAGTCCTGATCTCAACCCAATTGTAAACTTATGGGCAATTGTGAAAAGAGATCTCAAGGACAAAAATCCACGAAATAATGATGAATTGTTTCAGTTGGTTCAGCAAAGCTGGGTAAAAATATCTCTCCAAACATGCCAACGTTTAATACAAAGTTTACCGAAAAGACTAGCGAATGTTGTAAAAAATAAGGGGTATCCAAAAAAATATTAGAGGATATTTTTAAGGTTTATGTAAATATTTTTTGTTGTTTCTAATTATGTGACCAAACTAGATTGCTGTTTTCTAGAGTTAAGTTAATTTTCTTTAAAATAATATTCGTGAAGTGAAATTTTTTTAATTTTAACTTAATGATGATTTGTTACTTTTATATTTCTAGTCATTAGTTTGAACTTTGTGGAACTAATTTTTTTAAATATATTAACAAATATATATGCTCTGAAGTCGTTTCTAATTATAAGGCCACCACTGTATATAAAGTTTGCGATTGATATTTCCTTTTAAACCGTGCTACCATATCTTTTTAATATATCTCCTATTTTTATTTTCTGTTTAATTTACTAATATGAAAATTAAATATTCTAAGAAAGAAAATTTGTATATTTAAAGAATAAGGGAACTATGAAGCTACAAGCGACAAAAATACTTAACAAGCCTTTTAGCACAATTTCTAACAATGTGTTTGCATGTGTTACACCGAAAAATCAAAAAAATTTTTGTTTTTCCATTCATCACTTTTGCTTTAAATGTCTGTTAAGTATGATTGATGTGTGACTAGCCCCCTTTATATTTAATGCAATTATTCAAAGTAGCAAGAATGAGCTGCATATTTCAAAATTGTAAATGCACAAAAAAAACTTTGTACAAATTTAAATTTAACGTTTTTTAAAGTACCGTCTTAACCTAGAGTTCGAAGCTTGCGAAATATGTATGTAAAGCAGATTAGCCGAAGAAACCTCTTGTATGTTCTCGTGGTTTTTAAGATCGTTGTGAGTTAAAGAAAAGTGCAGTTAAAATATCACTATATCATCATCACATAGCCGAAAGAGGTAGATACATGATATTTGGACTGTAAACTATTGTTCCGATGTGTAGATCTATTTAGCGTAGATCAGGGTGGTACGGGGTGGTTGTGAAAAATGAGATTTTCTACGAGAGTATAGACATATACAGGGTGTTTTTAAGATAACCTTAAACTGGCAACACTGTTTTTTGTGACAGCTGATTTGAGAGTTCTTGATTGTTTTGAGTTTAGTTGATTTTGGTAATTAATGATGAGTATGCTTATGGGTCCATTATGAATATCAACCGAACTTCAGTTGCGTTGCTATTTGGCAACTACAATTTCTCGGTTGTTAAATTTTCATATAAAATTGACAACTGTCAGTTGCCGGTTTACATCTATAACGCCTTTTGTGGCAACTGGCAATGAAACTGATGTTTGGTTGCTATCCATAATCGACCCATTAGACTAGAGATACTCTTGAACAATATTTACATTTATTTCGAAGTTTTTGAAAATCGTGGGCATATTAATTATAATTAGCAAAATCGTCTTATTTGAGGTGAGAAAAAATTTAAAAGAAATTTGTCAAAATACTGATGTGTGGCGCGCCTCAAGAGAAGATTTTTTTTAAATGAGCTTTGCAAAAACATTTCTATCAATGGCAATTTTTTGAGTCTCCAATTAGATAGGATATAAACTGAAAATAAATTGTTCAAGCAGGAAGTAATCACATGCCATACACCGCGTTAAACACTCGCTTTTGGATTATTTTTCTTATAATTACATTAATTAAATGATTTATGCTGTCAAACCAGCAATTTTAGGTGATTCAAAAGACGAATTTATGAGGACCCACGCCGAAATATTATTTGAAAAAAATTGGACTTTTAGAATACACAATAGCCAATTCATTCATAGCGCCCTAAATTACCTTTAACCATTAATGCCATAAAATTATCTCACAAATCAAGTAAATTTCTTAGATATTAAAAACATTTTTCTGTGTTTTCTTTTAATTTAAAGTAGCCCCTTCACATATGTTTTAAGTAAAACGGGTCATGTTTACAACGTTTGATTTTAATCAAAATGTAATCCTTCTTAATACCACTGTTTCCTTTTTACTGTCATTGTTATCGATATTCGTTGTTGTTGCTGTGTTGTATTGTACTTAAAAAGCAAGCTAAACGTTGTTGTTTTTACGTTTATTTTTTTTTACTTCAATTTTGTGTTTCTTTAACAAAATTTTCTCGTAAAAGATATTTACATACATATTAATACACATACATTTTCGTATACAAACAAGCATTTGTGTTAAGGTGAAAAAAGCAGGCTAAAATAATAATAAAAAAATAAAATAAAAAATTGGTATTATGGCTTTTTGTTACCCGTAATAATCGTCAAAAGGTGCAACATAAAAAATGGCATTAAAACAAAAACAATATCAACAACAACACTAGTAGTAACAAACGAAAGCAACAAAAGCTTTGAGAAGGCTTTAAAATAATAAACAATTATCTACCCTACACTCACACACAAATGCTTAAGGAGATTGTAAAGTGAGCGTAAGGAATTTGAACACAGCAACAACAATAACCATAACAAAATCTTAACGACAACCAGTGTTGCCATAAGATGATAGGGAAAAAAGTGCAAAACCTCGCAAAAAAGAGTGCTAAAATGTTCTACAGTTCAAAAATAAAAGTGCTATAATCTCGCAATATTGTTTTTTTTAAAACATTTAAAATTAAGTATACTTTTTTAATATAACAATTTGCAACATATTTATATGCATATTTTGTTTAGCTAAATTCAATTTTATTAATATTATATTTACACAAAAAAAGTGTCAACAATTACTCAAATGTAGTCAAAAGATTAACAAGTTCAATCATTTAATTTTTTACATACCAATTCTTTTTGATATTTTTTAGATGAACCAATTTTAATCAAAACATCTTCCGATATATTGATGTTATAGCAACATACGTCATTTAGTTTTACGCTTTTCCTTATACGTATAACAGAACATAAAAGTTGTGTGTTTGCTTTTTATTAGGCACATTAAACTAAATAAACGCTTCACTTGAGCGTTTGAAAATGATAAAACCAAAAGAGACAGCACTAAATCCGACAATTTCTTAAAAGGGAGTTTCATTAACTGAATTTCTAAATGGGTGTACTTGAATCCAGAACTCTGTAGTCAAAATTTAAATATTAGTTCAAAATTTGTTCAATATAGCTCCACTGATTTTGGATTTTTTCCATTTCAGTTATACTAAAATTCATATCTTCTAAGATACAAGTAATAGGTCTTAACTTGTTTAAGGGTATTATCTATTGGAAATGTTGGAATTTTTTCTAATATTAAAATATTTTTGGGAAGCCGATATTTTAGTTCATTTACAAGCTATTTTAAAAAATAAGATAACGTGATAAGTGGGCGTTATAGTAGGCGTGTCAAAATTGTTTTTGCTAATTAGTACAACTTAGGTGTTTCAATATAGTCCTTTATTATTCCAAAATCTATATTAATAGAGAAATTATATGAATTTTAGGTAAAACGTTATATGGGAGGTGGGCGTAAAAGTGGGCGTGGCACATTGATTTTCAGTTACAGAAAAGCCTTTCACCAAAAAGCAAAGTGTGCACAATTTCAGAATCGTACATCTAAGTTTGTCCGTTTTATTAGGTTTTAAATTTAAAATATACTGAAAAATACACTGCGCGGTATAAATTTTCGTACATTTTTATCTATAACTCCTTTCCTAATGCATAGATGTAAGCAATTTTTGGGGAGAGATATTGTTTTGACTCGAGAAATATATATTCGAAGTTTCATGACTGCACCTTAATGCGTTTGGACACAATTGCATTTTATTCGATGTTCGAAGGACACGGTTTTTTCGACCTACTCTTACTTTACGAGCTATAACTCACTTGCTAATATTCCGATTAAGCCCATTTTCAATACCAAACAAACCTTGTCTATAAGAAAGATTCTGGCAAAATTTGAGCCCACTATCTTTTTCGTTGCGACCTCTATCGTGCTTTCAACAGACGGACAGACGGACGGACATAGCTAGATCGTCATCAAATCAAACCCTGATTCAGAATATATATGCTTTATGGGGTCTAAAATGGATATTTCGATGTGTTACAAACGGAATGACAAAATGAATATACCCCCACCATTTTTTTGGTGGCGGGTATAAAAGTGCTAAAATGGCAAGCCTGACGACAACAGCTACCGCAGTGTTGCCATATATTTATTAGAAAAATTTTGATTTTTCATTTTATTTTTACAAAAAATGAAAGAAATTTACTAGTTTTAAGGGTTGCAAATAACGATGGTTGAGAGTTTGTGATATTGTCTTGTGTCTATGAATTGTGGTATTTTTAATTCAGTTACGGATGCCAAATCACCAATGCTAATTACACTAATTACACAGAGAATTGCAGACATCTACTTGGTATTTTTTTTCTTTGGGACTTACACCTACACCTGTATAATATTCAACTGAAAAAAAGCGTGCTAGTGAAAAATTTTTTTCATATTCCCCGTTTATGTTATACCAGCATAATATCTGCTAAACTATTTATTACTTACTATTATTTAAATACTGAAGTTCTTTCTTCAATATTGTTTCGTTAAATTTATGAAAACTGTTTTTCTCATAAAATCTGTTTGAAAAAATTTAAAGTACTCTGAGGGAAGATATCCTGTTTCTTAGTCAAGATTAATTAATTTTCAAACTTAACTTGGAATACTACTTAGTACCTAATTTTACAATTTTATGTATATTTGAAAACATAAAAATTACAAGAAGTTCCATAAAAATTATGGTGCGGTAGAACATAACATTTTCAGTCTCACCTTAGTTCCACAGTCACTAATTTAAAGAATCTATACAAAAAGCGAAAAAAGATCCATACCCATCATTTTCATTATTATTGAATCGATAGTCTCTAATTTGAAAAAACGTAGAAAATACAAAAGGTACCTTTCGATCGCCCATAACATTTAGTGTCAGCTCTGATTAATATTCTTTTATTTGAAAGCTCTAGATTCATAAACGTAGAAAATACAAAAGGTACAATAAAATGCAAAAAAGTACCTTTTGTCTCGCCCAATATATTTTCAATTTTAACTTGGATAAAATTCTAGCTTTATAAATATGGCAAATACGAAAAGTATCATAACAATGGAAAGAGTACCTTTTAGGTTGCCCATATCATTTTCATTTTCAACTTGGATCCATAATTCATAATTTTAAAATTCTATAATATATTCATAAACTTAGCCAAATACAAAAAGCACCATAAAAAAGACAAAAAGTACCAGCACATAAACCGCACCAAACAACGACGACGTTTGGAATGTTCAAGTGGCTTTAGTTCTGTAGTCAATTGCACCTTGTAAAGGTGTTAATGCAAGTCTTTATGCATAATATTCATCAGCGACGAGCATTAGAGGTGCAATTGTTGGGCACAACGACGAATTGAGGTGGACGGCTCTTCAACATTTATTTTCGGCTCAGCAATATTTTTTGCAGTACGAGCTGTACGAGCATGCACTGATGTTTTCACATCTCCTACAGACCCGGTTTGCTCAAAATTTTGCACGATTTTTCCGATTGTACGCACATTTGGACGATTAAATTGACCAAAAAAATCACAAAGTGCACGATATGCATTTTGATATGAACGCCCATTTTCAAAATAGGCCTTAATAATTTTGACGCGTTGCTCGATTGTGTATATGTATGTATTTCCATGGTTCAAATTCAGTTAGTCTGAAATTGAGAAATGTCAAATTAAATGCAGGAAAAAAAACCTGACGTTTAGGTGTGATTCACATTCAACATCAGCACTTAAAATTTAACCACCCTTTACATAATATCCCTTTGTTGGTACCTTTTTTTGTCCTCCTAAAAATTGTCACCTTAATAATTGTGCATTTTCTATTTATTGAGCGATACTAATATTAAAAATAATATCGTATGTGTAAAAAGAGAAACAATTTTTACCCCTTTATCTAATTATTTATTTATTTATTTATTTATTAAATTCAAAGTAATATAAAAAGCATTTCCTTAGGCCAATAACAATATATTACAAAAGCAATGTACTGAATACTAAAATAAAATAAAGAATTAAATATTAACAAAATTACATTAAAAAATTTATCACTTCTCTTAAAAATTATTTATAAAAAAATAATTTTTACATTCTGTTTTGGCTCCCCAGCCGACAAAGAACGCACTATATAACAGGAAAAAAAAAAAAAAAGAATTCCCAAGAAGTAGCTACAAGAACAGGGTATTGCTAAGGTTAACAATATATCTAATTAATAATTGATATTAAATTTAAAGACTGCCACTCTGTAGAGATAGAATTACATAATGAAGTAATGCTTAAAACAAAAAGGAAAGAAAAAATAGCATCAATTATTAGATAAATACAACAAAAGCTTCAAGCGAAAGGAATTATTAGAATGAGAAAAAATACGAAGATCATACGGCAGAAAATTCCAACATCTAGCAACTCTGACAATAAAGGATCGTTCAAAACAACTGCACATAATTCTAGGAATAATAATTTGGGGATTCCTAGTAGAGTGCGAAAAAGAAAACTTAGAACAAATTTGAACAGGTAGACCATACTTAAAAACCCTATAAAATTGAAGTAAGATACGATATGTAACAAAATGCTTAAAAGTACATCCAAGAAAACATTTCACAAAGTCAGAAATATGCACCCGACGTTTCACACCATAAACATATCGAACAATTATGTTCACAATACGATTCAACTTAGCCAAAACATAAGACAAGGTGCCAGAGGTAACCTCAAGGCCATACAAAATATGCGGCATTAAGAGTGCATAAGCCAATCTATATTTAACATGAAAAGGTAAGTAAATATTATTAGAATAAATTTTACGTAAATTACCTGTGATTCTAAAAAATATTTGATCAACATGTTTCTCAAACGTAAGGCGATGGTCAATATATATACCTAAACATCTAAGATTATCAACAAATGCTATACGACTCCCACCAACAGTAATATTAAACCCTGAAAAATGAGACTCAGTATTACCAAAAAACATTGCCTTCGTTTTAGTTGGATTAATAAAAAACGAGTTCGCAGACGACCAGGTCTCAAAACACTTAAGGCTATAGTCAACATTAGATTTAAGTACATCACCATTACTACGATCAGTACCAAATAAAAGGAAAATATCATCAGCAAACAAAAAAGACTTACAGACACTGGTGTCAATGTAATCCGAAAGATCATTAATATACATTATAAAAAGAAGAGGACCTAATACAGAACCCTGGGGAACCCCAGAAAATAATGACAGTACTCCAGATTGAACACCACCCATATCAACAAATTGCGACCTACCAGTTAAGAAGGAATAAATAAGCTTGCAGGCAGACTTAGAAAATTTGAAAAATTCACTCAATTTTCTTATCATTAGCGAATGACTAATCGAGTTAAATGCTTTTGAGAGATCAAGAGATACCAACAACGTAAAAAAATCCTTATTAATGTTATTCCTAATAGTATCAGTTAAATTCAGCAATAACAGGGTAGTGTTATGACCATTACGAAAAGCGTACTGTGAAGGTGAAATACTACTATTTACAAAATAAAGTATTTGCTTCTTAACAATATGTTCAAAAACTTTGGATAACGCAGGACAAATAGAAATTGGGCGTAAATCATCTAAGGAATTAACAACTCTAGACTTAGGAATCGGGACAACTCGAGCCACTTTCCACACAGAAGGAAAAACTGATGAGGTTAATATAGAGTTAATATTAAAAATTAAAAAACGAGATATGTAAGGATAAATAAGTTTGATGAAATTAATAGGAATACCATCGTTACCAACAGATTTCGATCTAATACTACATATAGCTAGCCATAAATCCTCATCAGAAATGCATTCAAAAGAAAAAAGTCCACTATATTCACGAATATTAGAAAAATCAAAGGTCGACTGATCATCAATATGAACAACATTAACAAAGTAATCATTCACCTCATTAACATCAAAGTCACAATGTAGATCATTATTATTAGTAAAACCATAACCTTTCAAAACTTTCCACATTGAAGACGAGTCAATTCCAGTAAACATTGAAGCAAAGTATTTCCTCCTTTCCTTTCGAATAATTCTTTTGGCTTTATTACGATAACGACAAAATATTTTCCAATTAACATCAGATGGGTTAACACGAAAAGCAGAATAAGCCAAATCCCTAAGAGACCTCGCTAGCAAAATACAATCAGACTTCATCCAATTATCAGATCCAATAGGGGTTCTCCTTCTAACAACAGGAACAAAAGTATATAAAGTTTCAAGTAAAGAACTTAAGAGAAATAATTGAGAATCAACATTAGGAGCATTAAAAAACGAAAAAGAGTCAAAATTAGATAAAGCAGAGAAAATCCCATTCCAGTCAACATTCTTCAAATCTCTATACTCAAAATATGGGGCTAAAGCAACTACATTAAAATGAAATGCAGCATAAATTAAAGCATGATGTGAAATAGCAGGACATTGCACCTGATCAGAGTAAGTAAACATTGAACAGTCACTAACCAACCAAAAATCCAATAAAGACGTAGAACAATGAGAAATATCAAAAAAAGTTGGCTTAGAATTATGGAACACAGATAAGTTGCATCTTAAGCAAAGAGATCTCATATTTCTAGCCCTAGAAACATTAAATAAATTACAATTGAAGTCACCCACAATAATCAAATTAGAATAATTTAAAAACAAGTCAAAATGTTTTTCCTCAAAGGTATCCAAATCACCATTAGGCAAGTAAACTGCACCAAAAAGCACCTTAATATTACCAATAAAAAAATCAATAAAAATCGACTCACAACTATTAGGTTCAGAAACCTTACAAACAACCCTAAACTTAATGTCATTAGATATATAAATACCCACACCACCACCTCGTGCATGCAACCTATCATTCCTAACTCAAGTAAAACCTGGTATATTAAGAGAAAGATTAGAAATGTATGGTTTCAACCAGGTTTCTGACATAGCAAAAAGGCTAAAATTTCCACTAACAATACCCTTCAGTTCATTAAATTTTATAGATTGACCACTAGGGCTAATACTCTGGCAGTTAATATGAGCAATCTTTAACTTATCAGAATATTTACATCCAGAAAAGTAATTTGAAGAGCTACCACTTACAATGGGACCAAGATTACAGTTATTCATAGTAATAATGAGATAAATCAAAATAAACGGCGGGGAACCAAAAATTAACAAAAATATTAAAATACATTAACTTCATTAAATTCACATTACCAAATATACACCAGCTATCTTAAGCAATAAAGAGATCATAAAAAGCAAAAATAATCAATATAGTTACAAAAGAATTTACTCTAACGACCATGGATAACAAAAAAAAAGAAAAACCAAAAGTACTAAAAAAATCTAAGGTCGTTAAACCAAATTAAATCACTAAATAAATATGTACATAAATATGTTCAAAAGTAAGTATGAACAAATAAACATACGTATATATTTCAAACTGGAACACTGCAACTCTGGGAATACAAGGCAGCACACTCATCAATATCAAAGATAACTTCTTTCGCATCCGGCATAGTCAGCTTGGCTCTTACTTTATCTCCATTCAAAATTTTAAATTTCAAAATAATGTTCTGTTTCAACAACTTACGACAAATTGTATTCAAGTTGGATGCTGCAGGAGAGAAGTGGTCATTCAGATACACACGACTGGTTACTTCACCTCCAAGGATATCACAAACTCTTAATGATTTCTTCTTAAAATATAGACTCATAATATTGTCACGCAAGGATATACTATTAAATTTGACAAGAATACGCCTTCCATTACTCATATAGCACGCATGATTAATATCATGATCAGATATGCTAACACCAAAAAAGGAGCACATAGATACTACGGCAGACGATAAATTACTTAAACCAGCAGGCAAACCATTTAAAATAATGTCTCCCCGGTTAAGCCTGCGATGCAAGACATTATTTTCTGATTCCAAGGCCTTAATCTTAGTAGTCGTAGAATTATCAAGATTATTAATCAATTTACCACAAGTAGCTATATCCAATTTCATGTTATTTAAGCACGACGAAACTTCATTCTTAAAATCAGCAAATATATCAGTCATAGATAACTTAAACGCATCACGGTCCTCCTGGACAGACTTAACAAAATCATTAAAGCAGTTTTTCAATTCTCGTACTTCATCACGTATTGAATTATTATTCTTAGAGTCATTCAAGCAGGAGGCACAAGTAAACAAAAACGAAGGTTTATCCTTAAGGAAAGCTAGATGTTTCTCAGAGACATCAGCACACAGTAGATGAAGCCACAAGTTACAAGAACTGCACTTAATACTGCCTTAATACTGAGATTTTCCAATACCATCATGGCATAGAGCACACTTAATAATTTTATTCACTGGCATATTCCAAAAAAAAAAATAGCAGCACCAACAGTAACAATGAAGAAAGCGGCAAAAATAATTCAAAATGGCACCGTATACGTCAATTCAGCACTTAACAGCAATGCAATGCAGGCAACAACAAATACAAATTAAAAATGAGCTCATACGTTGAGTATATTAAATAACTTTTAATAAAATATCATTCCCAGTACAAAAAAATAATTAATTATCACAAAAAGAATAATTAAAAGCACGTAGATAAAAATTTATTTAAAGACTAAAGACAGCTGGGTTACACACGCGTTCTATTCAGACATAGCGTTACCAGATTCTTATAATTTTTAGTTTAGCAGATATGTGTACGGTTACCGATTTTACTCGTGTTTAACCATTTACCCCCTAAAAGTTCGAATTTCTTAAAATCCCTTTTTAGTGGAGCTATACATTAAACCCACTCTCCAAATTTTATGTCTCTAGTTTTTTGCATTTGGGCTGTGCAATGATGAATCAGTCAGTCACGTTACTTATATACATGTAGATTTTAACGGTATTAAAATTATTCAAGAGGCACACAAATAAGCAGCGCGTTAAGAATATGTTGTTTATGAACCGAAATTATACAGCTGCATTAATAGGATTTAGATTGACACTTGTGATATTGCTATTATATGGATATTTATAGGTTTAATAGTAGACATTGCATGCAATTTAACTTGGCATTATTCTTAATTTAAACATTATTAAAAGTGATCAAGATCCTAAAGTAAACAAAACTGTCTTGAGGGATCAAAAGTAAAAATAAGAAATATTTAAATTAATCACATATTCATGTCATAATAAGGATGACACACAATAATGTGCTATAGTGTCAGTTTTCAAAATGATAAAAAAAAATAACTTCTCTCAAGAGCATAATCATCAATTTCTGATTTTCAATCAATCAAAAACAAAAATTTTATTTTTCTCCTGCATCAACCTCTTAACATTGACAATTAAAACTTTTTTTTCAGTTTCCGATAAAAAAAAAATTATAAGTAAACAACAACTTACCATCTCAAGATGAGAGCTGTTTGTAGAAAATGTCAAACTGGAATTTTCATCATCATTATTATCACCACCATTAATAACATTGCCATTATGAAGATCATTAGTAAAATCATCATTATTACATTGTTGTTGTTTTTGTTTCTGTTGCTGTTTTTGATCATTTATTTTATGATCTATGGTATTATTATGATTAACAGATTTATGATATTCATTAATATTACAGGAGGAGGAGGCTGTGGACGAAGATAAAGACGACGACGATATGATGCGAGATGTAGGTGATGCTAAAGAAGAGGACGTAAATGTAGCCGAGCAAGATGAAGACGAGGTGGACGTTGATAATGACAATAACAATTCATTATTTATTGTTGTTGTTGTTGTTGGTGTTTGTTGTTGTTCGGGTGTTTTGTTATTTAATGAGCTTGTTGATGCTGCCGTTTGAGTGGCTGTGGGAAAATATGCAAGAGGGGCGGGTGTGGAGGCATTGTTAATTTCTTGTTGCTCTTGTTGTTGTAATTTTAATTTACTTGAAGATGGCAACATTACTTCAGGTTTATGTATGTTTAAATTTTTGAATTTCTTACAGGGACGTTTCAGAAAATTCACTTGCATTGTCGACGAGGAGGGAATATTAGGTTTTTTCATTTCTTTTGTTATTGTAGTTGCTACTATTGCGTTTGATTTGTTAGGGATTACATTGGTTTCCCTAGCAGAATCTTTTGAAATGGGAGAATTTTTAGTCGAATTGGTTGAGACATTATCAAATTTATCGGTCTGTTGCTGAGAATTAGTATTATTTTGCTGTTGTTGCTGCTGCTGCGATTGATTTGTGGTAGTGGATCTACCATTCATGCTTTTGCTACCCGTAGCACCACTACCACCCATTCCAGCTGCATATGTTGGCCCTACACCATTACCGTCCTCATCATCATCATCGTTGTCTTCCTTCTTGCCATTTTTACGTTTTTCCAATTCCGCAGAATCGTAATCTATTTTTTCCTCCGCTTTCGTTTGCTCCTCATCATCTTCCGCTGCTGCATTTGAATTTGCTGCCGCCGCTGCTCCAGAGCTTGCAGTTGAGTTTGTTGTTACTGAGGCAACTGGTGCAGCTGTTGCAGTGGCTGCTACTGCAGCCGTTAACGTATTATTTGGGTCTAATTGCAAAACGCTTATTCTTTTACGATTAATCGATTTAGACGGTTTCCCGGGAAACTTAGAACGACCCATAATAAGTTTATTGTTTGCATTTGGCGCTTAATTTTCGTTTATTTTGATTTGTTGTCAATAAAAAATTATCGCTTTTTTGTTGTTATTTCTTACATTTCACACATACTTGAACAAAATATGGTAGAGAAAGAAATTGAAAAAAAAAACACACACACTTTTAACATCCTTTATTTCCTGCTCAAAGTGTGGCCACGTCGCTTGTTATTCTTTGGCAAACTAAACTCTATTCATCAGAGGACAATCAACGATTTTTTCTTTCCATTTCTTGGTTGTTACGAAAACTTTATTTATTTCACACTCCAAGTTGTAACATTTTGCTCTTAACTCTCTCTTAACAATTGTGTTTACAACAATGTCTGACAAGTATTGTTTTAACTCTTGTGGTATAAATTTCGTTCTCTGTTTTGAGTTCCTTAAAGGAATGTGCAACAATGTAAATTGGCTCTTTATTATTGTTGTTGATATGTGTATGTGTGCGTAAAAAGCAGCTGCTTTTTAATTCCTTTTGAATGTAAAATATTTTTTCGTTTGTAATTCCGAGCTGCTTATGTGTTTGTTATACGTTGCGTGACCACCACCACAAACATCACCTTTTCACATTTTATATGCAGTAACCGCTGTTTTTGTAGTGAGTCTTTAAAAATTAAGAAACACCTTTAAGTTAATTGTGTGTGCATATGTATTGTGTGTAATTAATTCAACACATTTAATTTAGCACAAACACCAAAAGAGTAAAACCAATTGCATACTGTAAGAAACTAAAGAATGATTACAGCGATGCCAACTTAATTGTAGCGATAAAAAATGCAGCTATTAAAGAAAATTATCTCTTGTCAAAAGAAAATTTTCAATTTATAGTTTTTTTTTTTTAATTAATTTTGAATTCTTAAAAAAATTAGATTATGTTAAGTTTGGTAAAAAAACAACACCGATAAATTTTCCATTTTGAACAATTTGTTTCACTTTTTCAATTTGCAGTAAAATTGCAGTAATTTCTGCTAAATTTACGATTTGTAGAAAATATTCACCAAATATTAATGCTAAAATTTCGTTTTATTGCTTTAAACATTTTTCAATTTTAGTATGTATATGAAAGTTTGTGTCATTTGGAAAACTGTTTGCCATATTCTTTCTTATAGAAAATATTCAATACAATATTATAGTTGCCATCACTGTTTTGTTTTTATTTGTCTACACTACTCAGGACGCACTCTTATTTTTTGCACGTGCTTTTTCATTGTTATCACTACACAATAATTTGTTTTGGGGGGAAATTTCTCAATTAAAACTCTCATTTTATGCTAAGTATACTATATATCACTCACGTTTCTCTTGCTAAAAGGCTTTACTCTCTGGGTTTTTATTTATTGCTTGGGGCTTTTCTACTTACTGCAAATTGGTTCATTTTTTCATTTGCTCACGTTGTTACTGTTGTTGGTATTTTAAAACTGAACTCTTTGGACTATGATTGTGATTTTTCTCAAGTGGTTTTTCAACTTTGCTATCCCATGTGTAAGTTTGTCAAGAGTACTACTAATACTGCATGCACACTTCGGTTTGTTAACTAACACCAACAAAAAGAGAATGTTTGTGAAAAGCAACTTTTTTTCTATTTTTTTCTATTTCGAGTTAATGGTAAAGCTGCTGCAACACGATGTGTGTAAGAGTCAAGTTTTAAGACTGTGTATATTTCTGAAGGTATTTTTCTTAAAGATGATTTTTCACGTCGTGTTTTCCCTCTTGGCTAGCAATTGTTGTTGCTAATAGTAAAACTGACTGCGTACGATTAGTTTATGATGGGTTTTTCTTTTTAACTTTTTTTAAAGTGGTTGTTTTTTTTCTGTTTCATTTTTTCTGTTACTGCGTATTTTAATGATTTTATGAGGTTTTTTGTCTTGTTATTATTTTTTGTTTGTAGTATGTACTGTCGTGGTAACTTTATATTTTGCGCATTTTCTTTTCAATTGTTTTGCGTTGTATGAAGCAAAATTATCCAACAAAAGTACAGACGATTTGTATTTTATTTTTGCTTTAGTCAAACCCTTAAGAAGTTTAACAGCATCAAGAACAATTTACATCAAGTCGCTGACAAAGTGATGAAGTTTAAAGTAAAAGAAAAGAAAAAAAATATATTTTTATTTATTAGTTTTTCATTTTTGATTTTGTCTTTTCTTTTTTTTTAGGTATATGCATTTGTGTTTTTGTTGTACACAATTAATATGAAGATAGTATGTGAGTGATAGTAGTAGTGATAATAATGGTGGTGGAGGATGAGAGTGGTGAGAATGTGATGAAATGATGTATTATATTTATGTATGTAGGCTGTGTGCAGAGCGTGTTTAAAATTGGTGTGAGATGGGATAGAGAGATACAATTTAATACTTTTTTTTTTGCTGGATAAATGGATGATTAGATTGGAGGCATGATACATAGTAGTTGTAGGTACGATTTGTTTCGTTTGTTTGTTGTTCATTTTAAAGCGCAACTTTAAGTTGTAAGTAGTAGAAAAATGGGGAAAAGAAAAAAAATACAATAATACTAATGATGGAAATTATAAAATAATGTTGATTGTCATCATCATGATGATGTATGTATGTAGATGTAAATAACAATGATGATGGTAGTTTTGCTGTTGTAGGAGTTTTTGTTAGTGTATGCGTGTGTATTTGAATTATGACTAACTAAATAGCAATTTTTATGTTTTTATTCCTGTTTTTAAGTGTGTTTAGAGAAGTGGGAAAATATAAATGGGGTGGTTGTATAGAGTTTAAAGTTAAAGAAAAAAAAAATAAGGAACGTTAAGTACTAAAAAAACATTGCTTTTTAAAATATAAAAAACAACAAGGAAACTTGTTTTTCCGTGAATCAAGGGGATGTAAAGAAAATAGTGGTATGTAGACATGAGGTTAGAAAAACTGACACATGTGACTAATCAAACAAACTCAGATTTATGAATACAACAACAGTTTAAAAATTATCAGTACAAGTTCTTAATTGGAAAAATGGATTCAGAATAAAAATATTCACTTTAGAGTGAACATTTTTTAACCCATAAAGCCTGGTAGTCTGTTCAATAGTTCATGCGAATTGTTGTCAAACTCCATATAAAAAATTCGTATGAAATACTTATTAAATAATGTTGCCTAATCAGTGTTCTGTTTATAACGTAAAAAATATAGGAAATGTTTCTGTCAACATTGCAATTTATTTAATTTCATATTAAATAATACTAGTTATCTCGTACATAAATAAAATCAAGAGCTGATCAATTTTTTTTTTCTTTTCTTGGCTTAAAAACTATTTTTGTATGTCATATTTTTCGTATGAAATAACTTAAGTTGTTTAACTTTTTCTAAAAATTGAGGCTTAAACTAAAACTTAATTTTATAAGGAAAACAAATCCTATACAGTAATATTAAATTCTAATCATCGTTAGTTTGTAACAAAGCCAAAATTTGGTTGTACAAATTTGCGGCAAAAATTCCAATTTGAGTAAAATTAGAAATACAGTAAGATTAAACATGTTTGCTAACTTTTCAGAACGCTGACAATATACTTATGTACATATGTACATTAAGGCGGGTCGAAAAACAAAAGTTGTGTCAGTCACCCCCTAGAATAACAGATGTCAATGAAGTTTCTTTAAAAAAAATTTTTTGCCACGCCCCAAAATACAGCACTTTTAAAGTCCGATTTCATCATATCGCATATCGTTGTTCATGGCTTGACTATGACTTCATTTTTGCCCTGGGTGACTTTTTAATCTAACGTCAAATTAAAGATGTCAATTATGATATCTCGGACCCTTGCCCCCTAATGTAAATTTGTTGGCATCTTTTTTGACATCTTTATATTATGTATAACTAGCCGCCCGCACGTGCTTCGCTACGTATCAAGTGAAATAATAAAAAAAAGCTACATGCATTAGGTCCGAAGATACAATATTACCGATTTTACCCGTTATTAGCCCTTTTCCCCCTAAAGTCCAAAATTTTGTAAAAAGTACAAAAATTCATTATAGATTGTTTTTACTTTTTTTTCTATTGCTATCCCTTTCAAAAATAAATTTTGTTCAAAAAAGTACCAAAATTCAGTTTTTACCCGTTTTATACCCTTAAAATCATAATTTCCAAAAAGTACCAGACACCTATCCAATTATTTTTAAAAGGCTCTTTGGTACTTTCTGAATTTTTCTGATATCTTTATTAAGCCCGGAGATACTAAGTTACCGATTTTACCCTTTTTTACCTGTAAACCACTCGACGGATTTTGTGCAAGTTACCTTTATCATTTAAACAGTATTAAAACATAAACTAAAAATCAATTTGATGGTTTTTAACTAAATTTTATGATTTTGCACTAATTACATTTAATTCATCTGGCAACTCTGCATACATACAAGTTTGCACATACATTTCCATGCACCTTAATAAAGTGAATGTAGCCAAAGACCAATAAAATCCAAACAAACTTAAAAAAAATTTAGTTTTATTGTAATTCCTTCTTCAGGTTGTTTTCTGTACAAAAAAAGGGGGACATAATCAAGGAAATCAACGAGCGTAAGAAAAAAAATATAAAAAGGGTTATGAAAAAACAAGAGTAGCAAGGAAAAACAAAACAGGGAGATGGGGTATACATATTAGTTAATTTTGAACAATCAAGGAAAAAAAACTTCAACATAGGTTTTTAATGTATGGATATGAGAGTAAGGTAAACATAAGCATGCATGTTTAAAGCTAAAAGAGAAAAAATATATCAATATATGTACATATAAGATATGTGTATGTGTAAGTAATCATGTAATGTTTAATATCATGTTTTTGTAGCATGATTAAAGAATGACGATGATGGTGAGCTTGTTAATCTTGTCAACTGTACGCGATTTGTTTCAATTTTTTGTTTTTATTTTTTGTTTTGTTTTTGTAGTTGTTGTTGCTGCTGCTGTATTTTGCTGTGTTTAACCATGTTTGGTGTGTGGTTTAGTTTTGCACAAAAATTTTTTGTAAACGAAAAATCAAGTAAGAGAGCAAAGAAAAAATTCAAGACAATAAGACAAAGGCAAAGACGTAAGATATGTGGAAAATGTGCACCAGGCTATTTACGTTATGTGCGTGTGTGTGGTTAAGTTTTTCTTTTGTTTGTTGTACTTTTGAAGTTGTTAAAATCAATTTGGTGGCGAATGAGTGTTAGATAAATAAAACAACAAAAACAAAAAAAAAAACGCTGTAAGATAGTTAAAAAAAATATGTAAATAAATATTCGCACATACTGATAAAGAATTTTATTATTGTATGCATGTTATTGTATAGCAACACATTTTTTTAAAAAAGACAAATTTTTTTTAAAAAATTTTATAAATTATTTTTTTAGTCTTTTATGTATATAAAATATTTTTTTTTTAGATTTTCCCTTAATATTCTACGTGTATATCGTTGCTAATTACTACTTAACGATGATTTAACGATTATTCCAATAGGTATTAATTGACAATCGCATCGGCGAATAATTAAAAAATTATATTTCTAACATCAATATTATGTATGTATGTCTTGTTCATGTGTATCTAAGCTAGTGTATTTCTAATCTATATGTATGTCTAGTCTATATCAAGCATATATATGTGTTCACTCCTTTAAATCCCTGCTTAAAAACGCAATCACAATAAAATGCATCAACTAGCAGAACAGCAAACGAAAAAATAGTGTCTCAACTAAATAAATAACAACGAAAAGCGTTAAACATTTTACAAAAACGACTTACAACGTTTAAAACTAAATTGAGTATGAGATGATTGATTAAAAATGTGGCTAAAGCAAAAAAAATATCTAAATTACTCATATGCAAGCAATAGGCACATATACAGATACAAAGGTGAACTTATAGATATACATTCATCCATACATCCACACAATATACAAACATAAGCACATATAAACCGTTCCAAGCTGAGAGTTAAGAATTTAATGGTGTCTAATGAATCGGATTGACTGGCACATTGAAGTGTATTAAATTAAAAGCAAATTAAGATAAACTGAAAAACAGAAAATAAACACCATAGATGAATAGATGTAAAACAGAATTTGAGATGAAAATTGAAAAATTGATCGACTGTTTAACTGTCTAAGTGTTTATGGTGAATGACAATTAACCCAAATTTAAACGTGTTTGTAACGAGGTGTTTCGTGTATTTATTTGTTAATTTCTATTTATTTTATAAATGTTTATTATTCAAATACCATTAATAGCAACAATATTTTAAAAGTTTACATTCTTAAAAATACTTGTAAAAATCTTAGATCTTATTTAAAGAAACGTTCGTTTCTTGGTCTTCTTACCGTAAAATTTTTCATATCAGAGCCTTTTATATTAAATTTAGACTCATCTGAGAAAAATATGTTTTACGGTAAGAAGACCAAAAAACGAACGGCTGAAACCTCAATATTGTAAAGGCACCGTAAAACATGGTGGAGGCTCAAAAATGGTGTGGGGCTGCTTTTCATACGCTGGAGTTGGACCGATTCATCAAATATAAGAAAAAATGGATCGATTTGTTTATAAAAATGTATTAGAAAACGTAATGTTGCCTTATGCGAAAGAAAATATGCCTTTGATTTGGGGTTTTCAACAAGCTAATGATCCCAAACATGCTTCAAAATTTGTCAGAGAATGGTTGGGTGAATCAAAAGTGAGAGTTCTCGGGTGACCAGCTCAATCGCCTGACCTAAACCCTATAGAAAACCTATGGAGCATCGTAGATCGCAAGATAAAAAGGGATTCTAACACAAACAAACACTCCATTTTTGACCGCATTCAGGAGGCATGGTTCAGCATTCCTAGAGGTCAAATTGAACGGCTAATTGATTCAATGCCCCGCAGATGTGCCGCCATCATCAAAAACAAAGGTTACGCCATCGATTACTGATTTTATTTTTAAGTTTTGTGACAAAAATACAGAAGTTGCTTTAGTTTTGACCAGTCATATTTTATAGTTTTTTTGTTATTTTGAAAAAAAAAATATTTTAAAACAATAAATTATAATTTCTTTATACCTATGTTTTAAGTAATAAATTATCAATAATTTAAAAGAAAAACTTTTCGTCTAAGTTTTTTTAAGAGCACTAATTTTCAATTAATTTGAAGTGTAATATGAGTTGCTTTAGTTTTGGCCACCAGTGTACATATATAAAAGTGAAACTGTCTGTCTGTGTGTGTGTGTGTGCGTAAAAACGATCGGACTCAAACTTTGGCAAATTCTTGTACGCATTCCGGGGAGTGTTGATAGGTGGTAAAAAGTGAGGTACTTGCACTAAACCGATTTTTCAGAAGCTTTGCACACATATTGAGCTGTCATGACTATATAATTTCGTGATCAAACAGTGGGCGGTGCCACGCCCATAAAAATAAGTTATCATTTTTAGCTACTTGCACTAGATCGATTTTTCTGAAACTTTGCACACATATTTTTAGCTGTCATGACTATATAATTTCGGGTTTTTAAAAGTAGGCAGGGCCACGCCCATTAAAAATAAGTTATTATTTTCAACTATTTCCACTCATTCCAATTGTTCCCACCGATTTGTCTTACAACTTCAAGCGCCTTGCCTTCGCTATTGCCATCAACAAAGCATAAGGACAATCTCTGCGTGTGTACGTCGCATGCTCCAGAGTGGGAACACTAAAAATTTTTTTCGTTTTTACAGCAAATTACATTAAAAAACAATAAAATATTATTTTTAATATATTCAATTAAAATTCAAAACGCATTTTTAATTCATTAAGGGGCGTAGGTATCAACGCGCGACGGGCTTGGCTAGTAACTTATAAAAGTTTTAAAATATTGTTTGTATTAATGGTATTTAGAAGAGCTAAATAAAATTTTATAATATTAAGCTTATTTAACAAATTACTTTTTTATTATAAGATTATCATAACTTCCTTAAATATCTTGCATTATTTTAAATTTGCTCCCCAAAATCCATGTATTTTATACAGAATAATACATTTACATAATACATACTTTTATTTCTTCGCTATAAACTCACTCTATGCAAAAATCGCCTTATTGTCAACATCTTAATACCTACAACTCTGCGTTTATAATATACACGCACACAAAATTTAGTGACGGTGTCTGTCGTTCAGTTTGTTATTTTAATTTAGACATTGACTTTTATTATTATTATTTATGCATAAAATTTAAATTATTTTTATAATAACATATGTATACAATCGCTGGCGTATGTATGTATGTATATGTTAAACAATAGATTCACACATACACGAATTATTAGACGACGCAGAAATGCGTTTACAAACACCGACACACAAACTAAACATTGTCACCTTGAAAGTATTATGGTATAGACATGCATGTTTATACAAATGTAAAGGGTGTTTTTTTTTTGCTAGATAGAACTTTAAATTGTAAAAAGTAACACAAAAAATTAAATTTTGATGAAATATTTTTTTTTTATCGTTTCAGTATACTCTGACAAATCATCATGAATAGACTCACGCTTGAACAACGCTACGAAATTATCCAAATTTACTTTGAAAATCAGTCGTCGATTCGCGCAACTTATAGACGACTTCGTAATTTTTATGGCGTACATAATCGTCCATCTGAACAAGCCATTCGTCGAACTGTGGATAGATTTCGTACCACATACTCTCTAGAGGATGCAATAACACCAACACGTCGAAGGAATGTGCGTACTGAAGAGAATATCGCCGCTGTAAACGAAAGTGTGGAAGAAGATCCAAATTTATCGATTCGTCGTCGGTCGCAGGAATTGGGGCTCTGTCCGTCCACTACGTGGAAAATTTTGCGCAAACATCTCTGCTTACACCCGTATAAGATCCAGCTGGTGCAGGAATTGAAGCCACGAGACCATTATATGCGTCGTTCTTTCGCCGTTTGGGCTCTAGAGCAGTTGGCAACTGACCCGTTGTTTTATCGCAAGATTGTGTTCAGCGATGAGGCGCATTTTTGGCTTAACGGGTTTGTTAATAAGCAAAATTGCCGCATATGGAGCGAGACCAATCCACAAAAGACCCTATAGACTCCATTACATCCAGAAAAATGCACCGTTTGGTGCGGTTTTCACGCTGGTGGCATCATCGGACTTTATTTCATCAAAAATGAGGCCGGAGCTCGCGTTACGGTCAATGGAGATCGTTACCGCACCATGATCAATGATTTTTTGTTTGAAAATATGGATGACATTGATCCGGAGGAGATGTGGTTTCAACAGGATGGCACTACGTGCCATACGGCGAACGCAACCATCGACTTATTGAAATCAAAATTTGGCGATAAGTTGATTTCGAGAAATGGACCTGTCAATTGGCCTCCAAGGTCGTGCGATTTGACACCTCTCGATTATTTCCTGTGGGGCTACGTGAAGTCACTGGTTTATGCTGATAAACCAGCAACAATTGACGCCTTGGAGGCCAGCATTGTTCGTGTTATTCGTGACATACGGCCAGCAGTGCTCGAAAAAGTGGCCCAAAATTGGACGTCCAGAATGCGCTTCGTCAAGAACAGCCGCGGTGCCCATATGCCCGAAATCATTTTCAAATGTTAAAGTCACGTATAGATCTTTCGAATAAAAAAAAAATTTTGATTACAATTTAATTTTTTGTGTTATTTTTTACAATTTCAAGTTCTATCGGACTTAAAAAAACACCCTTTACATATGTTAGGACCAGACCCGACCGACAGACTTATTGTTGTAAACAAAATGTATAATTAAAAAAATAAATTTAAACTCATAAACATTAAAGCAAATACGGATTAAATATTTCTAAATATTTACATATATTAATTATCGAAAAAACAAAAAAGAACTCGAGAATGAAAATATAATTATTTGTTATTTGTCGTTATGATATACAGCCAATAAATTCTTTAGTGAAAATTGTTTTTGTGTGTATTGTTTGCCATTGGGTAAATTGGGTAAATAATTTTAATAACTTTTTGGTAAATTTTTAGGTAATTGTTAAGTACAAAGTTGTAATGTATATATTTTTTTTTAATTTAAAACAATTTCTAATCATAAAAAATTTTACTTTTTTTTAAGTTTTTTTATCATTTAAAAACCCGAACCTATTTAATTTTAAAAATTCTTAACTTGGGGGGTCACACCTTCAGATTTTGCTTTAAGTTTTTTTTTCCAAATTTCAACACACTTAACTTTTTTTCATTAACGCACTAAGAAGAAAACAGCTGATTGCAATTTGATTGAGCAATTTTTTTTGTTTGTCCCCTACAGATAATATTGGACTACGTGGTCCATTTTAGCTAAATGGACTACTTACAACATGGTCCTATGTAATGCAGTCATGGATCATATCAATTTTAAGCAAGAGATTGTAGTTAAACGACAAGTGTTCGTGTTTTAACGATTACATATGTCGTTGTTAAGACGTGTATATTGGTCGTGTAGGTGCTCCTTCGAGTAGTGGCAAAGAGTAGTTTTGAGATTACTCCGATGGGTTATATGGTCCAGCCCTAGGACATCGTAATGGTTAATCGACCACGTTTTCTCCATACATTTGCATGATCTTTAGATTATTCCGAGTCCATTACAGAGTATACTTTACATGCGTGTAAGGACTAGTCGCGTTATCTGCAGGGTCTTTATAAAAATTCTGCCGACATGATTCTGTGTGTTGTGTTGATCCTTTATTTGTATTACATATAATATAATAATTTTAAGTCTTTTTGTAGATTGTGATTTCCTAGAAATAATTTATATGGCAAAACAACGTTGGCCGAGTCAGCTAGTATAATCTATACATATAAAATAATCTGTATATATAAAAATCAATGTGTGATTGTATGTTTGTTTGTGCTTTATAGACGGTTAAACGGCTGGACCGATTTCCTTGAAATTTTCACAGAATCTTCCTGTATGTCTGGAAAGAACAATAGGCTATACTTTGGTTTGAAATTGCCACGCCCTATTAAAGAATAAGTATAAAATATTATATATCACGAAAGTTAATGCAGCTGGAGTCTTCAAATTAAGTACGGTAAACTTTGACATCCACACGAACATTTGGGTAAAAAATGGGCGGACTTGAAATAGTAGGCGTGGCCACATGAATTAAATACTAAAATTCGTATATTTAGAAAACGATATCGATTAGAGTAGTAAAATTTTGCAAGAGCAACTTTGACACCCAAATGAACATTTAGCCAAGAAATAGGTGCATTAACAATAGTGGGCATGGCACCTGCCATATGAATTAAATACTTAAATTTGGGGTGGCGAAGCACACCGGGTATTAGCTAGTATATTTTAAATATTTGTTTTAGCAACTGACTAATTTTTATTGGGTATTTCTACAATGCCAAATCCGACCGTCGTACGCTTTCAAAGTGAAAAAAAATATATGCCAAAACATTATTTTATTTCGTCAAAATGCGAAACTTATAGCTCTTAATTAAAAGAATTTGCCTAAATTGTAGTGAAGAAATCCAAAACATTCGCAGCGACAAAAACATAAGTCGCTTTTAAAGTAAATAAATCAAACACTGATTTCAGCGAACGCTGGAGGAATATTTAAATGCAAATAATTTTAAAATTTTATAATTAAATTTACTTTTTCAAATATATTAAGTAGTTTATTTTTTATTTAATTTTAATCACTGTCGCAAGCGAATTGAAATTTGTAAAAAAAAAATTCAAACATTTTATTTAAAAAAAAAAAAAGTTTTCTCGTATCACTTTATCGTGAATAAAACCAGAATTTATTCATGGATTTTCATGCTAAAAGTTTTATTTTATTTCTAATACATGCAACTTTAAGACAAAGTACAAAAACTGGTTATTTTTTTCATTCTATTTTTTAGAAATTTTTTGAATGTAAAAAAAATTTTTGCGACTCATTCCTGAATAACTCCAAGCCGATAGCTTAAACAGCAAATAATATTAGAAAGACTTAAAACTAGCGTAATTTAATTTTTTTACAGATAGCTTAACAAATTCGAGTACGTCATTCCAAAAATGTATGGAGCACCCTTTTCAGAAATTTAAAATTTTACAGAAAAAAAAAATTTACAAAAAAAAAATCCTTACCATAGATATTGAAATGATGATTTTTTCTGCAGTTAGGTGACTATAACGGATAAAAAAAAAATAGTAATTATTGTGGGAATTTTTGCTTGCTGCATAGTGTTATTTCAAGCAAGATTTTTTTTAAATTTAATTTAATTTAATGTTGCACTAAACATCGATATACATACATATGTATACGGTAAAGCAAAAGAAAAAAAATACAGTAATTAGCAACCGCATCGTTCCTTTCACATTTTTCTTATATTATTTTATAATTTACTAAATTATTCGGGATATGCTCCCATCATTTTTCAATAATATATTTATTTGGTTTAAGCTGGTTTATATGCATTTTACTGGTGCTTATGCCAGATCATCAGTAAACCTTCACCCAAATTCTTGAAAAAGTATTATTGAATAATTATGTGAGCATATCCCGAATAATTTAGTAAATTATCTAATAAAAGATTTTATTTTTCGGTTGCCCTTATAAGCATTTAGTGTTAACCAACGGTTAGCCAAATGTTAAAGGGATTAGAAAAATAAAATAAATTAAAATTGAAAAATTGTTGGTTGGGTTTTTGAAAAAGTTTTTTATAGTTTTTGTTTTATTTTTGAATTCTCGTTTTGTTAATGCGAATTTAAAAATATAACTTATAACATTTTAAACTTTTTGAAGAATTTGGGTAAAGGTTTACTGATGATCTGGCATAAGCACCAGTGAAATGCATATAAACCAGCTTAAACCCAACAACCAAATAAATATATTTTTTCTTATATTCTTTAAATATTAATCAATATTTTAAAAGCGTAATATCAATAAATAATGTCTCTAATTAAGATCACTAATCAAAACAAAACATCCAAGGGAAATGTTTAAAACAGAACTTCTGCACTGGTTCGACTTTGCATTTTAATATTATAAAATGTGTTATAAATAAATGAAAATTTTCTTTACATAGGTAACTTAAATTTAATAGATTCGCTATAAGAATATGTAAAAACAACATATTTTTTGGAATTTTTTGCTGCGTTTGGCATTTTTATGGAAATACCCATATATTGACGTTATATCGTCATTTTATTCGAACTATTATTTTAATTTTTTTTTATTATAAAAAATATTTAACAAAATCTGTACTTAAAATAATTACTGTTTTCATATAGTTTGTCAAAAAAAAAATACACAGTTGGTAACACTGTCAAATCAATGAATAGCATAAGTGGTAAATTTTGCAATAAGAAAGAAATAATAGTGCTATATTCGGCCGAGCCGAATCTGATAATACCCTTTACAATCATGTAGTACATACATAGGTATAGTGACCACATCGTAGCTTATCACAGATTTCACAATACATGTTATACGCCATTTTCTTTATTATTTCCGACGCCATCTTTGATTTTGAATTAGGTAACGGTTTTCTACTACTCAAACCTTTTCATATTATACCCATATTGATGGGGGTTAAGCAAAAAATTTTCGCCATTTTGGATTTTACACTTTTTTTAATACATTACTGTATTCTACTCATTAAGCCCTTTCATTTGATGCCAATATTGTGAAAGGGACAAACCCGTAACTACTATAAATAACTCATATATTCGCCAATTAATATAAAACGCCATCTTGGATTTTTAATTTTTCATAGTTAACTGTATTTTTCTTATTAAAACCTTTCATTTGATACCCTTATTGTCTCTTTCGGTGATACAGAAACTAAAAAAAAACGATTTTCGTTTGTAAATTTCAGGAAAAACACCATAGCAGTTGTATTTTGGTGCTTATTTTTCTGTTAGTTTCAAACCGATTTATTAGTTTTTCTCAGAAATATTTTTTTTTAAAACGACGACTTACTATTTGGTGTCTTTACCATGTCCAAAAATAATTTAGCTTATCATATCTATAGTCACAAACGAGCCTATAAATTATACTAGAGTTTTTTTTTATTATTTATTTATTTATTTGAATTGCAATATATCAATGATAATGAGCAAGTTTAATGGATAATTATAATAAAAGGATAAGAGAACAAACAGTTGTCGTGTTTATCTCCTCATATCTCAAAAAGTTATCGGACGATTATACTGATTTTCAATATCGACCCGCTCCCGAATATTTCTGATATACTGATTTCACACACGGCTCTTGGTGATATCGGGGGACTTCAAAAGCTGATTTCAACATACAAACAGACTAACGGACAGCCCACATAATGTACTGCCCTATTCATAAGCTTTCAGGGAATATATATACTTTAAAGGATCGATAATGAATGTTGTAGAAATTTTACACGGAATGACAAACCATTTACAAGCCCTTTTACACTGTCATGTGAAGGGTACACAAAATCATTTACTGGGCATCATTAGCAAAGATTTTTGCTCAATTAGATCTAGTTTTTTATACTCATACTGTTTGTATACTGTTCGTGTAACTCTTTTATAACAGCATTTAATGCGTATAATCCAATACAAATACATAAATTATAATTGATAATTTGTATAAAATTTTATAAAATTATTTCTATTTCCAATCACGTTGACATTTAAACAAAATTATTACAAATGATGTTTATTTAAAAATCAATAAAAATCGACAACACACACTCAACACCTTTAAAATAAATCAAATAGACTGTAATGACAGCGATTAATTTGAAGTACCAGCGAAGAAGAGAAGACACAAGTTAAATCAACATAAGACAGTGGGATTGAAGTTAAATAAAAGAAAGAAAAAAAAAATAACTTAAGACAGTGGGGTTGAATAAGAAAATAAAAAAAAACAATATTTTAAATTAAATATTTACTGAATGATCAAATTAAATTATTGAATTTTAATAGAATCTTAGTTTATTTATAATTATAAACATTTTATAAACTTTAAATAATTACAAGTTATGAATACGGCAGTAAATAAATATTTGGTTTCATTTTAGTTAAACTAATTCAATGCACTCCCACTAGGCATGCTACATTCAAAAAAAAGTTGTTTGTACCTTCGTAGGTAAATATACATAGATATTTTTTTATTTATTTATAAAATCGTTATTTTATTATGCAAGTAAGACAATCAAATAAAGATATAAAAAATATTAGATTAAGCCGAAAAACATTTTTATGAGACAAATTAATAATAAATTATCACAAACATACCTCTAGACACATTATGAACATCAACCGCAGAAACAATAAAATAAGTTAAACAAAAAACATTCGCTTCAGAACTCAGTCATAAAATTTATTTATATTTTTATACCCTTCACCTGTGGTGCACAAGGGTATATATAGCTTTGTCATTCCATTTGTAATTTTTATAATTATATTTTCTGAAAGCCTATAAATAGAGAAGTCGATTAAGCCATGTCCGTCTGTCAGTGTGTTGATTGAAATCAACTTTTAGAAGCAACCATATGTTCCTCAGATCTGTGTATGGTGTCAATCTTTTGGAAATATCCGGGAATGAAAAGCTATTGAAATTCAGCACAATCACCATAAGACTTTCTGAGATATAAGCAAATAAACACGACTGCCTCGTTTTTTTCCATATTTTTACCACCAAAATTAAAATTTTCAGCCATAGAATAATTTACAGGTATCATCTGAAAGGACTTGACTAGCGCATGTTGGCCGCCACTACAAAATGGCGGACAATAAATTTATATATGCGTCAGATCTGTTTTTTTTTAAATATAACTTTGGACCTCCTCAATATTAGTATCAAATGAAAGGGCTTGACCAGTAGAATACAATAAATTATTAAAAAAAAAGGTAAAATCCAAGATGTCTAAAACAAAATGACGGAACAAATTTTTTTAATTTCATCAATATGGGTATCAAATGCAAGAGCTTGACTAGTAGATAAGGTTTTTTTCCTGTCCCGGGAATTTGAGTTATTTAATCTTCCCGATTTCCCGGGATTATTTTTCGGGATCCCGGGAAATGAAAAAAGTGGCTACTATAACTTTTCTTCTTTAATATTAAAAGAAACGAAACTGTTTTAGATGGAAAGTTCTATAGTATGGAAGTTTTTTGAAAAGAAGGCTGATGACACTGCTGTATGCTCTTTATGTGCAAAGATAATTTCATGTAAAGGCCGATGCACCAGCGGATTAATGCGTCATTTGAGATCATTGCACAAAGCAATCTGGGAGAAAAAGTTAGCTGATATAAAAAATCAGAAAGAACTTCCGTCAAAAATTAAAAAAAAAAACTCAGCCCACGTTACCAATACTTCAAAATTTCCGTAAAGAAAGAGTTAAAGGGAAGTGGTCAAAAAACTCAAAATATTATTTATGCATTTGTTAAATACACTTGTAACTATTCGTCCAACATCGATAGAAAGAGAAAGAATGTTTTCTGTAACAGGGCAATTTGTTGATAAAATCAGAAATAGACTTTCTAACCAGTCAATAAACGCTTTGAGCGTATTAAAAGATTATTTTTCAACGGTCTAATTCATAAAAACTAAAACAACTTTATAAGAGGTTTATAAAACAAATTTCCATAGAAAATCTGTTTAATAAACCCTTTAAAAAACGTTGATATTTTTAATGAATAAGGCAGTAAGTCGTTAAAAATTCTTACGTTATATTTTTTAAATTATACCTTGTATTTGCATGTTTTTGAAATTGAATTCTAATGATTTTATTTTTGATCTCATAGCTGAAGTACCTGTATTTTTGTTTTTTGTGTTTATATTTGATCTCGTATCTAGAGAATAATATTTTTTTCAATTTGAAATATTTCTACTCAATTTTTATTTTAAATTCAAGTTTCTTTATTAATTTTTATAGTTTCGAAGTGTTTCTTTTACATTTTAGACTATATTATGCTTTTTAATAAAAAGTTTTTTATTATTTAAAAATAAATTTATTTCCTATTAATTTTGCTGCGGGATCCCGGGAAATTCAAAAATAAATTACGCATTCCCGCGAAACAAAAAAGTCTGGAAAAAAAACGCTACTAGTAGATTACAGTTAACTACGTGAAAATTCAAAATCGAGAATGGCGTCCAAAAGAAAAATGGCGTAAAAGATGAAATATAGGTTAAGCTACGATGTGGGATTATATCTATGTACTTAATGGTGAAGTGTATTATCAGATTCGGCACGGCCGAATATAGCACTCTTACTTGTTTTTTCTTAAAAAAAATCAATAAATAAATTGTATTTGATAAATTGATAAAACAAAAACGTAAACCGATTTATTTTAAACAAATAAAAAATATGTATATAGAGCTCACACACCCAAATGTTTAGACCAAGAAAACAACAATAAAATGTAAACAATAAAGGTTAAAAAAATAAACGCTATATAATATACATACATATGTATATGTGAGAAATTTTTAAGTACATTTTGTATTACAAATGTATGTGTAAACTACATATAAATATTTTTTATACATATCAATAACAATGAGAATTATACCGGCGAGATTTAGCCAAAGTTAATTTAAAATATCATTTATTTCTTTGTTGTGGAGCGGCGATTTAAAGCGGATTAAAATTAAATTAAAATTAAAACACTAAAGACAGCACTTACAAAACAATGATAGATAAAAGACGCGAAAGTTATTATGACTGTGAATAAATGACAGTGGGATGAGAGGATAAAAAAAAATTTACTAATTTTTGATAAATTTTTAATTTCATTAATAGTTTTTTCAAAAATGTATTAATGAAATATAAGAAATATTTTATTTGAAGATTTGAAACGTTTAATTAAAAAAACGTCAAGACGCATATAAGAATTATCACGCATGTTCTGCATTCCCAGTGAAATTAAATGAAACCGTTTGTTGTTAAAGCATGTTCTGTTGCTGTATATTATATTCGTTATTGCTTAGTTATTATTGCTTTTAATAGTAAATTTTTTAATTATATATGTACACCTAAAAATACATATGCAAGTAAGAAAAACTCTTTAATAACGCTTTTCGAAGAATTTAAAAATCTATTTTTGCAAATATTTAGTGTATTCAAAAATATCTTTATTGATGAAATAAAGTTTTAATTGGTAAGAAAAACAAGACAAAACAAGTAAGAGCACTATATTCTGCTGTGACGAATTTTGTATACCCATACCGCTATTTTCATAAACTTTTAAAGCATAGCATTTTTCAATATGTTATTAACAGTAATTGCTATGAAATAATCTCTTTATTTGTATAACTTCGATATGCTAGTAGAATTTGTTCGTAAATTTAGTCTTTCAATGAAAGTAGGCGTTAAAGTAGGCGTATCAATATAGTTTCTGCTAATAAATACAGCTTAGATATTTCAATATTGCCCTTTATTCTTCAAAAATCTTTATTCATAGAAAAATTCAATGAATTTGAAATAAAGCGTTATATGGAAAGTGGACGCAAAAATGGGCGTGTCACATTTATTTTCCGTTAATACAAAGCTTTTGACTAAAAAGCAATGTTTGCAATATTTCAGAATCATACATCTAATTTTGTCATTTATATTACATTTTAAATTTTGAATCTACCGAAAAATACACTGTGCGGTATAAAATTTCGTACATTTTGATTTATAACTTCCTTCCTATTGCATAGATTTAAGCAACTTTTAGGGAAAAAAATTTTTTTGCTCGGGAAATATACATTCGAAATATTATGGCTCTACGTTAATGCCACCATTTTTTTGGTGGCGGGTATAATAAAACAAAAATAACAAAAAATAAAAAAAACTCATAGATAACATCAACATCAATAATATCAACATAAAGCCACTAAACTCCTTACGTTTTCTAATTATTTGTACAGAAAAAAAATATACAACGACATTTCAATATTTAGTAGGCCCATCCTGAAATCGCCGAGACATTTACATTACCAAGTTTTCCGTTATATCGGCGGTTTTGGGTTTCTCTGCTTGTTATGTCGTATTACGGAACAGTTTTTCCAAAACATCCCAGATGTGTTCGATTGCGTTAAGATCAGGCAAATGGTGGTGAAAAATTTACTTATCTCCCAGACCCAAGCTTTCAAAGCACAAGGAACAGTTTTCCACAAATGTACGTCTTTATTCAAATGAGCCTTAGCGAATTCGAGGCAAAATTAACGTTTTTTTTTTTATTAGAAATTAGAGAATTTTTTCAAGCAGTCCATTACTATGTAAAACACTTATTATTGTTCTGGATCAGTAACATTAAAACATCTTGTAAAATGTTCCGTCAACTTTGGAGCATCCCTTATTGAAAGCCTTTTCATCACCCGTACCGTGACTTACTTTCAGCACTGTTGCTGTTTTCATAGTTTCTTATAACTGTTTAGACTGTAGCTCGAGTTAAACTTAAGGGTTTTACAATTTCTACTTTTCATTTTAAAAAGAACACTTTGTTTTTTGACACTTGCTATTTTTTGTCATTATAAGATTTTTAAAAGGAGTGCAAACATTTTATCATAGGAAATTTTAATAAGAGCAAACAGTTCAGCCATATTAAAAAAATTTCAATACGTCAAAATTTTATATATGTATGTTATAAAAGAAAACGCAATCAGTCAATAAAATCTAAAAACTTTTAGCTAAAAATTTACGTTTCTATCTTCTACTTCTACTTTCGTTTGTTTTCCTTTGCTGTTTCATTTTAGGAGGCACGACACTGTATGTAGACTTTTCCGGCTAATTTTTATGTGTATCCCTAACAACTTCAAGGTTACTAATATTTTCATTTCTTTTTTTTTTCCTTATACTTACTTATTAAAGCCTTAATTACTCATATAAAGTAAATATTACCATTAATTCATAAAAAATTACAAATATCTAGCTTTATTTCGAGTTTTTTCCCTAACTGTATATAGGTACCTACTTTTTGCAAATTTCTTTATTAAATTCCTGTAATTTTTTAAAATTTTCTATGTCTAAGACTAACTTTCAGCCCACTGTACATGGTGTATACCAACAACAAAACAAACTACAAATAACAGGTAAGAAAATTGACAAAGAATAAAAATTTAAATAAAAATAAAAATCCAAATACATTTCAACAAATAGCAAACATAAAATCATATTTTATTTGTCTTTTCGATTGGCTTCACCTCTAAATAATATTTAAAATTTTTATTTGCAAAAATACACACATATGTATGTATCTACACGTTATTTATACAAAAACAGCAATAACAATAACGGAATGAACAGACAAACAAAAAAGAAAAAAAAAATACTTAAACGCGAATATGTAAATATTTATCAAGTTTGTGTTGTTATTGTAGTTATTATGTTATTTTGTCCACTCCATATACAGAAAGACAGCAAACGGCCATTGAAATTAAAAAAAAAAAAAAACAAATGCCTAAACACACACTGAAACAGGCAATTTATTTAAATGCGAAATGTTACACAACTATCTAAACTAATCAATAATATTTTGCAAAAATTACTAAAATAAAATAAATGGCAGCAGCCACAATAAAATCAAAAACAATGTCATACAAATTATAATCTAGAAGAGAGCAAAAAATAACTAGAGGTGCCAACTAGTTTATTTGAAAAAAAAAAATCGCTAGTTTAAAAAACAAACTTGTAATCATAGCTGCCAGATTTGACGATTTATGTTATGTTTTTGACGATTTTCAAGAATTCAAGTTTGCAACATTTTTTATTACTTTTATACCAACTTTAAACTAACCTACCGTTGCCACATGCAAGTGCAAGTGAAAAAAACCAATACACTAACACTTTTTTACTAACACAACTACACTTTGGCAACCTGCGACTCAGCTTGCGAAGAAATTTTTAACATGGCTTTCAGACTGGGCAAGTCACTTGCGCAAGTGACTTGCGCAAGTGTTGTGTTTATAGGCAAAAGGGGTAAGGTCGGGTTAAGAGGAAGAAACTTGCTCATTTTTGAGTACACACTTGCCTGTACTCGGCAAGTACGAGCAAGTTTTTGTTGAGAAACCAAAAACAAAAGAGTAATAAAAACAAACAAGAGTGCTATATTCGGCCATGCCGAATCTTATATAACCTTCACAACGTGTTGTCATGCAACAACAATTGTTTATGTCACCATTTATCTCATATGAAATACGTACATACAAAACATACATATATAAAAACATCCCATTATAATATTATACATTAAGTTTACTTATGTGCTTAAAAAAAAATAAATTAAAAGAAAAATTAAAAATAAAACAATAAAAATTTTAATAAAATATAAAATAAAAAAAAATTTTTGGCTCACTCTAACCAGTATACCACGTTTGTATGTATGTGTAGATAATTGATAATTGTAGAAATTTCAAACGGAATGACAAACCTATATATACCCTTTTTCACTGTGTGAAGAGTATAATAAGTAAAAGAGAACGAAACTTGGGCAAGTCAGTTGCTGAGTCTGAACATGAAAGCAAGTTCAAAGAAAAATAAAAGAAAATAAAAAACTAACTTGAGCAAGTGACTTGCCCAATGCGAAAGGGGTATAAGCAAGTAAAATTTTTACAGTTACGGCAAGTAAAGTGACAAACCGAAAAACAGTGTTGTCTATTACTGAGTTTTTTGTTAACTCAACAATATATCATACAATTGTGGTCAATAATTCAAGTAATTTTTTTTAATAAATATGTATATATGTATATGAAGAATATTAAGAAAAATTATAAATATTCATTTAAAATGTAAGTTTTAATATAAATATCAATTTTTAATAAAAAAAAATTATATTAAAAAGTTATTTGTCTATAGGTAACGTTCAATAGTGGTTATTGACAACACTTAATTACCAATTGAAGCAGCGCTATTTGTTTTAAATTTGTTTGAAGTTTATTTGTTGACGACATTTTAAAAATGAACTTGCACTGTGCTGTGTAGCCACTCAAAAAATTTTTGTGTTTTTTTTTTTGGCATTTCTCCTGATTTTCGTTAGTAATACGTATACACTACTTGCAAGTAAATACTTGCCTGTGGCAACGTAGGGTAAATAAAAATAATTTGTAACGGTTTTTTACGTTATTAATAATAGAACAGAGTGAAAGAGATAAATCTATCATTATTTAATGTGTTTGTGTGGATAATTTTTCCACTTTGTACATTTTTAACATAGTATATAACACATTTTTTCAACTGATAGCTACAACACGGACAAATATAAATTTGGAAACACGTTTAAAACAATTATAATTTTTTATGTAAATTTATTTAAAAATAAGTGTAATTTGTCATATGCTTAAATACTTAAAAAAAATGGTAAGTTCTTTTTAATTATACATTAAAGCCTTAAAAATCAAACATTATATTTTCAATAGAAATTCAAGATGATTAAAATACTAGCAGCTCTTCCTCTGTAAGTAGAAATTTCATCCATTTTTTATAAAAAACTTTGTAAAAAAAAAATTAAATTTATATAGTGTTTTTCACAGGTAACCAACAAGAAGAGGAAAATTAAGGAAGACTGGTTTGCAGATCCTGAAATAAGTTTATGGGCTGAAAAGCGAAACGATGTAGTTTATTTTGGCGTTGTGCTCGTCTTACGCTTGTCTAAAGCTACCTTAATCGGTAGAAACTTTAGCAAGAATTGATTATAATTACTTGTCAAATAGTCGAAAAAGATGCAGCCAATTTATTATTATTTATTATTTTTTTTATTTCTATATTAATATTTATTTTTCGAAATTAATTCTAAATTGTATTATATTTATTGTCATGTTCTTAACTCAAAGGGTCTAATAAAAACATTGATCTGTCTAGATTTAAAAAGTTTGTTATGTTATGCATTAAATAAAAAATGTTTTTTGTATTTTAAAGTATTACATTTGAACTCTTTTTAATTTGTATTATATTTTTATATTAGGCTATAAGTTATGTGATAATGACAGAATATCTAGGAAAAGTTAGTTATCCGATACTAGCTGAGTGGAATGCATTTTCGAAACCAGCTACGGTTTCATCATCAGCACTCTTTTGATCAGAACTACAAATGTTGTTTTGTTTTGAAAAATGCGTTTTTTTATTTTGACGTTTTTATGGCGATTTGACTAAACCATTTGACGATTTTTTCCCCAAATAAGACGATTTTACTCCAATTTTATCTGGCAGCTATGCTTGTAATGGCATTAATTGTTGATAAAGAGAAGCAGCGTACATTTAACAGGGAAAACATAAAATTCCAGTTGATCGTTTTATGTTTCTGCTACCAAAAAAACATATTGAAATTAAACAAGTAAGAGCGCTATATTCGGCCATGCCGAATCTTATATACCCTTCACAACGTGCAGTCATGCAATAACAGTGGTTTGTGTCACCATTCATCCCATATGAAATACGTACATACATATAAAAAAATACATATATAAAAACGTCCCATTGTAAAATTATAAATTCACGCATGTATGTTAAAAAAACAAAAAAAAAAAAAAATTTAAAAAAAAATTTTAAAAAAAATATTTAAAAAATTTAAAAAAAAAAAATTAAAAAATAAATTAAAAAAAAATAAAAAAAAAAATTAAAAAAAAAATTTAAAGAAAAATAATAATAAAAATATAAATAATATATTAAATAAAAAATAAAAAAAAAAATGAAAAAAAATTTTAAAAAAAAATGAAAAAAAATTAAAAAAAAAAATTTTTTTTGGCTCAGCTGGGATTCGATGCCACGTTTTCTCTAACCAGTATACACGTTTGTATGTATGTATGTTGTTGTTGTAATGTTGTTTTTGTGAAAAAAAAATCGAGGTGGTCGTGGGTTTTTGCTCATATCTCAGTTGTTAATGTACCGATGTTTCTGATTTTCAATACCGATCTACTCCCGAATATTTCTGATATTTTAATACCTTGCCCGGGTCCAACCTATGTCGGGGGGCTTCAAAAAGTTGATTTCAACATACACACGGACAGACGGACAGACTGACAGGGCTTAATCGACTCCCCTATTCATAAGCTTTCAGAAAATATATACTTTATGGGGTCGGAAACGAAAATTGTAGAAATTTCACACGGAATGACAAACCTATATATACCCTTTTTCACTGTGTGAAGGGTATAAAAAAAAAAATTAAAAGAAATTTAATCGAATTTGCCATCGAGACTAACTTGTTAGATACACCTTGAAATTTTTAGCTTATTTTACCCATGTGTGGTATACAACATAAAAATTAAAAAAAAAATCTATAACTATAAATAGAATAAAAACAAGTAAAAGCGCTATATTCGGCCGTGCCGAATCTTATATACCCTTCACAACGTGTAGTCATGCAATAACAGTAAATTCACGTATGTATGTTAAAAAAAACAAAAAAAAAATAAAAAATAAAAAAAAAATTTAAAAAAAAAAAATTTAAAAAAATTAAAAAAAAAAAAATTATTATATACATATATAATATATATAAAACAAAAAAAAATAAAAAAAAAATTAAAAAAAAAAAATAATAAAAATATATATAATATATTAAATAAAAAATAAAAAAAAATAAAAAAAAAATTAAAAAAAAAAATTTTAAAAAAATTTAAAAAAAAATTTTTTTGCCTCAGCTGGGATTCGATGCCACGTTTTCTCTAACCAGTATACACGTTTGTATGTATGTATGTTGTTGTTGTAATGTTGTTTTTATGAAAAGAAAATCGAGGTGGTCGTGGGTTTTTGCTCATATCTCAGTTGTTTATGTACCGATGTTTCTGATTTTCAATACCGATCTACTCCCGAATATTTCTGATATTTTAATACCTTACCCGGGTCCAACCTATGTCGGGGGGCTTCAAAAAGTTGATTTCAACATACACACGGACAGACGGTCAGACGGACAGACGGACAGACGGTCAGGGCTTAATCGACTCCTCTATTCATAAGCTTTCAGAAAATATATACTTTATGGGGTCGGAAATGAAAATTGTAGAAATTTCACACGGAATGACAAACCTATATATACCCTTTTTCACTGTGTGAAGGGTATAACAAAGTAAAAAAATTCTTAAAGAAAAAAAATTAAGTTTTTTTAAATGACAATTTATTGAAAATTTTCTATTGATTTAAAATAATTTTTTTGCAGATATTTAACAATCAATTATTTTTATAACAAATTTTGCGGCTATGTACACATATTATGGCATTTAGGCTGTAGCATACATGAGTCGTTCATATCGATATCTATCAATTTGACAAAACAAAAAAATTTATATTTTTGAATTGTAGAACCTGTTGTTGAAGTTGAAAGCCTTTGCAGTAATAACGAAATTGTAGTTTTTTAATTATTTATAACCTAGTAAAAGTCGTTACTTAATACGATTTTTAAAGCCTAAATAGGGACTTCTTTTAAACTTTCCAAAGCCCACTTAGCTCCATTGACTTTAGATCTTGTTAAGAGTTTAGTCGCAAGCATGCCAGAAAAACATTAAATAAAAATCTGATAAAATCAGTATTTTCCACATTGTTGAAGACAAATCTAAACAGATTTGGTTTTTTTTCTAACGATGGGTTACTTCATGTTTGTCGGTCATATGTAATTCGTGCAGCAAACGTTAAATTACCGACATGACCGACATGACGAGCAGAGCAACCAATCTTAAAAAAACATCTTTCTACAAATTGACTTTTGCTATAAATCTATTAAAAATTTGTTGTCAGACATACATACATAGTTAAACAATCTCAAATAAAAACAAGTAAAAGTGCTATATTCGGCCGTGCCGAATCTTATATACCCTTCACAACGTATAGTCATGCAATAACAGTAGTTTGTGTCACCATTCATCCCATATGAAATACGTACATACATATATAAAAACATCCCATTGTAAAATTATAAATTCTCGTATGTATGTTAAAAAAACAAAAAAAAAATAAATAAAAAAAAATTTTAAAAAAAATTTAAAAAAAAAATTTGTAAAAAAATTAAAAAAAAAAATTTTAAAAAAATTATTATATATATAATATATATAAAACAAAAAAAAAAATAAAAAAAAAATTAAAAAAAAAAATTTAAAAAAAAATAATAATAAAAATATAAATAATATATTAAATAAAAAATAAAAAATAAAAAAATATAAAAAAAAATTAAAAAAAAAAATTTTAAAAAAATTAAAAAAAAAAATTTTTTTGGCTCAGCTGGGATTCAATGCAACGTTTTCTCTAACCAGAATACACGTTTGTATTACCCCTTTCTCATTGGGCAAGTCACTTGCTCAAGTTAGTTTTTTATTTTCTTTTATTTTTCTTTGAACTTGCTTTCGTGTTCAGACTCAGCAATTGACTTGCCCAAGTTTCGTTCTCTTTTACTTATTATACTCTTCACACAGTGAAAAAGGGTATAGATAGGTTTGTCATTCCGTTTGAAATTTCTACAATTATCAATTATCTACACATACATACAAACGTGGTATACTGGTTAGAGTGAGCCAAAAAATTTTTTTTATATTATATTTTATTCAAATTTTTATTGTTTTATTTTTAATTTTTCTTTTAATTTATTTTTTTTTAAGCACATAAGTAAACTAAATGTATAATATTACAATGGGATGTTTTTATATATGTATGTTTTGTATGTACGTATTTCATATGAGATAAATGGTGACATAAACAATTGTTGTTGCATGACAACACGTTGTGAAGGGTATATAAGATTCGGCATGGCCGAATATAGCACTCTTGTTTGTCTTTATTACTCTTTTGTTTTTGGTTTCTCAACAAAAACTTGCTCGTACTTGCCGAGTACAGGCAAGTGTGTACTCAAAAATGAGCAAGTTTCTTCCTCTTAACCCGACCTTACCCCTTTTGCCTATAAACACAACACTTGCGCAAGTCACTTGCGCAAGTGACTTGCCTAGTCTGAAAGCCGTGTATGTATGTATGTTGTTGTTGTAATGTTGTTTTTGTGAAAAAATCGAGGTGGTCGTGGGTTTTTGCTCATATCTCAGTTGTTTATATACCAATGTTTCTGATTTTCAATACCGTTCTACTCCCGAATATTTCTGATATTTTAATACCTCACCCGGGTCCGAGCGATGTCGGGGGTCTTCAAAAAGTTGATTTCAACATACACACGGACAGACGGTCAGACGGACATACTGACAGAGCTTAATCGACTCCCCTATTCATAAGCTTTCAGAAAATATATACTTTATGGGGTCGGAAATGAAAATTGTAGAAATTTCATACGGAATGACAAACCTATATATACCCTTTTTCACTGTGTGAAGGGTATAATTATTGTTTAGGTAAATAATTTTTTGCCAAAAATTGTTTGAATGATGTTTGACAATTGAAAATGATGTAGGTAGGTAGATGTATAAGAGAAGAGAAAAATATATGAAATTTTTACATTTGGAAAAGAACATCTGATCAATTTAAATTTCGTTTTTAGGTGTACTCTGGTATAGATCAGAAATTTATTGATTTTTTTTTTTATTCAAAATTGAAAATTCTTCAAAAATATTTTTTTAAAACATAAAAAAACTATAAAAAATAAAATAAATCTCTTAAACTACATGAAAAAGTTATTTTATTATACCAAAAATTGTAACAGCCGTTTTATTAGTTCGGAACAGAACGTACCTACATAAATGCAATTAATTTAGGCTATAAAAATCACCAGCTACAAGAAACAATAAAATAAAATGTCTGTTTATATGTATGTATCTCTATCACTGTATACATAAGTATTTAAGTGTGTATATTAATAACATTATAATTTGATTTTTTATATAATAAAATACAACAACGACAACAAAAAAAATTAAAAACAACGCGAAATAAATAGGTACTAAGAAGAAATAATGAAATAATAAAATGAAATAGATATGAATGACTATGAAGTGGAAAGATGTAAACGAGTACAAATTGTACTTAAATTGTTGATTTGTTTTTGTATTTATATTGTGTTTAACGATGATTTTGTTTTTTTTTCAGGTAAATAACAGAGAATGTCCATAGCACTGAGTATAAAAAAAATGAGCATAAACTTTTTATATAAAAATAAAAAAACCGTTTAGTTTGTTTACATCGTTAAGGGCAGGAAATTAAATACAAATTAATGACAATAATTGAATATTGAAACAATTAATTAAATGTCTGTAAAAGTAATAAATCTATAAAGCAATTTAACTATTATACCTATAGAAAATTTCCAATTTAATGGAAATATTTAAATATGTATATAAATTTTTAATTTATTAAATTTACACTTATCGAGTAAACCTCGTATTTATTCAATATTTAACTCACTGCTAATTTAAAGTTAAATATTTAAAAACGCTAATAATTGTTCTAATTGAAACAAAACAGTGTAAACTAAAAAAACAAATGAGTCATTAAGATCAATTAGCACAATATTATTGTATCATATTATTAAAACAAGCAGTTCATAAAAGGTTAAAGCTAAAGCAGAGATGGAAGTTTCAATTTCATGATACAAAAGTATAATATAAAGAATTCGAAACGGCCCAAAATGACTTCAGACAAGCTGTGTTTTACATATAACTTGTCACTTTTGTGATCCATATGTGTGCAAAAATTATCATTTTGCAGATGGTTTTTAATTTTTGGTTTCATAATTTTTTTTTTTTTTTTTTTTTTTGTCTACAGTAAATGATTTTGTGCAAGAATTTTGTTTATCAATTTTAAATATGTAGTTTTTCTATGCGATTTTTGTAAAAAATTTTGTTAATAAAGCGTGCAAAATGGATCTTCAAATTACAGTATTATATACAAAAATTTGTAAAACTATATAAAAATCTATTTTTTATTTTTTTTATCGACAAGAAAATCTCTCTGGTAAAATGCTTGACAATTTGTTATATGAATTTTATTTATAAATGTATTTTACCCAAGCAATCAAGTGTGTGAAGAAAAGCGATCGCTATCGAAACGATTTCAAACCCATCTTTTTAAAAAGACGTAATAAATTACAATATATTTTGAGAATTTTTAGAAAAGTCTCAAACTATTGACTTCTAAAAATCATACTAGAATATAAAATGTAAATAAAATGTAATAAAAATAGGAATCGAAATTTATTAAAAACGAATGAAAAACAATTTTGAAAATTTTGACAAAACGACTATAGCAAACACATCACACCTTTCATCGCTTTCAATTAGGTTTTAAGTGCAAATCGTTTTTCATCACAAGCCTGAATGTTTCAAAAGGTTCACATGACATTATTTGTGCAGTGCAACTTAAAAAGTCGTATGTAGATTTCAGTACTTTTCGTTTGACTTTTACAAACATTAAAACAATTTCAATTCATTCATAAATAATTATTAAAAATAAATGAAACTTTATTTGCAAAACCCATAGAAGTATACGAAAACTTCTGTATAGGCAAGTTAGCAATAGATGTACAGTGAACTCGCGGTAATGTGAACTGCCAATATAGTAAACTATCAAGATGTATGGAAACCTATTTCTTTACATGAACACTCTTTATAGTGAACATAGTTTAATGGCTAAAATAGTAAACAAATATTTTGGAAATTTTTGCTTTATATTAAGCTTTCGGGAATTAATTTACTTATAAAAAAGAAAACAATAACCTTTCAGTTTTGTTAACGAGAGTCTGTATTCAGTAGTTTTTCATTACGAAAACGTTTTATTTACATACAACAAAAATTCCTAAGAATAAGCGAATGTTTTTAGTAATTTAAAAAAAAAACCGGATATTTTTCAACTTTTAGAAAAAGGATCAAGTGTTACAGCACTAAAATAAACTTATATTTTGTTCAATACGTAATAAGAACAATAAAATTTCCCAAACATTAATAAAACCGTAGAAAACTCATAATTTTTAACAAAGCACTGCAGTGGGCTGAATCTGAAATTATCGACCTAAAAGATGTTAAAAACTGAAGATACTAAAGGAGGTGACAACTAAATACTTTTTAGCACAAAAGAACACTTAAAAAATGACAACAGATTATTTTTTTTTACCTAAAATATTTATATTATGTTTTGATAATGTACTTAATAGGTACAATGAGTTCAAGCATTTATTTATTTATTTTATTATTTTTTTTTTAGATAAACATTTAGTATTAAAAGAAAATTTATATGAAAAAAAGTTTGAAATGTATTAATGTTGTTTATTTATGATGGGACTTAATTAACAACACATTTCAGTATGGTACTACAAATTTCAACAATCAAAAATAGGAACTACCTTGGTTTTTATTAGTTCACATTATCGCGAGTTCACTGTACATATTTTCAAAATAAGTTTACACCAATAATGACTATTGATGAATTACAAAACTTTACCAATCTATATTATTTAAATTAAGAATTTTTTAACAGAAATTAGTTTACAAAATTTTTTTTTCTTTGTATTTCTATTTAAAAGCTAAATAAAAAAATTTCAAAACATTCCTTGTTTTTGAAAATTTTGTTGCATTCAATTAAATTGTTTAAACTTAATTATGTATTTATAAACTCATTCTGCTTACATTAATGTCAAAAAATGTGTTAATCCTTATTACATATTTACTACATTAAAAATTTATTAGTTAAAACTGTTGAAGGTAAATATTTTTAATAACAAGTAATAGATTCTCCAACCCTGCACTAAGAAGAATTAGCATAGCAATATCTCTCAAATTTGGTCTCTTTTAAATTTTTAAGCTCACCAAAGAAATCTTTACGTGAATCCGAATAAAACAACTACAAAGCGAAGGAGTTAATTAAATTTAAAAAGTATTCGTAATACAAACATACGAAAAAAAAACTAAAACCTGAAATGTGTGAAACTTTTACGACCAGGTTTTCGCTATTGCTTTTGCAAATCATGTTAATACAAGTTGACGAAGAAAAAAAATAAGAAGTCAGTTTCCTATACATACTTTTATGAAATTGTACATACATATGCATATATATGTAATGTACATACCGCACTAATATTTGTGGCGATTTTATTTCATGTTTAAATTGTTCGTTATTAACAAGATTAAGAAATCACAAGATACACAAAGTATTCACGAGATTTTTAAAGTTAAACACACACTCACATTTTGCTACAATAAAAATGAGCGAGAAATCAAAAAGAAACAAAATAAGTAAGATAAACAAAACAAAAAAATAATAATGTACTAGTTTTAACGACAGCTGCTTTAAAAAGAAGACTAAAAAGAAACAAATCGAATAGCATGAAATTGATGGAATCTCATAGATACAATTATAATGCTAATTGAGTAAAGAAAATTATAAGAGTTTGAGAAAATATAAAAGTTGAATTCCACCTTAACAGTGATGTCAATTTAGTGATTTCATGAAAACATATGTGACATTGATTAATTCTGCTATAATAAAAAAAAATTTGCCTATTTATTTGTTAGCCGAAAATGTGATAAAATAAATCATTATAATAAATACGAATTTACAAAATATAAAAATTCATATAGGAAAAAAATTTAATTTCTAGAAATTTTTGTGTTTAAAAATTTTTGTTTTAACTCTAAAAAAAGGTCAAAAGTAAATTAGTAAGGTAAACAAAATGTTTAGTTTTTAAAATAAAGTTTAAAAAAATAAATTAGTTAAAATATTTACAGAAATATTTATAAATTAATTTGCTTTGGCGAAATTAATTAAAGGTGGTTTACAACTTTTTACAATTTAAAAAATAAAGTTTTAAAAATTAATTAAATTTATATACATATTATAAAGCATCGCAAAACGATGGCATATTTATTGATCGGGTAATTATGATTCGCCAGCTCAATTTTTCTTCCCTAATTTCAAACTCCAGCTGTTAAAGTCCATATAAAAAAACAATGCTCTCCCTTCTCTCATTTCTTTCAAATGTCAAACTTTATACACAAAAAAATATAAGCAACACACAATTCTTTCCGAACTGAATAAATATGCTTTGCACAAAATATTTGAAAATTACAACTCATATGTAGAAACACAAATTCGTAATAAATTTTTAAATTGTTTTAAAACTAAAAAATGTCGATGACGCCGCCAGCCCGTTAACCGCACCAAACAGACATTCTGTGTAGATGCATCAGTTTTTCAACAATCACTCGTACATTCTTATTTGCCCAAATTCGGTAGTTTGGATTGTTAATGAATGCACTGAGGTGAAATTATGCTAACCAAAAGAAACACGTAGTGCACGAAATGCATTTTGATTTTAATTGTTATTTTCGTAAATTTAACATACTGGTCTCCATGGTTGAATTTGTCAAACACTGAAGCAAGGAAATGTCAAATTAAGTTGGGCAAAAAAACTTGCCGTTAAGGTGTGACTCATAATTAACATTGTGCATTATGATTTGACCACCGTTTAGAATTAGGGATACATTAAAGACTTTGTTAAAAAATAAAGAAACTAGTAAATATGAGTCTTTTAATAGTACGTTATTCTATATATCTAGTAAAATAGTTTCAGTTAAAACAAGTAAGAGTGGTATATTGAGTCGTGCCGAATCTAATAGTACCCTTCACCGCTATGTACATAGGCATAATGACCACATCGTAGCTTAGCCTAGATTTTAGATTTCATAATATACACTTTTTTTATTATTTCCGACGCAAAAAAACAAAAATAAAACTTTCATTTTTAAATTTTAGAAAAAAAACCGAAGCAGTTTTATTTTGGTGTTTATATCTCACGTAGTTTTAAACTAATTTCTTAGTTTTTGTTAGAAATAATTTTTGAGATTACGACTATAATTTCGCGTCTCAAGCGTGTCCAACAATTATTTTGGAGCTTGAGAAATATGCTATATAAAAAAATATACTTTTTTCTTAAATAATAACTTTACATATTAGTTATCAGTTTCTCGAAAATGTTTCACGAATATGTATCTGTATAGTCATACAATAAGTCTTAGTTAATGTACTTTTCGAAATACTGGGTTCATTTTTCATAAAGATATAAAAGCATTTCTGATTTTAAATGTCTTTGCAGAATTTTAAAAATGTGATTTGGTGCAGTTTAACTCCCTCCAACTGAATTACACATTAATTACGTTACGTCTTTAGTTGTTCTACACTTCTACCACGAGATCGAATAAAAACAAATGCCCTTTAAAACATTTTTGTAACTCTTCTAATAGCTGTTATAAAGTTTTATAATAGAGATACATACACAAAAACAATCAAACATACAATAAATTCTTCTCATATTGACCTTTTATTTATTTTCTTATTTTACTTTTCGTCTTAACATTTACACTTAAAACCCCTTTTCTTTTTCTAGAAACATTCGCCTTTTAGCCATTCAAATTCGTCTAATTTAGCTATTGTTTTTGTGTTTTTTTTTTCGTACAAACACAGAACACCCACCCGACCCTAAACGATTGCCGTTATTTACTTCTTTATTCTTTATAGTATCGATGTATGTATGTTCGTTCATTTGCTGGTTTAATATTAACATTATTTTTGTTTATTTGTTGTCATTAAGAAACGACCATCGCTAAAAGGGGTTTCTGCTTTAAAGTTTAAACACACATGCTCACACTTATAGCTAACCCCCATTAATAACAATAACAACAATAGGAACACCTACACCAACAGCAATATGAGTTGGAATAAACTTGGCGGTTGGTATATTCAGAGTATGATGGGGAGTAATATTTTAATTTGCTCGTTTTTATATGTATGTATATTGTTTTGTTGGGGTTTCTTTCGTTTGTTGTGTGTAATTGTTGTCATGTTTAGTTGTTGTTAGTTTAACGTTTAATAGTTGTTGATGTTATGTTATTGTTGTTATTTAAATCTTGCTTTTGTTGTAAAAATATAAATATACTCGTTTGTTAACGGCTTCGTAACTATGTAGGTATAGGTACGACACATTTTGTTTACATTGCAGTTGTTTAAGAAAGGAGTGATGCCAGATAGTGCTTGATAAGTATGACTATTAAAAAAGTGGTTTTTGCTGGTTATTATACAAAAGAAAAGGGTAAATTCGCAAACTATCATTATTTAAGGATATAAAAGAAAATCATAAATTACATAGTTACATTAGTGATGTAACAAATATCAAATTTAAGGAATTCTCAGATGCAAATGTCAAAAGTTTGCGAATATTCTTTACAGGAAATATCGAATTTAAGAAGGCATTCGAAAATGCTCTATTGCAGTCTTTTCTATAAAAAAAATTTAATACGTTTCGTATTTTTTACAATATTTTTGGATAGATACCTATTATTTTTATAAAAATTATCTATAAGTTTTGTCTTTCTTATAGAAAACTATCTATAAATTTATACATTTCGAGAAATCCCCAACGTTTTATGCTGCTGATGAAATATTGTACATAATTTTAATCAGTTTTAAGCTGACTATTGAGAGGTGCGGTGTCATAATGGCAAAGAAATAATTTACGTTGCAGACAATTAAAGACAAGCTTGAGATTTAAAAGAAAAACAGAAAATATTTATCTACTGTTATACGAATGCCTTGAACTTGAGTGTTTTGAATTTTAATACATATTAAACTTAAATTTTATGTGCCATATATTTTATATGGGAAATTAATACTCGGTACTTGCGACAACCTCGAAACTTGCACCGAGCCCGGTTTTCATTACGTGCAAGAATCGAGTTTCTACTGTATAGAACAATATATTTTATAAAGTTATACCTATATAGTTTATACCTATTTGTTATAAAGTTATCAAAATCAAAACAAAAAAAAAAACTAATTGAAAAAATCCCAAAAAAATCACCCGCCCTTTTTAAACAAGATTTTAATCCTAATATTTTTTATAAAATGTTTAAAAGGTATTGTGCAGATGCTTATATATGTATGTATGTATATAATTTATTTTTAATTTCTTTTCACAATCAACATACATACATACATAAGTAAATACATACATGCGTTTATATTGTTTTTATAATTTTTCCTTTTTGTAGGTATATATGAATGTACATACATATGTAAGTAGGTATTTGGTATTCTATTGTTTAGTAAATTTTTTTTATTTGCCAGTATTATTATAGTTGAAGTTGTTGTTGTTTTTGTTTTTTGTGCCGCTTTATATTATTCGTTGTGAGCAATTTGTGTTCAAATTAAGTGTAAAATTCTTTTTATACAAAATTAAAAAAAAAACAGGGTAGTATGATTTACAAACATGTTCAATGTACATACATACATGTTGTAAGCGTCAAAGTGTGGAATAATTGTAAGTAGGTATGTAAAAGTACAGAATATAAAACTCATGCAAAACATATAACTTAATAACAGAAAATTTTCATACCTACTCGTAGTTCACATTTTAATATTCCTGTTTATTTTATTACTAATTTTTTATTTTGCTGATACTTTCTTTTGTTTCACTGTTAGGCAGACAGTGTTTGTTTGATTGTGGTTGCAATTTTTTCCCATAATGTGAAGTGTTAAATGTATGTAGTTAAATCTATGTGTGTACGGTTGCATCTAAACTGCGTTATGTATTGACAGCAGCTGCTCAAAAGTGTCATAAACATTGAATATTATTATAAATTGTTGTTGTTGTTTGGTTATTTGTGTTTAAATATGTATGTATGTGAAACAGCGTTAAAGTTCTTTTATGTTATGCGAGTCATTTGTATATTGCGTTTTTTTATATATATTGTTCTTATTGTTTTCGTTGTATTATTATGGAATTTATTATGAGTATTATCTCTTGTACCTATTTCTTGTTAGAAATCCCAGTTATTTTAAATGGTGCTTTGTTATAGCGTTTAGCCATTGATACGTTATGTATCCAAGTCATCTTTTAAGTACCTACATATTGTCAATACGTTTTTATAAAACGTTTAACTGAAAGGTATTTTGTTTAAAACAATAAGCACTAAATTAAATTTAAAAATAAATAAAAAATTTAAATTAAATTTGTTGTAAAATATTAAAGTCTAATATATGATTATGCCGATAACGAGTGCTGATGACGAAACAATAAATTAAAAAAAAAATTGATATTGATAATAATTTATAATTATTATAAATTAAAATTATAAGCACATGGCACGTAGTTTCTGACATACAGGAATTTATTGATCGGTGTCTAACGCTTTGATAGTACATATGTACATACTTACTAGTAAAAAAAAAACTATTATTTCAATACTGCCAGACAACAGATTAATTTATTATGCATAACAAAAATGTCTTAAGAATATGAGAGAACATGTTATTAGGTACGAATGAAAAATTAAAAAAAAAAAAAAAAAAAAAAAATGATATGCTTCCCATTTTCTAATTTCATTAAATTGTAACATAACTTGTGCTCATGTTGAAATCGTAGTTGTTTACAAAATTGCATTCCACTTGGCTTATATCGAAATATATTATATATGTATATGTAGGTAACTTAAAAAAATCCAACAAATATTAATTTATAATTAATTAAAATTATTAACATTCAAACAAACAAAGTAAGAACACTATGTTCGGCTGTGCAGATTTTTTGATCATACTCACTACCAACTTTGTGTAGTATTTTTATACATAAAAAAATTATTTTATTACCAACTTTAACCACAAGAATAATTTCCTAATAATATGCCGTTAAATTATTTTTGTACTCTTCACATAAAAGTGAAAAAGGGTATATGTATGTAGGTTTGTCATTCCGTGTGAAATTTCTACAAGTTTAATTTCCGACCCCATAAAGTATATATATTTTCTGAAAACTTATGAGTAGGGCAGTCGACTAAGCATTGCCAGTCCGTCCATCTGTCTGTGTGTATATAAAAATCAACGTTTTGAAGCCCCCCGACATCGATTGGACCCGCGAGATATATTAAAATATCAGAAATATTTGGGGCAGATCGGTATTGAAAATCAGAAACATCGTTGTATGTTTTTTACAAGAACAAAATAACACACATACATATATGCGTGGTATACTGGTCAGAGTGAACGCGGAATGAAATGCCAGTTGAGCAAAAAAAAAATATTTTTTTGTGTTATTGCATGACTACACGTTGTGAAGGGTATATAGGATTCGGCACGGCCGAATATAAAACTCTTATTTGTTTATATTTAGATATTAAAACACAGAGACCATTATTCTTCAAAATATCTGTCCAGAGAGAAAATATATAAAATTAAGAAAAATCGTTTTATGGAAGATGGGCGTGAAAATGGTGGTGTCACCTTCATTTTCAATTTTTACAATATGTGCAGAATGTCAGAATTTTATATCAAATTTAATTTTTATTTTGTTGAACTTTTCTATTTAAACTAATATTTAAATTTTTAATCATGCTTGAGTTCATATTAACATTCTTTATTTTTACAAAGAATTTTTAATTGTGATAAATGAAAAAATAATTCTGAAAAATTATATTTTTACCGACATCAGCTTTTTTCATCATCAGCTCTCTCTGATCCAGGGACTTTGTAAAAATAAAGAATGTTAATAAGAATCATATATCTTTATATTCTGTCGGTTTTATGATGTGTGCTGTGCTGGGTACATTTTCGGGTATTTTGATCTAGAACTCCTTTTGTAATAGACGAATTTGAAAATTTTTTGGGTAAAAATTGTTTACTCAAAATATGTATATACCTGTTTAATTTTAGCACACTACGTCATTGCGTTCAGACGCAATCGCATTTTATTTGATGTCAGAAGGGCATTTTTTCAAAACTTACTATTTCATTGGAAGTTTAAAATATCTTCCTAATGGAATGTTTTACAATATTCTGGCAATAGTTCATCACATAGCTTTTACTGTTCGTGCTCTAATGTGCTTTTTACGGACGAACTTAGATAAATCGTCCGAAAAATCAAACTAGTACCCATAATATATATATTTTATGGGGCCAAAAATTTAAATTTCGATGTGTTACAAACGGAATGACAAAATTAATAAGCCTTTACATCATTTTTACGCGTGGTGTTTATAAAACACTAGCCAAACCCGGCGCGCGTTGCTACGCCCCTTAATGAATCGAAATGCATTCTGAACTTTAATTGAATATCAAGTGCAAAAGCCTAAATATTATAATTTTTTTTATGGGCGTGGCATTGCCCACTTTTCTAATCACGAAATTGTAAAGTCATAACAGCTCAATATGTGTGCAAAGTTTCAGAAGAATCGGACCAGTGCAAGTACCTCAAAATTAAAATTTTTTTTATGGGCGTGGCCCTGCCCACTTTTCTAATCACGAAATTATTTAGTCATGACAGCTCAATATGTGTGCAAAGTTTCAGAAAAATCGGTCTGGTGCAAGTACCTCAAAATTGTACCCTTTTTTTATGGGCGTAGCCCCGCCCACTTTTTTAATCACGAAATTATAAAGTCATGACAGCTCAATATGTGTGCAAAGTTTCAAAAAAATCGGTCCAGTGCAAGTACCTCAATATTAAAACTTTTTTAGGGGCGTGGCCCCGCCCACTTTTCTTATCACAAAATTATTTAGTCATGAGAGCTCGATATGTGTGCAAAGTTTCAGAAAAATCGGTCATGTGCAAGTAGCTTAAAATGATAACTAATTTTTTATGGGCGTGGCCCCGCCCACTTTTTTCCACCCATAAACACTCCCTGGTATATGTACAACAACTTACCAAAGTTTGAGCCCGATCGGTTTTACAGTTTCGGAGTCTATAGCTAACACACACACACACACACACACACACACACACACAGAGTTTCACTTTTATATATGTATATAGATTAAATGAAATTACGGATTTTTTTTTTTTGCCTAACTTCCTAGATATCTTTAATGTCTCGGCTTTTATTTTAGTTCGGTAAAGAATATTTTTTTATTGTGTTTTTAATATGAGTAAAAAAGCCACCCGCTTTTTCTCAAAAAAAAAAAAATAATAAAAAATAACACGTACATGCGTATGTGTTAAGAAAAGAATCATAGACGACGTGTGTTTTTGAAGGATAGAAGTAGACAATTTTTTTTTTTTTCGATTCTTCACAGTATATTTGTTTTTTGCAACAATTGTTGTTTTTATTATTCTGTCTCTATGGGTCGCTTTTGTTTACCTTCATTATTGGGTTTTGTGTTTTTTTTAGGTAGCCATCATCTGGAAAGTATCCTTGTTGTTTTTAGTACTGTTGATAATTGTATGCCCTTGGCAATTTTTTTTTCTTTTAATTTCCTTTTTTTACAAAAAAAAATAATAAAAATAAAAACGCTCAATGTATCCGTTTGTTATTTATAGAAGTTCAAATAAATTTTGTTTAGTGATACGAATTGTTCCTAAACACCCTTAACATTTCTACAAACATGCAATAGTTTTTAAAAACAACTTCCTTACAGAAAATTTTAAACTACACATTGTTGCTGAAATGTACTAGTTACTTTGTAGTCCTATTGTGTGTAGAGAGTTCATGGACCATGTAATTTTTAAGCAAAACTAAAAACTTTTGTACATTTGCAAAAAGTACATCGAAAAGTGACATACGAGTAATTTTGAAACTACTTCGTTATGTAAAGCTGGGATCTATGGCCCAGCTCTAGCACATCGTAATTATAAGGAATTCAGATTTATTTTTAAACGCGTTTTTAACAGGATTTGTAGTAGTCAACACTTAACCCTTAAATGCATGAGGTCAGCTCCTTGCATGGATACTAACCTACTTTAATGTAAAACCGGTCGCTAATCACGAATTCATCATTATTTTTTTTGAGAAATGTACACTTTTTTCGGAAAATCGGAAAAATAGACATTTTTTATCCGTACCATATATGGTACATCATGCATTCTTGCAATTGTTAGGTACACATAACACTTCATCATCACCATCATGAAGCATATCAGCAACCTCATTTGCATTGTACTTCTTTCCATCAATAATAAGACTATAAAAAATAATAGTAAAAAATAACTGACATCTAACACAATAAAAACTCATGCGCTGGTGCATGGTGTACCATATAAGGTACCTAGGAAAATTGAGAAAAAAACTATTCTATAGTACAAAATGTGGGCAAGATTTATTATAATTACTTAAATAAGCCTATAATTTATACACAAACACTTACCTACAGACGAATAAATAATTTTTTTATTTCGTTATCCACTACTGAAATTTGATTTTAAAATTATGTGCAAAAAAAACATGTGACCACTTTAGAATGTTATTATTAAGTAAATTAAATGGTGAGAGAGTTATAATGGTATTTTTATGAAGAGAAATATTGTCAGCATTACTTTAAACTGTACTAAGTTGCTTTTATATTCACATGGTTGGAATATTGTACGATAAAAGAGATGTACCATATATGGTACGATATGCATTTAAGGGTTAATATTCAACTATATTTTTTAACGGTATTTAATTGTGTTTTTTCAATGTTCAGCTCGCAACATTTATAGTCAAAATTCAACTGTAAGAACAATTTTTTTTTAAGATTTTTTATTTTGTTCAAAATGCTATTAAAAATGTGAAAAATTTACTAATAACAAAATATTCCTTTTAGGGATTTTTTTATGTGATACAACATTGTGATAATTTTATAGCAATCTCTATTACAAATATTTAAAAAAAAATAAAAAAATAACTTTCAAAGAAATTTTAAATGCAATATAAAAGAAACAAGTAAGAGTGCTATATTCGGCCGTGTCAAATCTGACAATACACTTTACCACCATGTACATATGTAGGTATAATCCCACATCATAGCTTAACCTAGTTTTCTTGTTATATGCCATTTTTCTTTATTATTTTCGACGCCATCCTCGATTAAGAGTTTTTACGTAGTTATCTGTATACTAGTCAAGCCCTTTAATTTGATACCCATATTGATAGATTTTACCTTTTTTTATAATTTACTGTATTCTACTGGTCAAGCCCTTTCATTTGATACCCATATTGATGGGGTTAAAAAAATAGTTCCACCATTTAGTTTTAAACGCCATCTTGGATTTTACAGTTTTTAATAATTTACTGTATTTTATTGGTCAAGCGCTTTAATTTGAGACTAATATTGAGGGGTTTAAAGGAGTTACATTTTAAAATACCAGATTTGACCCATAAATATAAATTTATTGTCCGCAATTTTGTAGTGGCGGCCATCATGAATTTGAATTTTTTTATATTGCTTATATTGCGCTAGTGAAGTTATTTAAGATGTAACCTCTCTCGGACTCTCTCGGTTATCCAGAAGATCAAAAAAAATTGGTTTTCATTTCTAAATTTTTGGAATTTATATATTTAAAAAAAATTGTTGCCTATAACTTTACCGATTATAGCCCGATTAATCTCTAGAGGCATATTATATCTACAAATAGTAGGAAAGGTACATATAAATTATTCTAAGACTGAAAAATTTTAATTTTGATGGTAAAAATATGGGAAAAAACAGACTCAGTCGCGTTTATTTGCTCATATCTCAGAAAGTTCCAAAAGATTAATACAATACACAGGTCTGAGGAACATGTAGTTGTTTCTAAAAGTTGATTTTAACCAGCACACGGACAGAAGGTCAAGGCTTAATCGACTCCTCGATTCATAAGCTTTCAGAAAATATATACTTTATGGGGTCGGAAATGAAAATTGTAGAAATTACAAACGGAATGACAAAGCTATATATACCCTTGTGCACCACAGGTGAAGGGTATAAAAACGTTTTATTAGGGAAATCTTTGTTATATCAAATTTTAATAAAATTATTACACATTTCCAATAAGATTATACAATTTCTAAAATATTCACATAAGAAAAACTTTCTTAAAAAAAATTATACTTTTTGGGAAAAGTTATTTATAAACAGTTTTTATATTTTATTAATTTAAAAACATTTTACTAATAGATTGTTTCAAGTTAATTTATTATTATTTAAAAATAAAATCATAATATTATTATTAGAAAGATTATGGTTTTTTTTTTAATATTTCTGTTAAAAGAATCTAAATGGATTTTCATATTTTTTTTTTCTTTTTTCTAACACGTTTTACTGTTTAATAAATTACACTGGTCTGCAAAAAAATTGTGATCTCAACTCGTTAAATGGGCATGGCTAAAATTTTCCCCTAAACAAGGCGTACACGGTCGGTGGATATATTGTAGTTTTTAAACTTAAATACATACTATGATTAGTTGCAAAAATTTATACTTTTGCAAAAACTGTTCTATTTCTATATTTCCTAAATATATCGATATTGCCACAAAATTATTATTTAATGTGTAAAATGTATAAATATTGCATCATAAACCAAAAATTTATACATTTTTTTTTTTACTAATTTGAAAAACAAAAAATGATGACGTTAATAAAAAAAGTACTAAAAAATGCAACAGTGCGTACATATCAAATGTAAAGCTGATTTGCTTAAGCAAATGACACTTGACGAACAGTTTTTTCAGAATAATACAGTTGTATAAATTTAATTTTATGTATCTGCTTAGACCAGCAAAAGCATAATATAGTTAGGCCTTTACTATTTAACGGCTTGTTCGATTTGGGGTATAAAGTTACCCTTAAGTCAATCTTACATATTTTTTTCTATTTTCAATTGTTTCGGAGTTATCCAGAAATTGGTGGCAAAAAAAAATATTTTTAATGAAATAATTACTTTTTTTGTCTTCAAAAACTCGTAAAAACTTAAAGCGGCAAATATTTTATATTTTTTCTTATTCAGAAAGCTAAGTATAATGGAAATAAAATAAGCTATAACTGATGAAAATCGTTGCAGAAATTTTGATTATATTCACAATTAAGTGCAGGCACCTACTTTGATAAACATTATGTAACACATTTATACGCAACATACTTGCATTTTGCGGTTCAAATACAAAACCACAACATACATATAATGCACAATTTCTTCGAATCAGTTTAATTAGAACATATGTGTTTATTATTCCCAGAAAATCTTGGTGCGGTGTGTGATGAGCATGGTGAAGGATTCTACCAAGATATTGCGCACATGGAAAAAAGGATGTAACGGCAAGTGGTCGCCAGAAATGCTGATTTCTGCTGGGAAATCAATCATGAAACAGCAGATAACACTTATTAAAGAAATCGATCTACCCAGTAATAAATGATTTTAATATAAATAATACCCAATAATAATTGATTTTAATAATAATAATAATTTGATATTAATATAAAATTTCATTTAAGATTTTAGTTTATACAATAGAAGACATTTAGGTGTAAGATTATTTACTTTTGTTATAATAAAAACGTATTAAATATCGCAATATCAGTATTTATATAAATAAGAACATCGCGATAAAATTTTGATTTGGATTTAGCACGCTAAAGTCAATTAAAATAACATAAAGTTCTTACTCGCGACTTTTTTGTGACGAACAGTGTTATTAACGCCTATGTACATATTTATGTGTGCGTGTGTTTGATTGTTTGTATGTGAACCCAAATAAGAAATTAAAAACAAAAATTTTGGTTTCTATTGTTTGCAATTTTATACATACATACGTACATATTTGCATACACTCTTCCATTTTTTCTCATTTATTTTCCTTTGTTTATGTGTATGAGTGCATTCATAAGAAATAATCTGGCATGTCTGTTGTCTTTATGTATAGAGGATGTTGACGATGACTATGATGATGAGATCCTCATAACACACGCTTTAAATATTGTTCTATAGTGTTTGCATATAATTTCATTAAACAAATTTACATATTTATGGTCAATATTTTTTGCCTTTTCTTTGTTTACTCTTCCATGCCCATGACGGGCAGATTTTTGTCAGTCATCTTGAAAATACTTTTTCGAGAGAAAACAAACAAATTTTGACTTGAAAAATGTGGGGAATTTTAAAAAGTTTTAGTTAGTGATGATGCCTTGCTTGAATAAATAGTAGACATTTTATATAGCAAATTCAAATAAGAACTGTAGCGAAAAAAAAACTAGAAAACATGATGAGTCACACATATTTACCACTTTTTTTGTAGAGTTTAAGGAGCAAAAGACTTTTATAAATGTTAAGGGTTAAAAATCACTTTTAAAAATAGTAAATACCTACTTGAGGTATTAATTTGAAGAGGGTTGTTTAGTTTATCAACTTATAATTATACGCCCAAATAAATGTAAAAGCCTTAAGTAAATTCTTTAAACAAACAGAACAAAATGTAGCAGCTATTCTACAATCGATTGCATGTCAATCGAATGAGTGTAAAGAATGTATGTATACATTTTTCTAAGTGTATAAAGCCAACTGTTTTTTCATCCTTAATTTGATTTCATGTGTCATGGGGTGAATGAAGTTTAACAATTTGTTTCTTGTTTAAATCTTGCATGCTGCTCTTTACAAAAAATAAAAAAACAAATACAACAAGAACAGGAACCACATCATATGTAAAATTGTTAAATGTAAAACAGCAACAAAATCAATGATGTGAAAACACCGCATGCGTTTTATGGAAAATGTCAATAAAAATAGAACGTAAAAAATTTTGCCCGAACTATTGAAAAATGCTTTAGAACAAACAAAAAATGCAAATGTGAGTGTATTTGTCATCTAACTGTTATATTTGACAGAGTGCAAAAAATGGTAAATAACTATTTATATAAAGAACTTAAAATGTAGATTCATGTGGCAGAAAAGATTATGATGTTTTCAAATGATCGCACAATTGTGAAAAAAGTATAACATAAATCCAGGGAAATCTTAAAATTTGTTTGCTTAACAATGAATTTTAATTACAATATTAATACGCAACGAATTGTAAAAATTGAGGAAAGTCTTAAAATTTAAATAAGGTTTTTGCACTCTTGAGGAAACCCTCATTTTTGCGCATACGTATCGTAGTAAAAGAAATAAATGAACTAGACACTAAAGTCTAAATATATTTTTAAACAAAATTACTGGTTAATTTTTACAAATTTTAAAAAACTTGAATTAACTAAAGAAAATCATTTAACATTTTCAACTTATGTTAGATCCGCCAGCCGCCCAAAGGCATAGCTCACTTGGGTCCTCCGAGAGTCCCGTTGTGATTTTAAACTCAAAAGTATTAAAAAATCTATATCTATAAGAGAAACGTGCCTGACTCACTGACTATTTCATCATCACCAGCCTCAATGCAAAAGAGCTAGAGACATGAAATTTGGACATGGGTTCCTCTTCTGTTGTATAAATCCACTAAAAAGGAATTTTTGGAAATTAGTACTTTAAGGGGTAAAAAAGGGTAAAAACGATTAGAATCGGTAATCTTATATAAAAGGTATTTTAAACTAGTCAAGAACAAAGCTAACAGGTGTCTGGCACTTTTTAAAATTTGTTAACACCTAAGGGGCAAAAACGAGTTTAAAATATATTTTGGTACTTTTTTGGCTCCCTACGTAACTTGCAAACACTTAAAAATTGGGTACTCCGCAAAAATATATTAATAGGTGTTCGGCACTTTTTTTAAATTCGTATGTATAAGGGGTAAAAATTACCCCTTTATTTGGAATATTTTTTTTCTTATGTTTTACAAAAGTATATTAATTGATAATTTTTATCGCCTAGTTAAATATCGACAATTATGAAATTTTTGAAAACTTTTAGTGAGATATAAAATCATTAAAAAATTACATGCAGCAAGGCCACTGTAGTTATATTAGTGTTATCGATTTATTGCGGTATAAAAAAAAACTTAATCAATTAGTTAAAACATGTTAAATATTTTTTTATCTGTATTTTTTAATACTATATTATTTAAATTACTTAGAACAAAATCGATGATGATAATGAATTAAACGTCAATGGAAAAATATTTATAAACATTTTATAGTTTTTTTCCTTTCAACTGAATATTCATTGCTTTTACTTTATAACTACATACTAATTTATGTACGTGTGTATGCACAATGTCCATATGTATGTTGGAAGGTAGGTACTAGTGAAAAAATTTAATTTTGATTTTTTTGTTATTGTCCTGGGTAAGTATAGGTGGGTGGTTGTATCTATTCAATGTGTCACATACGCAAGCCATTTTTATATACACTCGTTATGATTTTGCATTTTATTGCGATTTATTTTTAAAATTATTTTTTACAACAGGGACAAATGAAAAAAAAATTAGATATTTAATATACAGTTTTTAGTAATGAAGCAAATAACGAAAATATTCCATATAATAAATAAGTATGACAAACAAAATATAGGCAATATATGTACATATGTACCTACAATACATATTTGTATGAATAAAGTACATACTAATGAACAAATGTACTTATATACTTATAAATATAATATACCTACTAAGAAATAATAATACGTAATAGGTATGTACCTACATGAGTTTAATTTGGATAAAAACAAATATTAAAGAGAATAAAAATTATGACAATAGCTGCCATATTGCAGATTTCCATTAAAATTTTTTTTTATTAATTTATTATCTAAAAGAAGTTGTTTAAAAATTCGCAATTTGGTAAAAAAATACATTTTTTTTATTTTCAAAAATAATATTAGGAAATTCGCACAAAAAATTAACAAAAAAAAATTATACAGAAATTATCCACTTATATTTCTGTGTTTAAAATTTTTTTGCTATTCTTGAAGAAATAAAAAAAATTTTTTGTACTGAAAAATTTAATTCATGATTTATAGAAATTAAAAAAATAAAAATTTTTTAGTCATTAGCAGATGTTTCACCACAAAATCACATATCATCTGGCAATATTATTATCCCGATTTATAATTCTCTCAATTATAAACTCTCAGAATAAACAGTGGCGTTAACAACAAAAGACTATATTAATTGGGATAAGCAGTAAAATAACCTTTAAAAAAGTGTTACCGACATCTGTGTCACTATTTGAAAATATGACAAAAAAAATAATTTTTAAATTAATTTTGTATAAAAGTAAAAGTTTTGTGTATTTTTTTTATAAATTGTAACTATAAGAGGGCTAATTTTATATAAAAATAATATTATTAACGTCTAAAAATGTTATCAATTTTTCCGTTTTTCAGGTTTAAAGGAATCCCAAATGCATATAAAATTTATTATTAAGGTTGATGCTACTTCTTCTACTGGCTTATTTTAAAGTTTTTATAAATTTGTGTGTTTGTTAAACAGTTAATAGTTTTGTCTTTCAACAATATGTCAATGTAATGTAAATGTTTAGAAATCGTACTGAACGATTGAAGAAAATGTTTATGCCAATGTATTAGAATTAAAAATTAGTTTTAATGTGTTAAACACCCTACAAACGTTACATTTTGTTTTGCGCACTCAGATGAAATTCGATAAATATTATTTATATATAAAATACATTCAATCATGGCCAGCATAGAAACTAAAAAGAAGATTTTTAATGTAATCATTATTCTAGAGAAGTTTTTAAATATACTGTCAACCGTGTCAAAGAGTTTAATGCCCTTCAAAAGGGAATTTAAATATATATTTTGTTAAAAAATCATTTCAGTTAATGTTATTTTTTCAATGACAGGTAATTTTCTATTATAAGTATAAAAAGCTCTAAAATTTTACATTCTATTATAAACGGCAAATTATTACATATTTTCTGTATTCACTAGAAATCCTAAGCGTCATATTGTCATTATTTTTCAAACATTTTGAAATTATATAAAAATTTTCAAGCTTTTTATAATTCTGAAAAATTAATAAATTATGACAATATACCTTGTCAAATCACCAATTGTAAGTGTAATGAAAGAACTTTGTAAACTGTAACAAAATTTTGATTAAAAAGTCTAGAATGGTAGGTATTAATCAATTCGACCAAAATATGTAACAATGGTGTAAAATTAAATCATCTAGCATTGCAATACTTTTGCTTGCAACTGTAATTTTTTAATGAATTTTAAAAAAATTATTCACTGTCGTTAAAATACATTATTTAAAATAAAGAGAGAGACAAACAATTAAGTTGATACACAAATTTTAATTATAATTGCTTGCTCGGCCACTCTTATGCCTGCCTTGCCTGGTTGCTATGTATGACAAGATATCTATTAAAGCTGTGTTATGTGATCATATTGATCTAAATGTTGTTGTATTTTCTTTTATATCTACTACAACTACTGTTAAATATACACACTCTCTTTATCGTTTTTGTGATTTAACAAAATTATTTGTTGTTGTTGATTTTGTGTTTATTTTTACATACCTATATGTACATACATATGAATATATGTATGTAAGAATATTTTTAATTTATTGATGCTGTGTATTTAGTTGAAGGCAAATAAAACACTTATAAAATATTTTGACTTATTTAAATTCACACCTTTACACTGAAGCCTTTAAAAATAGGAAGCAAAATTACAAAATTTTTGTAAATTTTTTGTAGATTTCTTGTAATGAGGTAAATCACAGTTTTAACGAAATTTTCTCAATGTTATAAACTGAATTTATGACATTATAAATTGAATTTTTTTATATATTTTTAAAAATATCCAAATACCTATTAACATATTTTTTAAAAAATAAAACAATTTTAAAAAATTAGAAGAAGATAACATGCAGAAGACATTGAAATCCTAGCATGTGTGACGCAAACATAACAATTTACATGATTACAGAGCAAGCATCTTGAACCGGATATCCTTAAAAAAGTTAAGGTATTAAATAGATACCTTTGTATATACCTATAGGAAGCTGGCCTTATCGAGATATAGGTATATGTATACTGGAGGATAATTTGTAAGAACAAATACCTATGGAATGTTTCGTGATAGTTTAAAATTATATATTAGTGTAATAATATATTTAAAAAATTACTTCGAAATCCATTTAAAAAAGTAAAAAAAAATTGACGAAAATTTTGAAATAAAAAGTAATAAAATTTAAAGTTTTTTTTAGTACCATGTTGCTCTGTTAGCTTAAATATGTAAAAAAAACTAGCACAACAAAACTTAAATATTGGCCAAATTAATATATAAAGTCGGTGTGAATCTTTGAAATTGTAGAAAAGTTGTTTGTTAGATGGAATAAAGCATTATGTTAATTGAATTAAATTATGTGCATATATGAAACAATAAATTTAAGTGTATTTATATTTCTTTTAAAAATATTAACATTGTAGAAGGTACATTAAAAAAAACTTTAAAACTACCTATGTATTAGTATTACGTACTAATAAACAAACATGTACATATGTACCTATTTATATTGGAAAAATATTCTTATAATATACCTATATAATAGCAGTCATTTTTTTTTGCGAAATTAAAATCAAAAATATTTGTTACCGGCAAACAAGTATCAAGTGTTTATATTCATAACAATTTTTTTATGAATTTATTCAGATATTTTTCAGTTTATTTTGAAAAAAAATGAAAAAGAATAGAGAAAAATACAACGGTCAAACAACAACAAATATTTGCGGCAAATTTAAACTCTCTTAAAAACTTGCAATTTCTCACACACAATCTCAAAAAGAAAAACATTGAGAGAGAATTTCGTGATAGAAAAATCAAACACAACAAAAAAAAAAAAACTAGAAGTTGTTGAATATAGCGAAACAACAAAAAATAAATAGAAGGAACAGTTGACAAGATTTTTTTAAAACTTTTTTTAAGAAAATTAGAAAAATGATAGTGTTAATGATGAAAAATATTTTTATATGTAAAATCAAAACATAAACTTACGTATTTTTGATAAAATAAATCCAAAATTTGGTTGGTATCTCAAGTTAACAAACGAGCAGAAATTCAACACTGACGAAGGTTTACCTGGTCGTTTTTGTACAAAAACATCTACAACATCAGGTGAATTCCAAAATACACTATTTTTTTATTAAAGACAAATTGCTAGTCCAACATTTATTTTTTTAGATTTTAAAATAATTGTTTTTAAAATTAATTCTAAATTGTGGTAAATTACCATTTTTATTAAACTTTTAGTATTTTTCGGCTTTTTTTATAATTACGCTCTACACATGCACAATAATACTTTGATAGGAATCGAAAAAAATCAAACCTATTTACACTTATTCCAATAACAAAAAAACATTTGTTCACAAAAACTCGTTTTTTCCGATACACACATATAAAAATATTAAAACAAAAGTAATATAAAGCGAATGCAAGATGATGTTAAAGTAAAATAAGAAAAATTACTCGTTTTTGGATTTTAATTTATATTTTTTCTTTATTTTCGTTTTGTGTATACGTACAACACCACCGTTGAGAAAAAAAATACATCAATTTTTATTACATGCTTCTTCTTATTGCTTTAGTTATCTTCTCGTTGCTGCTTATTCCTTTCTGATTTTCACACACTCACACAACTACATAGAAATTTCACGAAATACAAAATTTTCATTTGTAATTCTTCTGGCAAATTTTATAAATTTCTTTACAATTTTATTTAATTCTGTAACTTTAGTTCATTAGCATTAAACTTTAATTAATTTTTTTAAGTTTCCGAGTGGATATTTCAACAAATTTGTATACTAAATTTTCGAGCTAGGCCGTTTTTCTTGTTTCTATTTTTCATTTTTTTACTAGTTATTTATGTTTTTCGCGTATGGCACTTCTACGTATGCTCTAATTGGTGTTTGAAAAAGGACTGAAGAGAAAAATTTCCGAGTAAAACTATCAGGGCTGCATTTGAAGGGTACTAGAGTAGTTTAAAGAAACACAACACTGTTAAATATTTACGAAAATGGGGTTGAAAAGAAAGTTTACCCTACGTTGCCACAGGCAAGTATTTACTTGCAAGTAGTGTATACGTATTACTAACGAAAATCAGGAGAAATGCCAAAATAAACACAAAAATTTTTTGAGTGGCTACACAGCACAGTGCAAGTTCATTTTTAAAATGTCGTCAACAAATAAACTTCAAACAAATCTAAAACAAATGGCGCTGCTTCAATTGGTAATTAAGTGTTGTCAATAGCCACTATTGAACGTTACCTTTAGACATGTAACTTTTAAATATAATTTTTTTTTATTAAATTTTGATATTTATATTAAAACTTACATTTTAAATGAATATTAATATTTTTTCTTAATATTCTTCATATACATATATGCATATTTATTAAAAAAATTAGATGAATTATTTACCACAATTGTATGATATATTATTGAGTTAACAAAAAACTCAGTATTAGACAACACTGTTTTTCGGTTTGTTACTTTACTTGCCGTAACTGTAAAAATTTTACTTGCTTAAAAATTTCTTCGCAAGCTGAGTCGCAGGTTGCCAAAGTGTAGTTGTGTTAGTAAAAAAGTGTTAGTGTATTGGTTTTTTTTCACTTGCACTTGCATGTGGCAACGGTAGGTTAGTTATAAGCAAAGAGTTGCAATTTAAGTTATGCTTTTTTAATGTATTTTGGTCACCCGGTTCAATGGAAGATTCAAGTAAAATCGGCTACTTAATTAGGTATTCGGTTACTTTCGATACGTAACAAGACAGCTGTTTAACTGTTATACGCCTTTTATAAATCTGTCAGTTTCTATTTTCTTTTCTCCTTTTTCTGTGTTCTTTTACATTAACAATAAGTGTTGCCACGTTCGCCCGATTAGACTAAAATTGAGATAATGTTTGCAAAATTTTAAATTTGGTGGTTTGGTCGTTTTTTTATTTTAAGACACAGCAATTTGACAACAAAGATATTACAAAAAAAATTTATATGTAAAAAAAAAATAATATGTCACACTAGTTGCTCAAAAAAAAATTGTATATACATATGTTCAATTTTAAAAGATTCGAGGCAACCATGTTTAATATAAACAATTCGAAAACATATGTAATTAAATGTAATAAAAGCTACCATAAAGCCTTTTAAAAAATATTTATTGGTTAAGTTTTTTTATAACAAAACATTTTATTCATTTGTTAAATCAATTTTTACATTTATAAAGTATACATACGTATACATATCGAAACTTTCGCCTATTATAAATATATATACAATTTTAATTTTAGTACAAAAAGTTATTAGCACTTTATAAATAATTATATGGTTTATGATTCTAAGCTTCTTTTTACAGTATATTTTATTTAAAATAAAATTTAATCTTACTTAACATTTTTTCCAAAAACTTAAAATATAATAAATAATGCATTGCGATATAATATAAAAAATTCATTTTTTTCCAAAATAATAAAGCATTTAGACATTTTCACATAAAAAGCTAATTTTTGTATTAAGGTTTCAGAACCCCACCATATATATCCTTTTTAAGCTCCAAAAAAAGATAGATATATGAATCTATCACACTATAAGATAACTATTAATTTAATTTTTTGTTTGGAGGATGCTTAGCTCATTGTTTTTGAAGAAAGACACATTAAAAATGCAAATGTTGTTACCATTGAGTTATAATGTATGCCAATCAAATTTTTAAAAAAGAAATTAATTGTGATCTATAATAAAATTGTTAGTTTTAGTGTCATGGTTTTAAAGAAATTTTTTTTTAAGAATATATTTCAGATTTGGCAACACTAATGGCTATTGGGCATTATAATAAAACAAAGATCGAAAACAGAAGAAACTATTTCAACCTTTAAGCATAATAAAAAATTAATTTATTGTTCGTTTTTTTTTGCGTTTGTAATATTAAGAAAATTCATGCTAATAATCTAAAATAACAAATTAAATGTAAAAAAAGTGCAATGAAATCAACAATACATCAAGAATTTTTTAATAGTTGTGATTAAATAAAAAAGTGATCTATTTTTTGTATAAAGCAAAACAACGCAATTAGACAAAGAAATATTTTTTTTTTCGTTGATTGCCTGTATTAGAAAAACGAAAACTAATTTTTTAGGATTAATTTTACAATAAAAAATACGAAAAATATATGTATGTATACACAGTAGGAGTGTTAAGTGAAATTAAGTCAATGATTTCTAGAGAAAACTTCATAGGAAATATTCAATTTACAAATATGTATAGCCTAAACAAAGAAGAAATGGAAAAGAAAAAATCCTTAATAAATAAAGCAACAATAGTTATATATTAAAAGAAAATCCATAAACATACACCCATATGTACATATATATAGAAAAGTGTTTCTGTAAAAAAAACGCAAATAACGAAAAACAATAATCAAAATATTTTGCTGTGTTGTACAACAACAATAAGAATAAGAAAATTACACTACGTTTAATATTTTTTTATTTTTCATCAATGTTTTCTGTTATACGACAAGCTACGACTACGTTTATAATCAACTCGTGCCTATATTAACAAAGTTGCTGCTTACTTCTCTGCGGACGTCGTCATTGTTTTTTATATTATGTTTTCCTTTCTCACTTAAAGTGTGTTTGTAATTTATACAATATTTTTATTATTATTAATTTGTTTTTGCTTCTCTTTGTGTAATAGCAGTTTGTGCGGGGTGTATATACAGTCAAGTGAAAATTGCATTAATTTTAGACATTTTTTTTACACAAATCGTCTTGTTTTTACTAAGAAAACAAAAAATTTAATTAAAATCCGTAATTAATTGCTGGAACAATTACAACTGTGCTATTGGAAAAAGGTAATTAGTATAAAAAACGAGTGTAAAAACATTAGATATTTGTTTATTAATGTCAAATAAATATGTACATATGTATATACATATGTATGTACCCTTAACATATATAAGGAAGCAATAGATCTTTTTTTATCTCAAAATATTTTTAATAATTTTTTCATAATTAACAAACAATTTTCTTGCATATTTAATTTACTTAAATGTAATTTAATTTTAATTTTTAAAATGTAGGGTCATACCTAGTTAGTATTTTTAATTTTATTATGTCAACATAAAATTTCAATAATTATAGGTTTTATACTTAAAAATGTACCTTGATTATGAATTAACTCTTTCAATTTTCTTATTGTTAATAGGTTGCCAGATATTTTATTCAAAGTAAAAATGAAAATTCTATTACAGAATTTTTTATTTAGTATTTTTCATGGTGTAATTATATAAGTTGTTAGCAACTTGGAGATTATTCGATGAATTTTTTTTGTGTAAAGTTTGACAATTGTAAACTACAGAAAAAGAGAGATTGTAAAGAATTGTGAAAGTAGCAGCTGCTGATCAGCTGATGAATTGGGGCTATTTTCTTTTTTTTTTTCTTTTTATATACAACACTCAGGGGATGTCCCCTATTCATGCATGCATTGTGTTGGTATCAGGAAAATAGGTTATGGGTAGGGGGAGAAAGGGAGTAGTGTTTGTGGACATTTGATTTAAACTTTTCCATCAAAAAGTTAAAAAAATCTTTCTTTTAGTAGTAGACAATGTTTATGTATTTTAATGTGAACACTATTGTATTTATAGTGTTATATACCCATTAAATCTACATATATGTATATAAAACAGGATTTATGTATGTAAAGTGTGGACTCCAAAACGGCTGGTCCGATTTTGGTGAAATTTCCAGGGAATCTTCAGAATATATAGGCGGGTGACACTGTGAAGTCTGATTTTCGGTCTGCCGCCGGAGGGTCGTGGCAAAATGCAATTTTCATATTGCTTTGTTTGTTTTTTTTTTGAAAGCCGTTGTCATATTTTTCAGAACGAGATACCAAACTCTTAAATCGGCTATGTAGTTTTGACGATATTTACGAAAAACCTATGTTAATAATGATACAATATAAAAGTTTTAAAACTTTTGCTTAGGGCCAGCAACACGGACCGGGTCAGCTAGGTTCTATTAAAGAAACGTTAAAATAAAATGAAATACATATATGTACATACATAAATTAAAAAAAAACTTAATGAAATTATTTTAATTTTTAAAGAGTTTAAAATGTTCTGCAGTTCTGGCAGAAAGTTTTTCACAAATAAATATTACAGAAACTCTTTCGCATATCGTGCCCATTATTATTTAAAAATAATTTATATGGCAAAGCGTATTTCGCACTAGTTTTATAATCGACTATAGGAACTGCATAAGTTTAAGTGAGTATACACCAGCACCTGCTTTCCGTCTATAGGGTACCTACCCAAAGATACTAGTGCCAATATCGATACATTTATTATGTCTGAATCCACCCGCTATGATCGTTTAGTAGGCCCTTCATTTGACCATCAGTCTCTTTATGTACGAGCTTCAGGATTCTGTTTTGTCTTAAGTTCGACTCAAACTGATGCCATGTTTCATCGTTTTGCATTCGAATTCGAACAAACAATGGATTGTTCGTCTAAGAATCACCGTGTAAATTGAATGTGTAGCCTTTGGAAAGATTGCCCACTTTTGACCGCAAACACGTTTACACTGATGCAAAATTATTTTCCTTTTTAGTTTCGTATCCAGCGTTACCGTCAAATATTGTACATGTTGATTTCTGTTCCAATAAGTAGTAAGTATTTAACCTTCTATACCGTTTTTTGTGTGAAGCATTTGTAACATTTATGGTTAGCCCTATTCACAACACTATGCCTGGTTTACTCAGGGCGCCTGTCTCATACAACCTAGAAATGGTTTATTAACTTACAATGGGGGACTATTGTCTTCAGTCTGAGTAAACCATTTACGGTTAGGTTCCACGACAAAGGTGAAACAATCTCTAACTGCGAACAACTTTGACTTCATATCCCCGAATTCTGATGCATTAATTTTTAATAATTAGTGCCAAACATTGCAGCATAAAAATTATTCTTTTTACCACATTATGAGCATATCTCAGTCTATCAAAAGAGTTCTTGTCAAAAGCGCTCTATAAATCCATAAATACGGACAACCTAACTAGCTCTTGTAGGACTGTTTCTTGAGATCTTCCACTGGAATATATCCTGTCGATAAATATTTACCTGACTATCACCAGTAAAGTTTTTATGCCCCCACTTTAAAAGTGTATTAACCCTTGAATCCATCCATTAATTAATCTATTAATCTATCCTTCCAGCCGTCTTAAAGGGTCAAAATACAAAATCGTAGAATTTGAACACATATAGATTTATTTTCCTTTCTTTCGCTTAGTCTCACTAGCACCTCTGTTAATAAAAACCCATGAGCTATCAGAACTGCAACTTTCAAGAAAATATTTCCCTTCGCTTAGTCTCACTAGCTCTGCTGTAAATGAAAACCTATTGAACAGGCATTACAAATGGAGCGCCTTGCTTAAAGAAATGACAAAGGCTTGAAACTTATGCAGCTCGGTAAATAAAAGTGTAACATGATTGGTAAGCAATATAATTCTTCAAAATATTAAAAAGTGGAACATCAATATAAACAGCAATAAATATTTATACACAATAATAAAACTGCGTTTTGAATATGGGTCCGCAATCGTATATATGTAGATGCTGCACGACATCACAAATAGAAAGATCAAAAAAATTGCTAAACAAGATTATACAAAGAATGCTAGATGTTCTGAATATAAAGGAAATATATGTTCCCCAATACTTGTCAGAATAAATGTGTTATGTTGACTATATACAGCTATATAATCTAAGGAATACAGAAAACATAAGACAGGAAATGTACTGCAGCAATGCAACGATTACTTTCCTACAAAGTATTTAAATTATATATGAATTTGCTAAATGTTCGATAAAAGCGAAGTTTTCAAGTTTAATAGACACGCTTTCTCGCAAGCAAACATTCCAGTGTTTACTGGAGTTCTTCCTCTCCACTGTCCAATTAATATCTTTTTATACCCTTCACACAGTGAAAAAGGGTATATATAGGTTTGTCATTCCGTGTGAAATTTCTACAATTTTGATTTCCGACCCCATAAAGTATATATTTTCTGAAAGCTTATGAATAGGGGAGTCGATTAAGCGCTGTCAGTCTGTCCGTCTGACCGTCTGTCCGTGTGTATGTTGAAATCAACTTTTTGAAGCCCCCCGACATCGTTTGGACTCGGGTGAGGTATTAAAATATCAGAAATATTCGGGAGTAGATCGCTATTGAAAATCAGAAACATCGGTACATAAACAACTGAGATATGAGCAAAAACCCACGACCACCTCGATTTTTTTTCACAAAAACAACATTACAACAACAACATACATACATACAAACGTGTATACTGGTTAGAGAAAACGTGGCATCGAATCCCAGCTGAGCAAAAAAATTTTTTTTATTTTTTTTTTGTTTTTTTGTTTTTTTTTTTAAATTTTTTTTTATTTTTTTTTATTTTTTATTTAATATATTATTTATATTTTTATTATTTTTTTTTAATTTTTTTTTTAATATTTTTTTTATTTTTTTTTTTTGTTTTATATTTATTATATATATTTTAAATATTTAAAAAAAAATTTTTTTTTAATTTTTTTTTAAATTTTTTTTTTATTTTTTTTTAAAATTTTTTTTTTATAATATTTTTTTATTTTTTTTTTAACATACATATGTCAGTAAATTTATAATGTTACAATGGGATGTTTTTATATATGTATATTTTTTATATGTATGTACGTATATCATATGGAATGGTGATACAAACTACTGTTATTGCATGACTACACGTTGTGAAGGGTATATAAGATTCGGCACGGCCGAATATAGCGCTCATACTTGTTTGTATTCTGAAGTGTCTTATGTTGGACATCTTCCAAATGTCTCTAAAGGTTCTGCTGGTATTGAAACACAATCTGTATCTTTCGGAACCCTGGTATTCTTACGTTACTTCCTCCATCTCCCGCCCCACAGAATACTAAAATAAATTGCCCTGCAATTAGATATGGTTAATCTGTTTACCACTCTCCACTAACAAATCTTCCGTTCTACCACTGTGTAAGTTAGCATCACAACCCATGACAAGTGACATTAGTTTCAGCTTACAAAGATGCACCAGATTCGTCACCTTCTCTGAAGGATGGGAGTCTGCTGTATTATATGTAAGCCGATGCCATTAAAGACTATTTCAGAACCAATGTCTATCATTACTACCAAGCAGATATGCGTCCTCTGTACAGTCCTTACACTATGACGAAACAGAATACATATTTTCAGCTTCACGCCCGACACTGAATGAAACATATCTGCCCATGATATACTGATTAATCCAATGTTCTTGTAGTACGGCTTTGTTCACACATCCTCCACAAAGCATCGCATAATCATACTTGAAGCTGCTATTCTAGGATGCAGATCCTCCTTCGGACACCAAACGGTAAGCACTTCTCCCACTTTCCCAGCACCAGCTAATCTTTTAATGTGTAAATATGTCCTCTGCAGCCATTTCAAAATTATGTTCCTACCATTAGCAGTACCGCGAAAAATGACAACTAGGGATCGCGCTTATTTGAAAAATCAGCTCTTTGTAGACTGATTTTTGCACATTAGTACAATAGTTCCATAGAATTGTTCCGCTTTTTCTACGAAACCTATATCACCCTAATTTGCCTAGAGGTTGTCTAGAGCTCCCTCCACAGACATGTCAGCGATACCCAGAGTGCCACTTGGACGAAAATTGTATTCACCTTCTCGACCATCTTTGGCTTTGCATTAGTCTTGAAACTACTGGTTGCATTTCTTCGTCAACGCAGTCGCCTCGACAATTTTCATATGTCATACAATAGGCCGCATTTCAGTATTTACCACCTTCTGTTACTGGGTTTGTCCCCCTTAAACTCTTTTTCTGGCCTCTTTACTTCTGTGGTAGTCTCTTCGTTCGTAAGACTATTGAGCTGATTATCCATCTTCCAACATCCTTCCTATTCTTGTAACGTTTTCCCTTTGCAGAGATTTCATTTTCACAACTCTATTTGCAAAGAAAATATTTCAAGTTGCACAGAGCTCTATATACAAAGGAGTTCTTAATTGAAGCTGGAGGTTTCTAATAGGGCAGGAATGATAGGAGGATCAAAAGGTATTTAGAGTCCACATACATACATACATTCTAAGGACCAAGCATCCTTTTAACAATATAAACTTAGCGAATGAAGTCCCACTGAGGATTTGGATTAGTTTTAGAAAAGTTTAAAAAGGACCAATTACAACACTACAATTAGTTCGTACTCCATGGGAGGAAAAACTGCCTAATGGTAGAGTTCATTAGAAACCCCTACAAATAGTGGATATGACTCTTTTACATTATAATCATCGCTGTTTTTGGTTTGATTAAGTTTAATTTTCAAATTGATTTTTCATTCACATATGCAAAAAAATCAAACACAAAATGCAACCCCTCCAGGTGTAAAGAGGCCTTAGTATCACTGACAGAGAGTACAAAATAGTATGCAAGTAACATGTATTTATTCTTAATAATAATATGCATTAAATAATGAGGATGAGGATGAGATGTACATATATGCATTCATTTAAAATACGAGTATTTAATCTATACATATATATTTAAAAATATTTATGCATACATGAATACGTGCATATGTATTTACTTTTTGGTACTTGTGTATATTAATTTTTATTTGTTGATTGGTTTATCTGTTGGTGAACCCTCGATAGCATGTAACCCACTTAAAAATGTATTCATTTTAATTTAGCACAGGCACATAAACTGCAACAATAAAAAAAAACGATGCAAGCAAATAAAGCCAACAAAGAAAAAAAAATAATAACAAAAAATAAAGCTGGAGTATGTATAAAAGATTTCTTCTATATGTACTTTAATATACCTACATAAATATCACATACATACATACATACATACATACATACATACATACATACATACATACATACATACATATGTATGTATGTAAATAAACTTATTTCTTTTTATTGACATCATATTGTATGTACGTTACTCGTATATTGCTGCAGTCGTTGTCTTTTTACTTTTAACTGATAATTTCACTTGAAAATTAAAGAGACAAATATTAAGAAATGTACTACTTATATTCATATGTATGTAATGTGAAATATAAATCGTTAAATTATGCTCAAAACACAATTTCGTATCTTAAAAGTGATCATAGATCAGTTAAGCATTTTCTTAACTTTTTTTTCGACAATAATTAAATCTGTCGATAGCAATTGTTGCTTCAACGAACGATTATGTTATTCACAACTTTGGTTTAATATTTTATTTAAAAGTTAGAAACAGGTGAAAGCATATTTACCACTCAAACATATTCACCACTTAAACAATCGGATGACTTTTCAGTGTAGAAAAAATATTCGTAACATGTGGCAATGCCTTATGTCCTTGTTTTTTGGCTCAACGGGTACGTCAACAAACAAAATTGCCAAATTTAGTGTAAGAAGCAGCCAAAAGCTGTCAACCACTCTGAAAGGTCATTTTACAAAACAATAAAAATCGCAACATTACAGTTAATGGATCAAGGTAATGTGCATTAATTACCGACTTTTTGCCAAAAATTAACGAATTAGACTTGTTTGACATTTGGCTTCAACAAAACGGTACTACGCGTAATACGATAAACATATTGAGAGGCGATTTTGGTGTATAATGTTTTGGACCAGTCCATTGGCAATTTCAGCCTTGAAAGACAATGTTACAGCTGCATTGGCAAGACACTGACCAAAATACTGCAAATTTTGAGCTCAAGGATGCACAATTAATGGCAGGCATTTATTTATCGTCCCATCTAAAAATTTCAATCTCTTTGCAAATTTTCCGTGTGTATATTTTTTATTTTTTTTCTTTTAATTTCCAAAATTCATAATTCAACAGGTAAATTTTGAGTAGGATATAAAATTGAACTTTTTTTAATGCCTAAAAATTAGGCTCATCGAATACGTTCCTGCAGAAAATGTCGTGGAGGCCATTTGAATGACGTTTTATTTAGAACTTAATTGTATCGATTGCATTGTACTTGTGTGTTTTTTCTTTAAGAAATCATATCTCTCTTATTGGAAAACCATTTAGTTAACAACAAGGCATATTCATACAGGTATATGCAACGGCGAATTGATATAACAAAGCAACTTTGTAGAGGATATGTTCTGTAATATCCAATACGTATAACAGGGATGGAAAACTTATTGTGATATGTTTAATTTAATAAAATTTTCCTAAAAAAAGGATATGTATTTGTGAAACACATAATAAATGGTGCAGAAACAACAAATATACATAAATTTAATACATTTATTATCGAAAAAGTAAATTTAAGTTTATTCCTTAAGGAGCTAATACACGGCATGTTTTTTACATCTGACTTGTCAAATTCTCCACTGCTAATACAAACATGTCGTGTATTACCTTTAAAACATTACTTCTGTAAAAAAACATGTATTGAGACATCTGACAAAATTTTAATTAGAGTGCGCTCTATTTTCTTCTGTCAAAACATGTGACATCAGCCGTTGGCAGAAATCTCTGCTGCTGCAAAGCAGTCAGCGTAAAAGTACAATTTTGACAGACATGTAGATTTACATATGTCTCACAAATTTTAAAGTCAGTTGTAAAAAACATGCCGTGTATTATAGCCTTTAATACTGAAAACAAAATCTCATTTTCTATCTCTGTTTTAATAAATGAAATCAAGGCGAATTCAACAAATTTTGATAAAATGCCTTCCCATCAGCTGTTTCACCTGTATGAATTCGCCTTGGTTAACAACTTAATATACACTAGTGGCACAAGTTAAAATAATAATAATTAATTAATTAAAAATAATAATTAAAAATTTTTGTGTTCTTAGTTGCTTCTTTTAAAATAATCTTTTTTTAGAGACAAAATGCAGTTTACATGTTTTGAAGTATTTTTATCTATTTGTTTTTATAAAACTTGTCATTGAAAATTACCTTTTCCTTGGCATATGGACATTTCCATGAATATGTCAACCATGACTGTAAAAATAAAAAATTTGTAAGTTTTTTAATATAAGTTTATTGATAGAAAAAACACTACAATTTTACTATGCGCAGGTATAAAGAGCGTATTAAATTATTTTAAGAGCAATAATAACAGTTTGATCTGATTATCTCTTTGACTTTTTTTTTGAAGAATTGCAATCAATAATTTTTTTTATCGACTAAATTGTAAGAATAAATTGTAATTGTTAATATTCCTTAAAAATTTGGTAACAACAACAATTAACAAGATCCATAAGAAAAAATAAAATATAGAGTCCAATTAGTGGTATTTTTTTTTATTTCCCTTTGATATTATTTTAATGTCACATACGTAGTGCAAAAACATTATTTATCTCCGTCATTCGTATTTGAAGAGTCGCAAGAGCACCTAATTTAGAATTTAACTTTTTTTCTTAACATAATATAAATTTTATTACCTAAGAATACTATAAGAGAAACATCTGTCACGTACGATATGTCACGAACGATATTAAATTGAATTTATTATAGAATCATTTAAAGATTGGTTTTCAATTAAGTATGATGGATTTTAAATGAAAAATATTTGGTTTAGTGTAAGAAATTAAAAAAAAAGAAAAAATACCTGTCAAGATTCGCAGATTTTTTCATATTGCCATATATACCTCAAAATCACTTCTGTTTTATGTCACGTACGATATTTTCTTATTTTTCTAGATATTTTAGACAACAATGATTCGAATATAATTAATTTCTTTTTGAATAAAGTACCCTTTGAATGGTACATAAAGATCTAATTTTGTTTCAGTTACTCTTACTCTTGCAAAAATTACTCCACTTTATAGGAGTACAAATGTTACGTTCGATGACATGGAAATGCCCATATATGTTGGTCTTATAGAATAAAAACCACCAAGTAATCTTTTTAGCCTTTCAGATCACTTATGACACTTATCTAAATTAAACAAATCTTCCAAAATGTGTTCTGTATGATTGACTTTGCAGGGCATTTTGGTGTGTGCATAAAGGAACATATTTAATAGTACTGTTCAGCTCATAACAATAACCAGTTTATTTGTACCAAAATAACCAGTTTTTTATGATACTCGAAAAATGAACTTATTAAAATATTCGTCTTTAACAAAACTGAAAAACCCGTTTAAACCGGTCGAATAAAAACCGTTCGACCACCCTAACAAAAACACACTAAGACATTTCATTCATATCGCTTTGATGTACATACATGCAAAGTGTGTAGTACTTAGTAGGGTATTGCAGAAGAAAATCAATAATTTTAAAGTAATATAAAGAAACAGGAAAACAATTTTTTTCTCTTCTGATCAAAAAAAAAAACTTTTTTGATCCTATTTATTTTTACACATCATGAGTAACAAAGATCTCATATCTTAATATTTAGCAAATAGAGTCGATTTCCCTCTGTACGTGTGAAGTATTCGAAGTCTCATATAGCTATTCAGTATAATATTGATGTTGATTTTCACAAAATAAATACATACATATTATACCATAATGTTAATAAAGCCTTTCAGTGACAACACAAAAATTTCAAAAATTTATCTCTATACATATTTACTGTGATAAATATTGAAACAACCATTAATTTGGTACCAAATGGTCATTAAGCTAGGTTCAATAAAAAAAAGGACAGAAAAAGGTAAATATTTTTTTTGTCTCTCTAAAAAGAAATCGTCATTAGAGTAGGAATTTTTGTTGTTGTTGCTTTAACTAAAAACTATGTACATACAAAAAAAAACCCATGGATATTTGTAAAACAAATATTTACATACACATGTATTACACGCATGTAGAAACAAGGATCTTCTAACAGATAAACATAGTTGTATGTATTTATGTATGAATGTATTTATGTATGTATGTATCTAAATATATTTTCAACACCAAAAATTACAAGTAAAAACATGATATTGTCCATCGTTCGTTGTTAATTGCATTCAGTCGTCATATCAATAAACGATACAGTTGCCATACTTTCTGATGTTTAAATATATTAGAGATTTTTTTACGCACAGGGAGGTAGTAAACTTAAAATATTTTTTTACGTTCTATTTTAATGTTACATATTTGATAAAATAAAGGATACAATTTTAATTTTCCATTCTGAATTTTTATAACCAACCATTTCTTAGTGTTTCTTTTAGAGTTATCAACACTACGGGTTGCAAAAAATTCGACCTTGTAAATGGACCACCTCAGACGTAGTCTTGGCTAACATTTACATGATATCATTTTCAGACAGTAAATGCCATAAATTGTTCCTTTAACCAATAATAAAAATGTTAAGTTCATAAATTAAACCTCACTATGAATCACCCGATATTTGTTATATTTATATACAAATTTGCCTTAACAGAAAACATCTTCTGAAAAGTTGCTTTGTTGTAGTAATTTGCGGTTGCATATACCTGTATGAATATTCATTGCAGTGTTACCAGCAGACCTTTTTTTAGACCTAATTACCAAACATACATAGTACCTGTGAATGCAATAATTATAAATTATTTTGAAAATGTCTACTTTGACTTTTGAAATTACAATATATCTGTGGCTTGGAGCTAAAAGGGCCAATGTCAAAATATTTACTTTTGGGAAAATTGGAATTGAAGTTTAACTTTTATATATGCTTTCATAGAGACATTGGCCAGCATTTTATTTATGAAGCTGTTCTGGGTTAAGTATGACTTTAGCTGTTTTACCATAATGAAATAGAGCAAGAAAACAAATCTAATGCAATGATTAACTCAAAAGAGCAAAAAACTGACATTGGCCCTTTTAGCTCCAAGCCACAGATATAAGTTCGTGAAAGTGACAGGTCCCATGTGAAATACATATCGTGAGAAGTAACTTTAAATTATCAAACAAAACATGACTGTAATTTTAAGAAAAAGCGTTGTCGAAAAATATTAAGGTCCACTATTATCATATCATACCTAAATACTTTTAAAATAAAAGAATAAATACCCTTCACAGCTGCTTTATACGACAAGTTTTTATTATCAATTTGTATGGAAAAACTGGTCACGTCCCAGTTATGTTACATTAATAACTAAGACCGTGAACCAACATATTACTTCAATGGTTTTAATCTTGCGAGATTGCTTGAAATTGTTCCTGTTAACAAGAGGAAAATTATTGGCTAAACGGTGTTTAATACCCAATGAAAGAAGAAGAAGACAGATTTAAAGCCGTGGCTGGTGACTTTTTAATTGCTTGAAGCTAGTGCGAAATAATTTTATACCTGCTAGCAGTTGTTGTTTAAAAAAAAAAACTTTGCACTTTAATAATTTCAAAAGAGCAAAACCAGTAATGTTTTTTAAGAACCTTTTTAAGAGCCACAGTATTGATAGCCCTGTAGTTAAGTTTTTCAAATCGATTTCATAAATCTAAAATCAGAATGAATTTAATCAATAACACACCATATAAAGACTTTTATGCCTGACTGCGATTTTACGAAACCTCTTATAGTACATTTACACCTTCGCGAAATCTAATAGATTTAAATTAAAATTTTGATCAAATTATTGCCTTCAGACATTTTTCATGATATTGTTTTCAAAACAGTATTTTAATCTATAAGGTGGTGTAAGAGGCTCTCTATACTCCGCTTATCCAAAACTCAAACTCTATATTAAAAAATGTAAATAATAATACTACATTTACACCTACACCAAATCTAGTACTTACGAGATTTTGAACGAAATCTTGTTCGTTTCTACCAGATTAGCCATACAAAACGAAATCTACTTCACAACTAGATTTTGGCAAAATCTACTTAAAATCTAGTACTACTTCGTGATGCAACTGTGGTTTTTATTAAAATGTAACAAAATATACTACGCTGCACACAAAAAAATTCAATCATAATATATAAGGTGGTTGCAATCGAACAAGTACTTTATTGCTTACATTTTTTTCATATGGAGTTTGAATTTTGGAGAAGTAGAACATAAAGGGCCACTCAGACCACCTTGTAAATAATTATATTGTTTTGAAAACGAAATCTTGCAAAATGTCAAAAAATAGTGGCGTAAACGGCTTAGATTTTAATAAAGATTTTAAATCAAATCTACTAGATTTCGCTCAGGTGTAAATGTAGTATAAAGTATTTCTGCAATTGCAACTGCCTAATAAATTATTATTGAGTTTCTCTTTATGCAGCGTAGTATTTTTTAGTACAATGTGATAAAAACCGCAGTTGCGTCACGAAGTAGTACTAGATTTTAAGTAGATTTTGCCAAAATCTAAAGGCGAAACAGATTTTGTTTTGTATGGGAAATCTAGTAAAAATTAACTAGTTTTGCTCAAAATCTGCTACTTACTAGATTTGGCTCAGGTGTAAATGTAGTATTACGCAATACGACGGCTACACATGTTAGTCTTTCGAACGATTACAAATTGAACTCCAATACAACTTTAGGAGATAAAAAGTAAAATTGCACTAAACCGATTGTCCGTCATAAAAAATTAAAGCACAGTATTGTTTACATATTAATTCAATACTATTTTTTTTTAATTAGAGGTTGAAGAAAAAGATTTGGAGGACCCAATGCAATGATGTGTACTCAAACCTTTAAAACTTATCACGCAAAAAGATTGAAAATTGATTATGTTTTTTTACTTCATTCATTTTAGAATTAAAACACCCTAATAGGGAAATATATTTTAAGAAATCACTTTTTAAGGTTGAATATTCATCTGGCAGCCTCTTTCAGCTCAAACCAATGCATACATATAACAATGTTCATACATAAATACCACGAACGTATGTAGGTGCTGATATGGTAGTGATCTACGGGATACCAAGAATTCGTTTTAGGATTATAAATTAAAATCCTTTTCCTTTTGGTAACTGCGATAACGAAAAATTTTAAATATGAAAGCTATTAGGTAAACAAAAATATTTTTACATTTAATAAATTATTTTGTAGTTAAAAAAAAAAACAAAGCAAACATGCTTTATTTACAAAACTAAATAATTATTTTTTTTGTTATTTAAAATAATTAAAAAAATCAGTTAAACGGGTGGCGGATTGAAGCATGTATGTTCACAAATCTAGGTTGACAAGTTGCTTTGTATTGATTAGGTACTTAAATTTCAATGTATTTGGTATCTAAACTCTATGATTCACCATTTTGTTTCAGTAGCCATCTTGGATTTCAAATTTATTTAATTTTTTGGTGTATTCTACTAGTCAGATCCTTTTATATGATGCCTACATTGAATGGGTTAAAAAAAATATTTATAATTCGCCATTTTGTAAATCTTAACAATAAAATAACCCACACCGGGTATTTCGATTTTGTTGAAAACTCTTACACTAATCTAGCCGAAACTACAGTTTACAAATTTAGTTTGGTATTAAGCTCTTACAGTTTATAAAGTCATGCGCTAATAACTAACTGATCTAGGACAGTACTGTGTGCAATATTAGCAGCAAAATTATAAAAAGGCAAAGGTTGGATTAATTTAATACATTTTTACAGATTTCGAAAACAGAAACTTTTAAGAAACCTTCGACCTAACTGTAAGTGCCATTAACTTGTCGAAGACGTCAGAAACATGTCAATGTCACATTCATTTGACCAATACATTGTCGTAAATTTGACACGGTACCAAAAAAATTCCTTAAAATTGTATATAATGTGCAACTAAACAAAAAAAGTTAAACAATAACATTTGAAATAAGTTTAAAGCACTTTTTATATACAAGGTGTCGCAAAAGTTATTACCCTATCAAAAGATGCTTTCAAGAATTGTTTCGATTATTTGTGTAATAATTTATCGGTAGTGTTGACGCAGCGTGAATTTAGACGTATATTTCCCGCTCGTCGTACGCCAATTGCGCAAATACTGCGACTTTTAGCTGCTTACCTAGAAAAGTATGGGACAATACTGTAAAACGACTTATGTAAATGGCGAACACTACAAAGCCAAGGCCAACGATTTTTTCTTACCTCAACTATACGAATTGGCAATGCATTATGCACGACCTACAACTGAAATTCTGAAGACTGAGCTCTTGTTTTGGTGATTTGCACTGGCCGGCAAGATCGACCGATTTAACCGTTCTAGACTTCTTGTCAGATATCTTGAAGTCACGAATCTATATCAACTGGCCTTAGATATAATATTCGTCAGGAAAGCAGACACCTATCGCCGCAAATTATGAAAAGAGTGATTAAAATAAATCGGATCTGTATTGTCATCATTTTTTCGGCAGCCATTTGGTCTTTAGTTTTTTATTTATTATGAAATTTACGGTAAAAAAACATCAGGTGCTAACTCTTGCGCCACCTTGTGCTTAACTTATACAGACTTGCATTTTCCATACATAACAAGCTTAAACTATACAAAAAATACTTAATTTTGTTCATTGTCTATCGTGTGTTAAGATGCATATTTTATGAATTTGCAGAACATGTTTTAATCAAATTTTTTAATAAGCAAAATATTCATAATGTTTATTTGCTTTTGCATAATCAAATACAATTTAATTTAATAATCACCAACTTATAATCATAAAATTTTTGTTGTTTCAAATTAAGTTCTATTTTATCTATTCTGACAGCAAATTTAAGAGTTTTTATTAGCGTGTCGTCAAACAGGATTCCGATGATATACACAGATTAATACGAATATATTAATCAATTCACAACCTGTCGTAGGTTGTAAGAGACTCGCATCTCTTATTGAAGAAAAACGGCAATAGTATTTACTTTCTCAACTATGATGTATTTATACGAAATTTTATAAATATAGGTAAAATTGTTGTTAGTGTTGTTAAAAAAATTTAATGTAAAAATTATCAACAAAATGTGTAAAACTACTACGACGTACAATACTTACGGCAGCTTGTGAATTGAGCACATGTATAAAAATGTATGCAGTAATTCAACAAAATTATATTCTATTTTTTTTAATTCAATATATGCTTTTAAAATGTGTGTTGTTGAAAGTATGTAATGTATTTTATAAAAAGCAACAAATGTGCTTATGTTCTGCACAGTACTGTACTTCATTAAGTTTGGTAAAAACAGGGTGAAGCAAAAACAAGTAAGAGCACTATATTCGGCTGTGCCGAATCTTTTATACCCACCACCAATTTTGTGTACATTTAAAGCACAATATTTATTATTTTGTTAATCGCTATGAAATAATGTCTTTATAATAAAACATGTATCACTTTCTTTGTAGAGGGTGGTTAAATTTTAAGGGCCCATGTTGAAGGTGAACTACACCTGGTCTTTAAATTTGTTTTCTGCATTTCATTTGACATTTCTCAATCTCAAACTTACTCAATTTGATCCGTGGAAAGATACGCAAATGAGCAACGCTTTAAAGTTATTCAGGTTTTTTATATAAATGGGCGTTCAAATCAAAATGCGTTTTGTGCACTTCGTTATTCTTTTGATCAACATAATCGTTTAAATTCGTCCACAATCGGGAGAATTGTAAAAAATATTTAAATTTCTGCAAAACAGGTCTGTATAAAATGTTAGAAAATCTGTGAATGCCTTCTTAGATCGTTGAATGGGAACCATTGCTGTTTTGTTTAGTGTGGCAAAAGAGCAGTCAACCTCGACTCATCATCATGCCCAACAATTGAGCATCAACATTGTCAGTGAAAATTTGTACCATCAGATAGAGGAGTGTCGCCAAGGATGGGGGGGGGCTATTTGGCCGATATTTTGTTAAATACATAATTGAACCATACAAATATTATAATTATAAAATAAAATGATAATAATTTCTTACAAATTTGTGTTTTATTTAAAATCAACATCGGCCCTTAAAATTTAACCACCCTTTATAACTTCGATATGCTACTAAAATGCTTTTGTAAATGTAGTCTTTTAATGAAAGTGGGCGTTAAAGTAGGCGTGTCAATAAAGTTTCTGCTAATAAATACAACTTAGATATTTCTATATAGTCCTTTATTCTTCCAAAAACTTGGTCAATAGAGAAATTACATGAATTTAAGATAAACCGTTATATGGGAGGTAGGCGTTAAAGTGGGCGTGTCACCTAAACTTTTTGGCACAACAATTACATTGATTAGAAGGATATATGCGGAAAATTTCATCATCATACCTCTAATTTTAGCGGTTTTATGAGCTTTTAAATTTCATTAACGGTAGATAACGTAACCAGTGGGCGTTATAGTAGGCGTGTCAAAGTTATTTTTGCTAATGAGTACAACTTAGATGTTTCAATATAGTCCTTTATTATTCCAAAATCTTTATTAATATAGAAATTATATGAATTTTAGGTAAAACGTTATATGGGAGGTGGGCGTAAAAGTGGGCGTGGCACATTGATTTTCCGTTACAGAAAACAAAGTGTGCAAAATTTCAGAATCGTATATCTAATTTTGTCCGTTTTATTAGGTTTTAAATTTAAAATATACTGAAAAATACACTACGCGGTATAAATTTTCGTACATTTTTATCTATAATTCCTTTCCTAATGCATAGATGTAAAAAATTTTTGGGGAGAGATATTGTTTTGACTCGAGAAATATATATTAGATGTTCGAAGGACACGGTTTTTTCGACCTACTCTTGCATTACGAGCTATAACTCTCTTCCTAATATTCCGACTTAGCCCAATACAATACCAAACAAACCTTGTCTATAAGAAAGAGTCTGGCAAAATTTGAGCCCCCTAGCTTTTTCGGTGCGACCTCTATCGTGCTTTCAACAGACGGACGGACATATCTAGATCGTCATCAAATCAAACCCTGGTTCAGAATATATATACTTTATGGGGTCTAAATGGATATTTCGATGTGTTACAAACGGAATGACAAAATGAATATACGCCACCATTTTTTTGGTGGCGGGTATAAAAACAGGAATGGGAGCAACATCTTTTATATTAATAGGCAAGTCGATTTCTTGTTACACAGTTAACACTGACATTATGCAACCGATTTTAGCAGATCCTATTAAAAAAGTTTAGTACCAGGGTACACTTATTCAGGTGGTGATGCCAGCTCAGCTGATTATTTTTTTGTGAGCCAATGTCTGTCAAACTCTATATAAAAAAAGAGATTTCAGTGTCAAGAATTGTCAAACTCAAAATAAACAAGTAAAAGTGCTATATTCGGCCGTACCGAATCTTATATACCCTTCACAACGTGTAGTCATGCAATAACAACTGTTTGTATCACCATTCGCAGCTGGGATTCGATGCCACGTTTACTTACCAGTATATATGTATGTATGTTGTTGTTGTAATTGTGGAAAAAAACGAGGTGGTCGTGGTTTTTTGCTTATATCTCAGAAAGTTATGGGGCGATTGTTTCTGAATTTCAATAGCGATTCATTCCTGGATATTTCCAAAAGATTGATACCATACTCAGATCTGAGGAACATATAGTTGCTTCTAAAAGTTGATTTCAACCAACACACGGACAGACGGGCAGAAAGACAGACTGTCAGGGCTTAATCGACTCCTCTATTCATATTATTAAAAAATGTTAAATCCAAGATGGTGTCTAAAACAAAATCAATTTTTTTAACCCCATCAATATGGGATTTGACTGTAGAATACAGTTAACTACGTAAAAATCCAAAATCAAGGATGGCGTCGGAAAAAATAAGGAAAAATGGCGTATAAATATAGATTAAGCTACGATGTGGGATTATACCTATGTACATGATGGTGAAGGGTATTATCAGATTAGGCACGGCCGAATATAGCACTTTTACTTGTTCTGTGTTAAATTTGCTCTTTACAATTTTTTGGATTTTTTTTTTCTCAAATTGTAAATTGTTAGTTTAGGTAGTTAAAATTATTTTAATAAACCATCAACAAAAAAAATTAATTTCGCATAATAAATGTGAATCTTTGGATGTTTGTATCACGCAAAAAATGGATATTTCGATGTGTTACAAACGGAATGACAAAATGAATACCCCCATCATTTTTTTGGTGGCGGGTATACAAATTTAAAAATAATTTCAAAGGTTGTTTTAATGGCAAAAGTGGTCTATTTTGAATCCTGAAGAAGCAGAGTTTAGTTAACTTCTCAGACCGACTTATAAAAAATATACTAAGCGTACTCACAAAGGGTAGTGCAAACTTCGAAAACGATGCAAATGATTGCAAAAATTCACTTTTTTAACACAACAAAATGTATGCATAATGCTTCACTTTACTTGATTTGCTTGAGCAAAATTTGGTGTGTGTATATGTATGGTTAGAAACAAATAATTGACAACTGTTGTTTTTAACACTTGTTGTTGTTGTTGTTGTTGTTGTTTTTTAAACTAAAACTACAACAAATTTCTTTTAGTAAAAAATAAAATTAAAAAAATAGATCCTTTGGAAAAAAGAAATATTTATAATAAATGAACAATATTTTAGTGAATAACCTTCACATTTCAGTTAGAAGTTGCCAGATTTTTCGTCGGTAACTTCGACAAAACCGGCTGAAATAAATATTTATTTTGGATTAAATAAATTTGAATAGGTTCAATCGTGAGTCCCTTGTTGTTTTAAAAACGAAATAAGAAAAAATTTAAAAACACATTAGTGTGAATGGTACCAAACTGCAAAGTAATCTTGAGAAAAACTAACATTTCGGTCAATAGAATACCGTAAACTATGACAAAGTGTAAAATCCAAGATGGTGTCCGAAACAAAATGGCGACAAATTTTTTTCTTAACCCCATCAATATGGATATCAAATGAAAGTGTTTGACTAGTAGAATACAGTAATTTATGTAAAAATTCGTAATAAAAGATAACATCGAAATTTTTTAAAGTAAAATGCCTTATAAAGTCTGAAATCTAGGATGAGTTCATTATACCCCGTGTTTTCTATAGAGGTATATAACTTTAAGTTTACTACGTTTTTAACTGGCGGATTTTTTTGTCAGCTGTCAAGTGGTTTATGTTTAGTTTGGTTTGGCATTTCATGAATAGCAAGGCATAGATTCGGGGAATGGCACCAAATCAAGATTGCCGTTGATAACGATTTTCGTAGAGGAATTTTGTTTAGCGATGAAGCTTACTTTTGAATGTATACGTTAATAAACAAAACTGTTGTATTTGGAGTGATCATAATCCTCAAGTGTATGTTGAGACACCGTTACATTTATAAAAACTGTTTGGTGTGCTTTATGGGTTGGTGGAATTATTGGTTTGTACTTTTACAAAAACGCTGCTGGTCAGAACGTTACAGTCATTGGTGACCGCTATAGAGCAATGATAACTGACTTTTTGTTTGGTCAATTAAACAACCATGTTGTGCGGAAGTTGTGGTTACAACAAAACGGCGCAACATGTCACACAGCTCGTGCCACAATTGATATGTTGAAGCAAACGTTTGGTATTGGCATAATTTTAAGTTTCGAATCCGTTAACTGGCCTCCAAGATTGTGCGTTTAAATGCTGCTAGACTTTTTTTATGGAGGTAGTCGGTAGTCGGCAGTCGACTGTTTGTAAAGTCATCTTAAATTGAAACTCCAGAAGACCACGTCCGAGCCAGTCATGGCGCTCATATGCAAGAAGTCATAGTTAGGTTATAATGCAAGAAGGTTATCTTTCAAAAAAAAAGAAGAAATTTCATGTCAATTTTATTTTATTCCATTTCAAAGTTTTATACTTCTAAAAAAAAAACACCCTATACATAAGTGCACGATCAGATATCAGATTCAGAATAAAGCTCGCTCACTTGTTTTGAATTAAAATTTTGCCAAATCATATTAATGAATCTTAAGGAAATAAATACTGACTTTTGACGCTTAAACTACATATGTGTTTAGCATTATATTTTTAACAACGTAAAAACAGGTAGAGAGTTCATTCCGTTCAGCAAAATTAGGGAAAATTCCTAGAGTTTTAAAATAGCAGCTAAATATCTGTAATTGTTTTGCAAAAAAATTTTTGGCACATGTTTATTAGTTTCATTACAAGGCCAGCTGAACAATTAACAACCAAAACAATTAACAACATCTGCAACAGGGATGGCACACGAAATTATAAAACTGTATCAAGCAGCAATGTTGAACTCTTTCAACGAAATTGTACCAAAATAAAACACATACATATGTATGTGTGTGTGTAAGTTATACATTTTTTACTATATAGAAAGATATATGTTTTAATTATTTAGAAAAAAGGCAATTTTGTAAAATTTTACTTCTAATATTATGCTTTGGCAAATCACAAGACTTTAGTTGTTGCCAGCAAAAACAAGTGACGTTTGAAATCAAAACCTATAAAATTATCGGTAAAATCAAGGCATATCCATAAGGTATATGCAACGGCGAATTGATACAACAAAGCAACTTTTCATGGGATGTTTTATGTCAAGGCCAATTCGTATATCAGGGATGGAAAAGTTGTTTTTACATATTAAATATAATAAAATTTGATTAAAAACAGACTATAAATTTTTTAAACACATTATTAATGACGCAAAAGCAAAAAATATACATAAATTAAGCACATTTATTGTCAAAAAAGTACACTCAAGTTAATTGTTTAATACCGAAACCAAAATCACATTTCCTATCCCTGCATTAATAAATGAAATCAAAGCGAATTCAACCAATTTTGACAAAATGTTTCACAATCAGCTGGGCTGATAATTTCACCTGTATGAATTCGCCTTGGGTAAAATGGTGATTTTAATAGACATATGAAAATTTCAAATCACCTAAGCAAGCTGTTTGCAAACTTCTAAAACAACAGTTTTTGTATAACATTGTATGTGTCAAGGCACATTTATTTATCAGGTAGTCTTGCTTCATCAGCTGATTATTTTTTTCTTCACTTATTTTAAATTTCAGCTGTCAAAGTCTATAGATAAAAAACAATTTTCTCTTCTCTCTTATTTATTTCAAATGTCAAACTTTATATAAAAAATCTATAAACAAAAAAAATTCTCTCCGAACTGCAATTACCTGATGAATAAATATGTATGCCTTGGTATGTGAATTAAAAACGGCACAACAAAATGTCAAAAAATCAAGAAAAAAACAGCAAACAGGAGTTAAAAAAATGGTTGATAATTTTTTTAAAATATTTACTATGTGTTCGTTGTAAGATGCCGGATTAGTCTAAACAGAGTCTTGCAAATTTTACTTTTATGATTAGGTAACTTGAAAACGTTTTTAACTTAAGATTAAAAAAGTACCAGCGTTTGTTGGTACTTGCCATCCCTCAAGAAGCAGGTAAAAAAAGATCACTACTAACACAGTTTTCTACACAACAACTTTATGATAATAATCCTCATTGTAATGATATCCTCTTTGTGATGGGTACATACACACAAAACGGTTCGAGAAGTTGTTGTGATAGAAAAAAACTTTAGTCCATCGAGAGCAGCAGAAAGATACAGTACGTTTCTACTTTGTTTGATAATTACAATAAATAAACAACATAAAAGTAAATACTTTAAAGTATTGTTTTAAAAAAAAAATATTACGGGTTATAGTGAAAATATATTATTCATGGTCAGATAAAGTGATGAATTTAATCGCATCAACTGCAATATTGCATTGCGCCAATTGAGTGAAAATTTTAAACGAAAAACAATTTGAGAAAAATTAATAATCGTGAATAAATAAAAGTGTTTTTAAATATGTACGTCTATATACATAAGTTATTAATATAGTAAATAAACATACAAATCATTTTTTTGATTTTAATGTGTTTTAAAGTCAAATGTAAGTAAAAGTGTTTAAAGCATTTAAATTGGCTAAAATCTGTTCAGATTTATCTGAATTTCATAATATTGGTTAAATTTTAATGCCGAAACATAACACATCTACAACTTTAATCAAAATAGTTGTACAAAGAAAACATGACGCATAAATAAATTTACGGCTGTTAAGTACTTCATTTTATTGTTTTTATTTTTCTTTTGTTCTTGTTCTTATCTTTGCGCCAAAATTTCAAAACATTTAGTTTTGTTTACAAAATATAGAAAGTTTTAGGAAAATATGGTAACATTATTGAGAGAGTGTGTATTTTACAGTGAGAGCATTGAAAAAAATGCTGCCGAAATAGTTTTAATCCATCCTACCCAAGGTATGTTAATCAGGTATATTCAACGACGAACTTACTTTAACTTATAAAAACATAAATAATAATTTTTTATGTATGGGATTTAAGAACGCCCGAATTTCACGCCAGGACTGCCTTTTAGGAGAGTTTTAAATGTTTGTGTAAAGAGTTATTGTCGATAATATATATGTAGCAAGTTTTAAAAGAATTCACGTTCTGAAAAAAATATACAATATATCAAAAGATTTTTTTTATTTTAAGTGCCTAAGTATTCAATAATTTATAAAAAAAATCCATTAACTGTCTATATATAGAATATTATTTATTTGTTGGGGGTTTTTTTTTTTTTGGCAAGTTTTCAATTAATTTAAAATTTTTACATATTAATAGTAGTGACATGCCGTAGTACTTTTGGCAAGGTGATTCCCACTTTTATTCAATTTTAAAGTATTTTACATCTACATAAATTCCGTTATCTCCTGCAAGAAAAAACGTTATTTTATTTAACGATTTGTACACAATTAAAAAGCTTAAAATCCGCGTTGGCGTCAAAATTAAAACAAATAACTTTCTCTTACATTCGTAAATTCAAAATGAATTCCCTATGTACATATGTCAAGATTTGTTATCGTATTGAGGACTGTGTGACGTGTTAGAATGGTTTAGGAAATTATTATAATATATTTTCTGAAAGCTTATGAATAGCATTGTCCGTCTTTCCTTCTGACCGTTTGTCCGTGTGTATGTTGAAATCAACTTTTTGAAGCCCTCCGACATCGCCAAGACCCGTATAAGGTATCAATATATCAGAAATATTTGGGAGCATATTGGTATTGGAAATGCTTATTTTTACCACAAAAATGAAAATTTTCCAGCTCTAGGATAATTATAGACATGGTTCTTACTACTTACAAATTTGATATGCTTCTATAGATATTCATGAAAAATTTGGAATTATTGAATAATTTGGAAAAATATATATTTTTTTAATAAGTATATCAAACTTTTTTAAACTCCTAAATAATTTTTGAACACGCAAAGATACCAAATCAAAAGCCGAAATTTCGGAAATAATTTATAAGAAAAACTAACAAATGGGTTTGAAACCAACTGAGATATAACTGGTACTGCCGGTGTTTTTTTTTTTTTTTTCTACAATTTACAAACGATAGATATTTTTCAGTTTCTATACATCCAAGAGAGCCCTATGCTCCTTATAGGAACGACGGGAACATATATATATAAGAGAGCCAATATGGGAATCAAATGAAAGGGCATAAGTATTAAAATATAGTAAGCTATGAAAAGAAAAAAATCCAAGATGGCGTCCTAGATTAAATGGCAAAAATATGAGTCAAATATAGTAGTTATGACTTTGTCGCCTTTATCCCCCACAATTCAGTATAAAAAAAATCGCTCGACCAGTACAATGTAGTAAATTATAAGAAAGTGTAAAATCTAAGATAGCGTCTGAAACGAAATTGCGGAGCGAATTTTTTTAGCCCTAACACAGTTAACTGTGTGAAAATTCAAAATCAAAGATAACGTCGGAAATAGTAAAGAAAATAGCGTAATGCATGAAATCTAAGCTAACCTACGATGTAGTCATTATCAGGGCTGCCGTTTTTGGTTATTTCTAACCAAAAGTGGTTATTTTTTTCTTTAATGTGGAGATGTGAATATTTTTCTCATGATACACATGTACATATTTTTTATGTCATACTTTTGAAGCTTTTATGTTCTTCAATTTTTAGTATTGCTACCAGGGCAACTGAAAATAAAACCGCTGTGACTAAAATCGATAGTGCAGCCACCTATTATGAATTCGCCTTGATTGCTACTCACTCGTTTACAATACTTTTCTTTTACAATACTGTCAACATCTTTTAATTTTACTAAATGATCGCAACTGTGTACTACAGAAATGACATGTCTTTTGTAATGGCAGCAACATTCAATTAAAAGATTTTACAAAGTAAATTTTTATAAAGAACTAGCCAAACCCGGCGCGCGTTGCTACGCCCCTTAATGAATCAAAATGCATTCTGAATTTTAATTGAATATCAAGTGCAAAAACCTAAAAATTATAATTTTTTATGGGCGTGGCATTGCCCACTTTTCTAATCACGAAATTGTAAAGTCGTAACAGCTCAATATGTGTGCAAAGTTTCAGAAGAATCGGACCAGTGCAAGTACCTCAAAATTATAATGGTTTTTATGGGCGTGGCCCTGCCCACTTTTCTAGTCTCGAAATTGTAAAGTCATAACAGCTCAATATGTGTGAAAAGTTTTAGAATAATCGGTCCAGTGCAAGTACCTCAAAATGATACCCTTTTTTTATGGGCGTGGCACTGCCCACTTTTCTAGTCACGAAATTATATGGTTGTGACAGCTTAGTATGTGTGCAAGGTTTCATAAAAATCGGTCCAGTGCAAGTACCTCAAAATTAAAACTTTTTTAGGGGCGTGGCCCCGCCCACTTTTCTTATCACGAACTTATTTAGTCATGACAGCTCGATATGTGTGCAAAGTTTCAGAAAAATCGGTCAAGTGCAAGTAGCTAAAAATGATAACTAATTTTTATGGGCGTGGCACCGCCCACTTTTTTCCACCCATAAACACTTCCTGGTATGTGTACCACAACTTACCAAAGTTTGAGCCCGATCGGTTTTACAGTTTCGGAGTCTATAGCTAACACACACACACACACACACACAGAGTTTCACTTTTATATATATAGATATGCACGTAAGTTGTTGTTTGTGTAAAAATACTGTTCGGCTGTCAAATACAAAAACTAAACGTGTGAAAAAAAAACAAAATTCAACAATAAAACGGAAAACGGAAAACTAAACGAGAAAAAATTAATCAGCTTCCGACTGGCATACACCTTACAAATGAGCATTGAACTATTGCTTCCAAGTCAAGAATTTTTAATAAGTAAATCTATGGTCTCAAACTATTATACTGTGAACTGCAAGTTTTGTTTACTTTATATTAAAAAAAAATGTTATTTTTATACCCTTCACACAGTGAAAAAGGGTATATATAGGTTTGTCATTCCGTGTGAAATTTCTACAATTTTGATTTCCGACCCCATAAAGTATATATTTTCTGAAAGCTTATGAATAGGGGAGTCGATTAAGCGCTGTCAGTCTGTCCGTCTGACCGTCTGTCCGTGTGTATGTTGAAATCAACTTTTTGAAGCCCCCCGACATCGCTTGGACTCGGGTGAGGTATTAAAATATCAGAAATATTCGGGAGTAGATCGCTATTGAAAATCAGAAACATCGGTACATAAACAACTGAGATATGAGCAAAAACCCACGACCACCTCGATTTTTTTTTCACAAAAGCAACATTACAACAACAACATACATACAAACGTGTATACTGGTTAGAAAAAACGTGGCATCGAATCCCAGCTGAGCCAAAAAATTTTTTTTTTTAATTTTTTTTTTTATTTTTTTTTTATTTTTTTTTATTTTTTTTTTTTATTTTTTATATAATACTAGCCAAACCCGGCGCGCGTTGCTACGCCCCTTCATGAATTTTAATCGCATTCTAAATTTTAATCGAATATCAAGTGAAAGGCTAAAAACTTCTTCTTTATGAGCGTGGCAATGCCCACTTTTCTAATTACGAAACTGTATAGTCATGACAGCTCAATAAGCGTGCAAAGTTGCAGAAAAATCGGTCCAGTGTAAGTACCTCAAAATGATACCTTTTCTTTATGGGCGTGGCACTGCCCACTTTTCTAAATGCGAAACTGTATAGTCATGACAACTCAATATGTGTGCAAAGTTTCAAAAAAATCGGTCCAGTGAAAGTACCTCAAAATGATACCTTTTTTTTAATGGGCGTGGCACTGCCCACTTTTCTAATGACGAAAGTGTAAAGTCATGACAGCTCAGTATGTTTGCAAAGTTTCAGAAAATTCGGTCCAGTGCAAGTAGCCAAATCTGATAACTAATTTTTTATGGGCGTGGTCCCGCCCACTTTTTCAATCACGAAATTATAAAGTCATGACAGCTCAATATGTGTGCAAAGTTTCAGAAAAATCGGTCCAGTGCAAGTACCTCAAAATGAAAACTTTTTTAGGGGCGTGGCCCCGCCCACTTTTCTTATCACGAAATTATTTAGTCATGACAGCTCGATATGTGTGCAAAGTTTCAGAAAAATCGGTCAAGTGCAAGTAGCTAAAAATGATAACTAATTTTTATGGGCGTGGCACCGCCCACTTTTTTCCACCCATAAACACTCCCTGGTATGTGTACAACAACTTGCCAAAGTTTGAGCCCGATCGGTTTTACAGTTTCGGAGTCTATAGCTAACACACACACACACACACACACACAGAGTTTCACTTTTATATATATAGATATTATTTATATTTTTATTATTTTTTATTAATTTTTTTTTTTTTAATTTTTTTTTTTATTTTTTTTTTGTTTTATATATATTACTAGCCAAACCCGGCGCGCGTTGCTACGCCCCTTAATAAATCGAAATGCATTCTGAATTTTAATTGAATATCAAGTGAAAAAACCTAAAAATTTTATTTTTTTATGGGCGTGGCATTGCCCACTTTTCTAGTCACAAAATTTTAAAGTCATAACAGCTCAATATGTGTGCAAAGTTTCAGAAGAATCGGACCAGTGCAAGTACCTCAAAATTAAAATTGTTTTTATGGGCGTGGCCCTGCCCACTTTTTTTATCACGAAATTGTAAAGTCATAACAGCTCAATATGTGTGCAAAGTTTCAGAATAATCGGTCAAGTGCAAGTACTTCAAAATGATACCTTTTTTTTATGGGCGTGACACTGCCCACTTTTCTAATCACGAAATTATTTAGTCATGACAGCTCAATATGTGTGCAAAGTTTTAGAAAAATCAGTCTGGTGCAAATACCTCAAAATTATAGCCTTTTTTTATGGGCGTGGCCCCGCCCACTTTTTTAGTCACAAAATTATAAAGTCACGACAGCTTGATATGTGTGCACAGTTTCAAAAAAATCGGTCCAGTGCAAGTGCCTCAAAATTAAAACTATTTTAGGGGCGTGGCCCCGCCCACTTTTCTTATCACGAAATTATTTAGTCATGACAGCTCGATATGTGTGCAAAGTTTCAGAAAAATCGGTCAAGTGCAAGTAGCTAAAACTGATAACTAATTTTTTATGGGCGTGGCCCCGCCCACTTTTTTTCATCCATAAACACTCCCCGGTATGTGTACAACAACTTACCAAAGTTTGAGCCCGATCAGTTTTACAGTTTCAGAGTCTATAGCTAACACACACACACACACACACACACACACACACACAGAGTTTCACTTTTATATATATAGATATACATAATAATTTTTAAAAAAATTTTTTTTTTTAAAAAAATTTTTTTTTTTTTAAATTTTTTTTTAAATTTTTTTTTTTTTTTTTGTTTTTTTTAACATTCATACGTGAATTTATAATTTTACAATGGGACGTTTTTATATATGTATGTTTTTATATGTATGTACGTATTTCATATGGGATTAATGGTGACACAAACCACTGTTATTGCATGAATTCACGTTGTGAAGGGTATATAAGATTCGGCACGGCCGAATATAGCGCTCTTACTTGTTTATATACATACATGTACAAGCCTATACTTATTACTTACATACATATGTAGGTAAAATAATTATATTTGTTTTGTTATTATTATTATTAATTGTATTCAAATCACATGCGTTACATTATAAATATGTATGCATTTTAAATGTTATTGAGTAAAAATACTACATATTAAAATTTGGTTATTTTTTTTATCTCATTTGGTAACTTTTAAAGCGAATTTTGGTTGTAAAAATTTTTTGGTTGTGGCAGCACTGGTCATTATACCTATGTGCATGACAGTGTAGGATAATATCAAATTCGACACGGCCGAATATAGCGCTCTTACTTGTTTTTTTTTCTCTTTCTTATGTAGTAAGTTTCATTACTAATACAACAAAATATGAAAAACATTTTTAACACAATAACTTTAATATTATAGGTATTAATTCTTTTAAAATTCCTAAAATTAATTATTTAATTTTTATTAAATGAACTCTTATACACAAAATACAATAAATTAAATTTTCTTAACGATTTTTTTAAACTTTTTTATATTTTTTGTATTCTTTTACTCTGGCAATATTTTGTTTGTTTATTGATGTCGGTAGTTGGTCGTTCAATTGTAATTCATGTTTTTTTTCAGTAAAAGTGATTCAAGTATTTATAAGTATGTGTGCGAGTGTATTATTTATTGTTGTGATATGTTTTATTTCTTTGTTTTCTTTTTTTTTTAATCATGACCAATGCGCAAGAACACGTTCCTAAACTAATAAAATCATAGAGCAATTTATATGTATATAAACATATTAAACTCGTGTTATTTTTTTTTTAATTTTTGTACTATAAGTTTTATTTTGTATTGAATAATAGTTTATTTTTATTTATATGTACATAGTACATACATACAGACATACATTTAGTTTTACTTTGTGCCTCTTTAAAAAAATGACGCTATAAGTTATGGCTTTGTTATCAGTAATTTTTTTTTTGTTGTTGTCTAATATTAGTTTTACATTTTTAATTTTGTTTTGACTACAATTGAATTTTTTTCTAAAGTTCAGACAGTGCAAAAACAAAATTTCTTATAGAACAATATAATGTTGGTTACAGGTAGAAGCGCCCTAACTCAAATAATTATAAATTTACAGAAGAAGACAAAAACGTAATAGAAACTTTATTTTCATAATGTAATTTCTTTTGTAGATTTACTTGCAAAACTGTTATTTTTGATGCTATTGTAATAAGTTTTTGTATTTGAGTCACTGAAAAGCTCAATTTCGTAAAAAATACGAGTTAGGGCCTTTCTACTTGTGACCTTCGATATGTAAATTTAATGTCACTTGTCGAGTGTTTATATTACGTGTGCTTATAAAAGGAAATGCCTATAAATATGTATACATTTTTATAAATATTAAATAGAATCACAAAAAGTTTTATTTTATCGTGTGTGTGTGTGTAAATAATAAGTTCCTTAAAAAATAGCTAACGTTGCTTTTATACCGGTTGATTCGTAACTCCTATTACAGTGTGGCAACGTATTGTCACACCGTATAACATTTCATTAGGGGTTGGTTAGGCGGTTTTTGTTTATTATGTGTAAATTAATATAAGACCGCTGCTATCAATTATGTTTAAAAGATTATTACAAATAATAAATATATTTATAAAGCGATTTATTTATTTCTTTTTAGATTTGATATCTTGGAATTTATTTTACACAATGTTCAGAATTTTTGGCCTATTCTAAAAAAAAATACCACATCTACCATTAAATGTTGGAAATTAAAAGATTTAAATGAAGGTCCTTCGAATATCCCTTTATTTGCCAATAAAAACCAAATAAAACAAAAATCCATCAACAAGAATAATTAGAAGCAACACTGCCAATTCAACTCATTACAGTTATATTTTTGTGACTTCATAAAACGAAAAACAAGTCACCAAACTTCAGCTGGTAACTAAAAGCCGCCTTAAGTTTAAGCTGGATCTCATTAATAATATTATTAGCACAACTTTAAACATTTTGCAAATAGAACGTAACACAACGTCAGTAGAAACAATAACGACAACAAAATGTTGTACGTTTTTCATGTCGACGTAGGTCGTATGTTAAATTTCGACATGACAGTCGCACTGTCTTCCGTCGAAAATCTTAAAGCCACAATAGAGCGTTTGCATGGTATACCGGCGTCAAATATTGTGCTTCTGGTGAGCGGTGGTGAAATGTTAGCACACTCCACTCAGGTCTCTTATTATTCTGCTGGCACAGATACAAATCCCATTTACATGTTCTTAACCGGAGATGTTAAAATGCCAATGCAAACGACTATTGTAGAAACAGACTTGGATATCCGAGAACAAGTCGAACGCAGTCTAGAGCTGCCAGCCGTATACGATACGGTCGTAAAGAGAGCACAAATAGCTTTGCGCATGCATGATTTGGCCCGAGACGAAGATCGTCTATGTGAGCGTTTGGTGCACGAACAACATTTGCAGCAGCAGGGTTGGTCGGCGGTAGTGGCTAACTTGGAGGATTTGACCGAAGAGTTTCGTTCACGTTTTCAAAACTTCTGTCAAGCATTTGACAGGCATTTAGAACTACGTTCCTCGTATTTGGAACTTTTAAAAAACTTCTCCGATGATTTAAATAAACTGTCTCGCATACCCATACTGCCGGGCTTGATGCCATTAGCAGAAGCGGATTTTCATGGATTCGATGAGCTCTTGGAGAATGATGATGTTTTTTCAAGATCGGCAATTGAACAACAAACAATATTAATGGCTGGTGCTAATGCAGCCGCTACAACTAAAGGCGGCATTCAAAATACTGGTGCTGCGGTAACGGAATCTGAAGGTTTAGATAATATAGATGAGAAAAGCACGTCAACATCGACCTCCCCAAATAAGAAACTAAAAATGGCTATCGAATCGAACGAGGGACGTAGTTCACAAAACTCGCAAACTTCTATAACATCAAATTCGCCGCACAGATTAAATTTGCTGCAGTGGATAACATCTAAAGAGAATCACAAAGCCTTAAAAATTATGTCAGAGGAATGCATCCAGGGCCTGTCCACATTTAATGAGAATATCTACGAGCAAATGAAACTGGAAGTTGAAGGCATTATAGAATTAGCCGAGAAATGTGACGTCAAAGAAATACGCGGTTTGGGAGACAGACTATGTAAATTGGAAGAATTTAAATATAAAATCAAAAATATGGTCAAGGACCAGAAGGAGCTTTCGACCGCCTTTCAGCAAAATCAAAATAGGGCTATTAATCTAAGAGATGCCTCGATATTGCCCGATCTATGTGCCTCACATCAATCGCAACTTCTTGTTATGTTGCAAAACCACAAAAAAATACGAGAACATAGACAATGTATAACTAAGGCTAAGGATGAGCTGGGTGCCAATCTGCATACTCGTCTCACACGTATCGTTTACATAGAAAACTCTATGAGTGAATTTGATAATCGTTTGCTGTTTTATCATCGATGTTTGCGCCGGGCCGAAAGCCACATTAATATAATCGAGCAAATTCACCAGGCGCCAAATATGTATATGGCCGCCGTGACCGAGGTCGTACGCCGAAAATTTTTCTCCACCGAGTTCCATCTGTGGGCCTCCAAATTATCGGAAGATTTCGATTCTATACACAGAGAGGAAATGAAACGGCGTCAACAGTTTAACTCCAACTTCGAAGGTCACTTTTTAAATATTCTTTTTCCGGGAATGGCGGATATGCCGCCCTCTTTCGCCAATGAAAACCCATTATTATTCGATAATCATTTGCCCAACATTACCACGTCGGACATAGATGTTCTGACTACACAATTACCCGAAATGGCCTCGCAAATACAACTTCCCGATATGGAACCTGTGATATATTTTTTCGTCTCCCGTTCGGGCACTCACCAACAAGAACGCTTCGAAGATTTACTCAAACAAAAACAAAATCGAGCGGCGGAAGAATTAAAAAAAACTTCTGGTGAAGATCAACAATCCTCGTCCTCCAACAAGGCCATGGAAGTGAGTGGAACAAAGCTTTCAAATCCGAGATTAAGGAAGTTGCTCGAAGATGCTTCTGGCCCGATGACAGGTGGCGAAGAATCTGAAACCGATACTGAAACTGAATTTGAAAAAGTTCCCCCCAATGACCAGCAAACAACGACTTGTAAAGATCTACAGCTAATTTCTACAAACACCCAAAGTACAGCGACTGACCAGCCAATTACACAAAGCGTTGAAACCTTGACGGACGAAACTTCGGAAACTCTTAAAAATGAGGTGACACATATGCGTGTTATGTTGAGCGCTATGTCGAAATTGGCGATGGAATGTATTAAATTGGCCCGTAGTAATTTGCATACTTTACGTGATGAAGCTGTTACCAAAAGGGAAGACTTACAATCCGATCTGCAGACTCTAAATGATAAATGCAATTTGTTAAAAATGCAAAGTGTGGCTAGAGAACAGGAACTTGGCATACAGCAGGCCAAAAGAGAGCAAGAAATCATACAACTAAGTGAAGAACTTAAGAAACGGGACTACGAGTTAAAGGAGGAAAAAGAACAGACTCGTGAACAGTTTTCAATGAAGGCAAAATGTGCTGCTTTAGAAGCCCAACTGGATGAATTGAAAGATACATTAAAATCACTTGACTTGCAAAAAGAGCAGGCCGTAATAGAAACCCGTGATAAACTCATACACGAACACAAGACTCTATTTCAGTCTTTAAGACAACGTTTCAAGCTAACGACTTCTATGGAACGTTCGCTGTCGGATCTTAGCTTAGAAACGAATCCCCTTAACGAAAATTGTATAGAAAAAGAGCTGCACGACACCATATTGTCGCAGCTGCGCATCGAATTGGAAGCTGAAAAGGAGAGGGCTGTAACGGCAGCTATTGAAATGGAACGTTCATTATGGCAATCGAAAATTGTCCCTTTGAATTCTGAATCTGTAATGGCAAACGTTGGTATTCTTAAAGAAATGTTGGAAGAGAGAGAAAGACAAATGGAACAATTGCGTGAGAAGGATCTCTTGTTAACGAAAGAAAATTATCAATTAAAAACACGTCTGGATGCACTAACCAACGAAGAGGGCAATAGTTGGCTCAAAGAGAAAATAGACTATTTAAATAAAGACAAATGTCGTTTAGAGGAGGAACTCAACCAGGAAAAGTCCAGGCGCTTAGAAATGGAAACATCATTTGCATTGCTAAAATGGTAAGAGAAAATGATCTTAATTCAAAAATACATAATTTTATGTATTTCATTCTCCTTTTTTTAGCTCTACTTATGAACCATCTCCATTTTCACGCTCTAAATTGAGTGGTTCTAGTCATAAGTTTATTGTTTTGGAATCGTGTTCAAAAGGCGATTTAGTCTTGGTCGTATGGAGCATGCGTCACGGTCACTTTATGGTCGTACAGGATTCGCCAACTTTATATTTTGTCCACAGTGATAGTTTGCCCGCTTTAAATTTACATGTACCCCAAATCGGTGATGACACTATAATACCAACGCCTTACTATGCTATTGGTCGGGTACTTGACAAAGAGTACTGTCAAGCTAGAAAGGTGAGTGGCAAAGTTTTAAATTTGTTAACTGCTTTCTTTATTCTATATATTTTTTTTCTCTTTTTAGGATGGAAACCGTTTCCGTGTTACTAAAGGATCGAAATTTTATCGCATCAAACTGACATCGTTTGTATCTAAACAGTTGTTGAGGCGCGTACGTTTAGAATGTAAGTAGATTCGGGCATTTTTAATTTCCAAAAGAAATTTTGCAACTTTTCGAAAATATCAAATTATTGTTTTTAAACTCATTTTAAACTCACTTGTAAGCTTTTAATTAATATAGGCATTTTAAGTTTACTTTTACATATATATGTTAATATTTCATTTTGTTTTATTTAATGACTAGTATTATTATACATATTTTTAAATCTCTTAAAGATTTCATATAATGGATAAAAAAATTTTTTTTTCATTTTTTATAACAGCTTTGACAAGCTCTATAAGTCGTTCTGCATCTGTATCACAATGTGATCCTCACAGTGAAGCTTGGCAAACTTCCTCCGCAGCCACTGCAGAATTGTCTAATACTATTGTATCAGAGGGCACTTCACCATCACTAAGTGCCATTACCACCACTTCATCCTGCATTGATAGTTTACCCAAGGATATAGTTGATGCTGCTGTTGTTGCAACTACAGCCAATCAGACAACAACAACTGCAGCAATACCGACAGCAGCCATGCTCGCGTTCAGAGAACGTAATATAAACATTATACATACAAGTATTACCGAGGAGGACGAAGAAATTTTTTCTGCTGTCATGGGGGACAAAGCCGCAACCGCATCAGCTACACAAACTAACGTTGTACAAACAAAACAACCACAACAACAACAACAACAAACGACTGTGATAACAGAGCAGCCAACAGCTTCAGCCAGCAAATTAGAATTAGATTTAATGTTGGCCTCTGCCAAAATAAATACCGCAACAACAGCTGTAGCAGAAACAATAGATGATGAAAGTGACAATTTACAAACAAGTTGTATGGCTAGTGGGGGTGAATCAGAACTTGTAGTATCTACAACAACAGCTCAAACTAGCCTCTCAACTGATGCTATGTTAACATCCTTTAACCAAGAAATGACAGGTAAAAGTTCACCCACAATACCAACCTCAATTGGTACTGCTAGTGAAGATTCCGACGAGTATAGATCTTTGGAACTTAAAGACGAGCATGATTTTCCAATATCCGAATAGTGTTGAAAATTAAATATTATATTTAATACTAGGCCCTTAAGTAATGGATTTTTTTATGTTTTTATTTTTTTTTTTTTAACAATTTTTGATAATAAATGTAAATCAGTGTTGTTAGGAATAACTTACGAGTTCTGCTAAATTTCATTAAAGCTGTGTGTTGCTTGCTCCATTGTAAAGCTAAATATAGATAGCAGTAATTTACGCGATAACACGTTGCATTGAGGCGTAATACGCTTGTTATGTATCTTCAGCTTAACTACACATGATTTAAGGCATGGCCGTCGTATTTTTTCTACTTAATTTATTGTAAACTTACAGCTTTAAAAAGACTCCATTTTAAACTTTGGCAGTAATTACATGAGTTATTCCCCAATATATCTTTACCATGTACTTGTTACGAACAGAATTAAAAGGTTACGAAAAATACAACAGACAGCTCAATGGCATCACTGGTGTTAATAACCATGACATGAAAAAAGAAGGTATTTTACAAGGCGAATTCAATCATTCAATTGAATTCGCCTTGGTATTTTAGATTCTCAATTTGTTCAAATTGTTTATGTTACTCTTCATTTCATTCATTCATTCATTCATTTCGCTGACGGATTTACAATCTTGAAACATTTGGTTAATTATATGGCGTCACCTTCTATTACTTACAAAAAGTTAAGGTCATGAAGTAAAAAAAATACAAACATATGTATCCGTTGTTTCTTAACCTAGTGTCTATACGATATAAATACAAAAAGGTAATACTATTTTTAAGAAGTTTTTATGTAGATGCATACTGATGTATGAAGTTTTGCATGACAAAAATATTCCGTTATCTAGGATCCACAACTGAAAAATTGGTGTTATAAGAAGCGACAACTTCATACATAAAAAAATAGTTTTAAAATCGTGTTTTTATTTTCATTAATGTTGCTTTTGCTATTATGGTGACTATTCGACAAAGAATTGGGTAATTTCTTAGTTTAAATAACTCAGCAAAGTATATATATTTCAGCTGTGGCTTAATCTAAATACTAATGGTATTCACGTCAATGGCTTTAGTTTTGCGAGGTTGCAAAAAATTCAAAGTTTTTTTTTTCAAACAGCAACTATTTAATAGTTACGCACAAAATTTTGCATTTGAATGTTTATATCAGCTTTTTGGTAAAAATTGTGCTCATACCAACTATATAACTTTAAAGACACGCATACTTGTCTTAAGACTTGTGTATGGCATACTTTGGGTTTAGCTATTACACTGTCGAACGCTGACGGCATACTTCATTACACAGACATTTTTGAAGCGAAAACATGGCAATGAAGCGGAAAGTTGTCAATAGTTGCATTTTTTCTATTTCACTTAATTTTTCTTTTAATGCATTGTATGCATTCATTTTCAATTGTTTGTTGTGGTACAGATTTGATTTTATTTGCCACAATTGTGGGAAGCTTTTATATTTCTCAATAAACTCTTTCCAGAAAATAATATTAGAGAGGCACACAGCAGCGGCAAAAATTTGAATGAATTTTTGTATGAAGTATGACAGACACGCTATTAGACGAGTATGTTGGTATGCGACAGACTCAGGTTTTCAAAAATTTTTGAAAACCAACATACATGTCTAACATACTCGACATATGTACATGCTATTACACAGTGAGATTTGGTATGCCATCGTTCATGTCTTAAGACAAGTATGCGTGTGTAATAGGCCTTTTACACAATTTGCCAGGAATACCTTTACCATCTGTTTTCAAATTGAAGAAGAAACCGCCGAAACCTAAATTCCGTTCGAAACGCAATGAATAATACGGAATTTAACATTAAAATTCAATATTTAACTTTCGATATCCAGCAAAGATTATTAGGTTAGAGGCATAAGTTTCTCACAATTTCGTTAAAATTGAGCTGCCATATTGAATATAAATTTCCCGTTTTTTACTCTTTTTTTTTAACTGTTCAAATGTTTATATTTTTTTATTTTAAAATTTAAAAAGTCACAATGATTTATTACTTTTAAAATATAAAACATTTTAGCAAAAAATCCAAAATAATGTTCTTTGCTGTCCACATGTTTGATAACCGTTTTTTTCTTTTTTTTTTTTGTATGAATCTAAATACCTTCTTTTTTATATCACGGATATAATATTATTTCTAACTTATATTATTTTATTATAAGTACTATTATAAAGTGCTTTTAACTTAAACACTAAATAAAAATGCTTGACCAATACAACAACCACAAATAAACTACAATAAATAAGTATATACTGTACAAAAGGAAATATATTTTACTTACGTTGTCTTTCTTTCTTTCGTTTTTAATAAAAAAGGAAAAACGAATAAAAGAAAAACACACAAAATAAAAAACTTATGCTAAAAAATCCTTTCACACTTTTAATAACAAAAAAATAACCCCCATATTCCCTATAAAGTTTTTAAAGTAAAAAAAAAAATGTTTCATAAATCTTCAGGTGGTCAGCCACAATCTTCAACGAAAATCCCTCACTTGGTTCTATAATTAAAAAAAAAGAAAATATGAATATGGGGAGTAAAACTGCAATATACGACATTTATTAATTAATTAAATAAATAAATATATTAACTGAAAACACAAGAAAATTTTATTAAAAAGAATTATTTAAAAAAAATTTACACACAATTTAACACAAAAAATAAAGGATAAGACAAATTAAGAGTTTATGAATTAAGAATTTATCAAAATTTTTCTTTATTTAAGGTAACAAAAAAAGAAAAATAAATTAAAATTTTCAAAAAAAAATATATAGAAAAACACACAAATTACATATCGTCACCTGAAATGCAAAAGAGCCAAACTTCTCTTTTTGATAAAAAAAAAAACGTAATAAAATGAAAGGTATTGTGATTATAAACATGATATTTTTCATAATAACATTCAAATGTAATGATAAGTTTATTTTTTTAACTCAAAAGTATTTTTTTCTTTCTTTTTTTTTTGTAATACGATCTTTTGAGGTATTGTTGTAAGAAATCTAAAAGCCGATAAACTGGTAAATATTTAAGAAAAATATTGTACAGAAATCCCTTAATTTACGTTGTGACTCGTTCCGAAAAGTAGCGACATAAATCGAATTTAGAATTATCCATACGAAGAAATGCTTAATTAAAAGTTAAATGAGTCTTATTAATTAACGATGTACAAGAAGGCAGGATTTTAAAAAAATAAATGAAAAATACAAAATAATGTAAAAAATTAACAAAAAATCAAACTTTGAAATGTGGTCTTAGAAACTAACAAAATCGGTTAGATGGGCTAACTTCACAAATGCAGTTTGCATTGAAACATTATAAAGAAAATTGTTTACAAGGCAAAGATATTCAGGCATGTGATGGAAATCGAAAACGAAGCAATTTTGAAAGTTCGTTTTAATACTCTATGAATAAAATTTTTGTAATTTTTGTTATAAAATTCTTTTTAATATAGAAATATTTATGTACATATATAACAAACATTACAAAAATTTTATTCATAGAATATTAAAACGAACTTTCAAAATTGCTTCGTTTTCGATTTCCATCACATGCCTGATTTTGTATTAAACAAGGCGAATTTATTTATCAGGTGGTGGTAATTCTACAACATTAAAAAACAACATGGTTTTTTATTGTTGCTTTCGACTGTCGATGTGTCAAAAACTACATGGTTTTTGTTTGCGTTTTTTTGCGCGGGATGGAGTAATCTATGTAAATATAAAGAATATTTGACAATTCAATCATAATTTTTGCAAATAAAAAAAGTAGATCAGCTGCGTTGTCAACACCACCTGATAATGAATTCGCCTTGGTATTAAATATTTACAAAGAATCACAAATAAAAACCATGCACGAAACTGGCAAATAATGCGCACTTAAAAGCATTGCCATGCAATAATGCACGTGAGGCATTGTCAAAACAAATTTTAATGTTTTTATGAACACAATGCATTGCAAACTGCATATATGTAAATATAAAGAATATTTGACAATTCAATCATAATTTTTGCAAATAAAAAAAGTAGATCAGCTGCGTTGTCAACACCACCTGATAATGAATTCGCCTTGGTATTAAATATTTACAAAGAATCACAAATAAAAACCATGCAAGAAACTGGCAAATAATGCGCACTTAAAAGCATTGCCATGCAATAATGCACGTGAGGCATTGTCAAAACAAATTTTAATGTTTTTATGAACACAATGCATTGCAAACTGCATATATGTAAATATAAAGAATATTTGACAATTCAATCATAATTTTTGCAAATAAAAAAAGTAGATCAGCTGCGTTGTCAACACCACCTGATAATGAATTCGCCTTGGTATTAAATATTTACAAAGAATCACAAATAAAAACCATGCAAGAAACTGGCAAATAATGCGCACTTAAAAGCATTGCCATGCAATAATGCACGTGAGGCATTGTCAAAACAAATTTTAATGTTTTTATGAACACAATGCATTGCAAACTGCATTTATGAAGTCAGCCATGTTTTTAATACATGGCTTATGCTCTAAGATAGTTAAGTAAACTAATCGCCTTTTTTTTAATAACAAACGTAGTTACTGGTATATCTTTTTGCTTGAGTCCCTTATCCACAATATGAGTAGTTATTATTTTTCACTTCTTTTAGTGGTGGTTTCAAGAGAGCATGCCTCAGCTGCTTTTGCACCTTTCACGGATTTCTCCCACATTTTTTTTATTATTGTTCTTACTGTGGTTGGCGGCATACTCATTTTGCTGACGAGTCTATTTTAGTTTGTAATGCAATTAAATTACCTTTTTTTATTTGAGATGCACAAACTTTGTGAGTCTTATTATAAGAGCTCATTATTCAGTTCGTATTATTTGGCAAGTAATACCATAGACAGACGACAGCGTTAATTTGCATTAAAATCTCACTAATGCAAATTAAAATTTTGCTGTGACAGACGACTGTTTCTGCATTTAGTTAAAATTGTAAAAATTGTAAATGCACTAGCAATCACAAATCTGAACATGTTCCTACAAGTTGGGATGTCAGAAGGACACTCTGAAATAATAGAAAGGGAATTGTGGAAATTCGTAGGTTTAATGGTATCTTTTCATAGAGGTTATAATTCATACATACATATGTACATACGTATGTAGGTATGTGGTATTTTTTTAAAGGACCGTAACAGCACTTTTTGGGAGAGTGACGTGCTTACGATGGACGATACCAGTATTAAGGAAAACTTTCGCCTAAACAGAAAGGCATTCCAAAAAATATGTAAAAAATTTCAACATATCGAATATATTTTTATTTTACATTTTTAATTTTTTGATTGATTTCCGACCGTGTTGCCATATTGAAATTGCTAAATGCAGTTTAAATTCAATTTGATTTAGTGCATTTACGTGAAATCTAATACACATTGGAATGGGGATAATTCAATAGTTAATTTGAATTAAGACTTTTAATGCAAATTAACGCTGTCGTCTGTCTATGGTATAAAACAAAAATTTACTACTGCATAGATTGAAATATTGAAACACATATGTATGTACATCTGTAGTATATGAAAGCAAATAGTTGAAGTAAAACCTCGGATTCCCCCTATTTTCTTTCAACTTATTAACAACTGTGGCAACGCAAATCAAGTTAAAATGACACAAAAAATTTGCCGACGCAAACCGAAACAACGTACATCGAGGCGACGGTTTGTATTCCCACAATTATTTGATATAATTTGGCAATCTACAATTTGTATAATTTATTAATCGCACTAGTTTAACTTAAATACTCGTGCCTTTTTTATATATTGGTAATTTAATACAAACTAAAAACCAAATAAATAACATTTTTCTAAATTGATGCCTAAAAAATAAATCCATTGTAAATTTATATACTTGCGGCGTTATGCATAATAACGCTAACTAACTAGCTGCTAATTTTTTATGGGCAAATTTCGTTAGTAAGCGTAATGCTGTTAATCTTTAAAAGGAATATTGTTATAAAATTAATGTCAGTCTGGCAGCATTAATATTAGAGATGTTATTATTTTCCTTTGAAATTTTTAATCTCCAACAACGACAATTTTTTTTAAAGTCTGTGAAATTAGCTGATATTCATCGTTTGTCAGTTTTTTTTTTTTAAACATTACTCGTATCACGGTGGGATCACTATACATTCTTACAATCAAATGGCAAGCCCAAACAACGGTTTTTAATTTTCATTGATGTTGCCAGAAGAAAAGAAAATAAAAACTAAGTCAAATATAATAAAAAGATCCAAAATATAAAATAAGGCTGGAGAAATCCTAGGTGATAGATAGTTTAGATTTAAATATTTGTTTAAAAAAACTATTTGTGGTCAGCAAAGATAATGCAATTATATCGGAGTGTCTATGTGAATTTTAATCCATCATTAATTAAAGGATCGCCGCGAATAACGTTGCAAATGACAAAATAGTAATTTTTCAGGAGAGCAAAAAAACGTATTTAAAACGTTTGAATATCTCTTTTTTTATGTTTTTTTTTTAGTTTATCAAAAATAATAAAAACTAAATAAATAATGCACAAAATCAAGAAATTCAGGTTTTAAATAACATATAAATTAACTGTTTTTATCTTTTTAGTGGAAAAACGTTTCATATCCAAATTTTTTCTTTTTACGTATGACCTTTCACTATTTCTAAACCTTTTATTTTTATTGCATTTCCAATTTTCGACAAATACTTTTCTATTTGTACCTCAGTTACACTTATCAATCACTTTCGACCATTCCGGCATTTGGTTTATAACTTACAACGTTCTTCCACTGACTGACTCATTGTAATTGCGTTTTGACGGTGATAAAATGCATAATTTTGATGTTTTGGTGTTTGAACAAATGTGGTAGAGAGTAATTTTAACGGTAATCTGCAAAAAAACAGGTTTTGCAAAATTTGTCTTTTACAACGTTATTCGCGGCTTTGCTTCAATTATCGAATTTACTACAAGAAATAGATATAAACTTAAACCTAAAGAATTTGACTAACTTTAGCCTTTTTTGATATAAAACGATCTAAAAAACAACCTACAAACTAAAACAATGTTAAGGCTAAAAATAAAAGCAAGCTTAGAAAAGTGTAAGCTGGCAGCATTGCTTAAAACCGTTAATTTGTTTATTGGTGTATTATTTCTTAACCCCCCGACCACAGGAGCGATTGCTTATGTCTTAATATTAGCAATAAAGACGGCAGAATAACGGCATCAAATTGCCAATGTTCAAGCTTATATCTCTAGGTGGTGAACACGTAAATATCTTAAAACATAAAATTAAAAATTTTCCTAGAGATTGATCCATAATTAAAAATTTTACAAAAAATATACAAAAATAAATTTCAGTAAAAGCACTAGATTAAAACAATTCTTTTGCCATGATATATTTAAATATAATTAAAAAACTTAATTTTTTTTATAATAACAATGTTAATTTTAATATTTTCTTTTTGTTTCTGCGACGTTCTCTCATACATTCGTGTTGTTGTTACATTTTATGTGATTGCAATTGAATTTGACAGCTCGTGTTAAAAGATTATTGCTCAGCAATGTATTATAACATTTATTGCTAAATATGTATTCTAATACATATTCATGCAGTCCACACGTTAATATCTTGTGTTTGGCAATAGAATTTGACAGTTGCTGTGACAATAATTGCCAAACACATTGCTCGAGTGGTCGGAGGGGAATAGCAGCAAAGACATTGAATTTAAAAGTTTAGTCAAAACTACTTTGTTTGGTGTGGCCTGATGTGTTGTTATGCCCTTTTGAGTCTCTTTAATGAAGTCGTTATTTTTAAAAATTGAAAGCTTAAAATTTGTAAAGATGTATTTATACCTTGAGGCATTGTACCATTTTCAATAAACCTTAACTTTTTTAAGGCCCTTTTGAATTTCAGACGACGATATATAAAACATTTGCTTATACATTTCCTATCAGTTCAAAAACAAAAATACAAAAAATATCATTTAAATACAATTTACATATATAATTTTATAAAAACAATAATAAAATATTAAAAAAAAAATAATTTTTTAAATCACAAATTATTAATAATATTCTGAAAAAGATTCAACAGTAACAATAAATAAAATAAACAAAATTTAGTTGTTATGGTACAAATAAATGGACATTTTGCAAATTAAAATAATATTGAGTTCTCTAAGCGCTCTGCACTTTGTTTCAGCAACACAGTGATCAATAGCATAAAAAAAATAGTCGATATGTTTTTTAAGCAGTGTATTCATTTTTCCAAAACTTAAAAAACTATAATAAAGATTTACACATCACCTTTCGTCTGGCGTTTTTTTTTTTATATAAAATAATTTCGAATTTTTGCTTCTTTTACTCTTTCTAACCTAACTTTAAAGGATTTAATTTTAGGAATTAATTTTCTTGTTCTTAGATTTTGAAAATTTTTAAAAATTAAGACTTATGAGCGACTGTGGTTGAAACAACTGATCGAAGGATTTTTATTCGGTATTATGCATAACGCGCTTATGATAGTGAATTGCGTTATTTTCAATTTATGCTATCGCTTAGATATTTATTCGCTCATGTGTTTTTAAAAAAAATTTTTGTCCGGACAAATTTTTTTTTTAGCGAAAAAGTAATTTTTTCGGAAAACTCTGAGCTCGAACGGATCTAATTTTATCTTTTGTTCGAAATATTGTAAACTGAGTTGCCACATCAAAAAATATAAAAATCTTAAATATTTAATAAATTCCATATGGCAACTTTAATTATCTGAACAAATCTTTTTTTAAAATTGAATGAATCGAACCATGGTTACATAACCATTACATAAGGTGATAGCGTAAAGGAGAGCAATATTTGTCTTTTTTTTTAAGTATGGAGTTTAACAATTTCCGGAGTTGGAATCATTTTTTTAAATATGTAGTTTGACATACTCAAGAACACAAAAAATAGTCAGCTGGCCTGCCGCCACCTTGTATAAGTGTACTCTGAATCGAACTGTAAAATATAGAGTTCGGTCAATCGATTACTTTAGGTAGTTTTTGCCAACAACTTATTTAATAGGAAATCGTAAAAACACTCCCGAAGTTTTTAGCAAAAATGAATTAAAGTAACGATTTGTGCCCAAGTCTAGTAAAAAAAATTCTAAACCGAAAATAAGAATTTGTGCGAAACAAATGGGCGAATTCACCTTAAAAATTAATACGGATTATAATTTTTTTTATTATTTGTGGTGGGTTTACACTTTGCATAAGGTTTACGCAACACGTTCATCTTTCATGTTGCATATTTTAATACACACTTATTAACCAACAAATAAACATTTTTAACATTTATCCAACGCTCATTTCATTAATCACAATTTTCTTTTTTCTTCAGTTCTTTTATTTTTAATTCGATGCAACCAGAAAATTTGTTGATATTTTTGAAACCTGGAATGCAACAAGAAATGAAACCATAAACATGACTACACACTTTGCAATCAACAACGACAATTTTAAAACATGTTTCAAAGCGTGTACCCACCATTATGTTTAAATCACAACAAAAAAAATTACAATTATTTAAATAACAATTATTTTTCGTCCCATAAACATGTCGAATACATTGTAACCCCCAGCATTGATTAAAGCACGTTGCATTAAGAAAGTCTAGTTGCGGATTTTGCTCTTTATATCAAAGGTTTTTCCAATAAAGGAGAACCGTTGTTGACACACGTACATACATACATATATTAAATCTAGTCGTGTTAAAAATTCTTTGCAGAATGCAACTGAACTAGAAGCTCATAGTTAGTTAATAACTATAGCCAGCGAGGTCTGGTCTACAAAGCGTTTGGATAAGAGTCTTATTTTTGTCCGGAAAATATTAATCTGAATAACTGGTTAGTTAAGGAATAACGCAAACCTAAATCAGCTGGTCTTGCAACCACAAAAAGTCGCAATTCTATGATAAGAACGTAAATGTCATGTGCGAAACCCTTAACGTTAACATATCACACCAAGCTTGCTTTATAGAAGAAATCCAACACCGACCTAAGAGTTATTCTGTAATTAGATTCCAGAAAAAAAAAAACATTTTCAAACTACATACAATGTGTTGAGCATAAAAATTTTATTTTCGAATTGAATTTCGCACTACCCCCTGCTGATATTTAAATCATCCTTCATAAAATGAAAATTTATTAGAATAATCTTAAACCAAGAAGAGTTATATGCAAATCTTAAAAGAAATAATTATTAAAAATATACTGCCGTATTTATCGCAAGAACATCTGCCATTAATAAACTTAAAATATTTGTTATGAATACGGCGGATAGATTTAAAATTTTTTTAATAACAAAAGATTTACGTAATATTCAGCCTTGACGTTTTATTTCAACTAAGAAATAATTGTTTCACATCAATATTGACTCTGACGCGTCTGGGAAAATTGAATTTTTCTCTCTTTTTATAAAATTTTGTAAAAACCTTATTTTCTCAGAAAATTTAAACTTTGGGTTTTTATTGTGAGCCTAGTAAAACATTTTAACGTTATATAAAATTTTTGCAGAAAATGTGAACGATGAATTTTTACTAAAATCGTTTAACAAAATTGCGTCGAAAAATTGTCATCATTTTCTTGTAATGATACACAATGACTGTAATGGATTAATAAATTGTTAATTTGATTTTTGTTAATTAACAACGTAGATTTTGTAATATTTAAAAAATGTATCGTGTCTGTTCTGTGTTCCGAGGGGATTAAGTTATTTGAAATTGTCGGAGCATTGTTGTTATAACCAACAATACTGCAATAAAAATTCCGAGTGATTCAATTACATTTGGAATGCAGAGGAGACTCGTAAATTTTTATTTCTATTAATTTTTTTTTTTAATAAGATTTAAGATTTTAAGCAGCCGACCCTCAGTTACGTTGCCTGTTACCAAAACGGCTTTGCAATCCATAATCGACCCAGAGGTATTTCTTAAAAAAAATTACTGTTTCTGCAAGACTTCCACAAAAATTTAATTTGTTTAAGACATTTTCTCAAACTATCCTTTATGGAACTTAAACAAAAAACAAAACTATAAAAGAATTTTAAAAATTTTGAAAATTTACTATTTTTGTTAAAAATTTCATGAGATTTTATAAAAAAAAACTAGCGAATTTAACAAAAAAATAAATAAATAAATAATGTAAAAAACTGTTTAATAGTTTAAAATTAAATTTATTTAAAAAAATTAATTTATCAAAAAGTTTTAAAAGGAATTTTTCGTAAATCCGTGATTTATAGAACATTTTTAAGAAATTTAATTTTAATATTTTTTTAATGAAACTTTAATTTGTCACACTTTTTTGAAGAGCTATTAAACACTAAAGTTGTTCAAATAATAAAAAAAAACACATACTATAAATAATTAACCAAATTCTTGTCCGAATTAAAAACGAAACAAATCCTTAAATAATAAAAAAAGCAGAAACCAACACAAAATATAATAAACGAAGACATTAAAAATATTAAATAAAAAAACATCTCTCCCTAAAGAAAAATAACTAAAATACAAACATACATAAAACACCTAGACACCAACAAATCACCAATTTTAACTCTTTACAACAACAAAAATATTAGAAAATAATTTTCTCTTGAATTTTACACGAAATGAAACACACTCCTTTACACAATTTTTACATTTAATCAAATTACAAAAAAAAATGAAAAATAACAAAAACCACAAGTAAACAAACAAACAAAGAAATAAAAAAAAACACTACCACCCATCAACTAAAAAAATACATTTTAGTTTTTAAGCAAATGTAATAAAAAATATATTAATAAAATATAAAGTTTTTTCTACATTAAATTTAGTTTTAATTAACAAATATTTAACAAATTAAATAGTAAAACAAATTATATAAAATTTAATAAACATACATACATACATAATATACATATGTAGTAAGTATTTGCTTTTATATTAAAAAAGTATTTAAATTGACCTTAAAAACAAAGAACAACAAAATCTAAATGCAACAGAAAATAAAATATTTTACTTAAAATAAAAACTTTATTCTAAAAACAATAATACACATTTGAATAAAATGTTAACAAGTAATTTTTTAACAAACATACATGAATTAATATTAAAATTTAATTACAATTTTTAAAAGAAAAGTGATAGTTTTTAATAAATGTATGTACATTTTTAATTTGTTTTTGTAACTCATAGAATAAAATATAAAACATAAATAATATTTTTTTCAGCAAAAAAAAAAAAATAAATAAATAAATAAATATTTCAAATTACAAAAAAAAAACCTTGTAAATATGTAGTTTGTATCATTTTTATTTATTTATATTTTTTTGTCGATTGCAAGAAAATAAATTTAAAAAAAAATTAACTTAAAATCAGCGTGTACATAGAAAAAAAACAACTATAACATGAAAATTTTTAAAATTACATCTGCTTTAGATTTGGAAGATTAAAACAAACAAACTTACAAAAAAAAAATGTAAAAGCGAAAGAAAAAATTGAAATAAAATTAAATATGTATAAAAAGATAAATTTATTAAATTGTTTATTTCATATTGTATTTACATCCATCCACCCCTATCTTGAATATTTTTCACCTCGAAATATGTATATGACATATTTAGGTTAGGTTGAAAAGGAGGTGACTAAAAAGCGACAGGTATACACTTATGCCCAATTGGCATATTGTGCGATCCATATGAATAGAATAGTTAGAATAGAAAGAGAAGAGAAAGACAAGCAGACCAGTCCAGAGTCTCTGGCGGGAATCGAACCTGCAACCCCCAAACTAGCAGACCAGCACACTACTGGCTAGTCCATCGGGACACCCGGTATTCACAACATGTCCTAACATGTAATAATATTCTCGGATTTTACAATATGTAGTTTAACAAAAATTGTTGTTGCTTTTTATGTTAAAACTGTCCTAAAAAAAACAAGTAACAGTGCTATATTCGGCCTTGCCGAATCTTATATACCCTTCACAACGTGTAGTCATGCAATAACAATTGTTTGTATCACCATTCATCTCATATAAAATACGTACATATGTATATACTGTTTAGACTAAATGTGGCATCGAATCCCAGCTGAGCCAAAAAAATTTTATCTTATTTTATTTAAGATATTATTTATATTTTTTTTTAAATTTTTTTAAAAAATTTTTTTACAAAAATTTTAAAAAAATTTTTTTAAATTTTTTTAAATTTTTTTTTTGTTATTTTTTTTATTATTTTTTTTTATTTTTAATATATTTTTTTTTGTAATTTTTTTTGTTTGGTATGTTTTTTACATGTATGTATGTATGTATGTTGTTGTAATTGTGTAAAAAAACGAGGTGGTCGTGGTTTTTTGCTCATATCTCAGAAAGTTATGGGGCGATTGTGCTGAATTTCAATAGCGATTCATTCCTGGATATTTCCAAGAGATTGATACCATATACAGATCTGAGGAACATATAGTTGCTTCTAAAAGTTGATTTCAACCAACACACGGGCAGACGGACAGACGGTCAGGGCTTAATCGACTCCTCTATTCATAAGCTTTCAGAAAATATATACTTTGTGGGGTCGGAAATGAAAATTGTAGAAATTACAAACGGAATGACAAAGCTATATATACCCTTGTGCACCACAGGTGAAGGGTATAATAATACTGTGTATTGTAAGTTTGTTGTGCTCACATAACTAATCAGATACCTGCGGCGATCTGCTAAGCAGAGCCGTTTGTAATATTTTAAAGCTGTCGACATCCCTTTAAAAGATCTGTTTGCAAAATCGGTGATTTATATTTATTTAGCGATGTCGAAAGAAACCCCAAGCAAAATTTTCATTCGTACAAATACGTTGAAAACTAAAAATTTGTCGATCCACCACGCGAAAGATTGTTAACAATTTCGTTGCCGACAACTCCACTTTGCCCTGGTACTCAACACAATCTAAAATGAAAGAAGTCCATAACTGTAGAGCTCTCCTACATTTTCTCACCAGCTTGAGAGCCGCCTAACTATCCACATAGTGAGTAACTTCCCTACCCTTCTAAACATGTATCATTATGAGTTCCGTTGACCTATAGATGGCCAGTGTCTCACCCCTTTCTCACTAGGCAAGTCACTTGCTCAAGTTAGTTTTTTATTTTCTTTTATTTTTCTTTGAACTTGCTTTCATGTTCAGACTCAGCAACTGACTTGCCCAAGTTTCGTTCTCTTTTACTTATTATACTCTTCACACAGTGAAAAAGGGTATATATAGGTTTGTCATTCCGTTTGAAATTTCTACAATTATCAATTATCTACACATACATACAAACGTGGTATACTGGTTAGAGTGAGCCAAAAAAATTTTTTTATTTTATATTTTATTCAAGTGTTTATTGTTTTATTTTTAATTTTTCTTTTAATTTATTTTTTTTAAGCACATAAGTAAACTAAATGTATAATATTACAATGGGATGTTTTTATATATGTATGTTTTGTATGTACGTATTTCATATGAGATAAATGGTGACATAAACAATTGTTGTTGCATGACTACACGTTGTGAAGGGTATATAAGATTCGGCAAGTGACTTGCCTAGTGAGAAAGGCGTGTCTCCGCTTGTAACACGCTACAAAAGAAACAATGAAGGAAAAACTGTAAGACCTCCTGATGTTCTCCCTCATCACCTACTCCTGTGCCTATGTTCATATTCGATTTATCCACCCATCATATCCGTCGGATCAGAACCAACAATCCCCTTAAAAGGTTTTTAACAAGGGTGTGCTATTAAAACTGATCCTTGTGACCTTAAAGTCCGTCATAATTCCCTTACATAGAATATAGTCCTGGAGACTAGTTTTCCAAAAGATCCTAGTGTGACCGAATTAATTATTCTACACAACCCCGACACACCTTGCCCCCAATCCCTTCTCCTAAAACTCTTAATATGTTTGGAATCAAGAGTACTATATTCGGCCGTGCTGAATCGTATATACCCTTCACAACATATAGTCGTGCAATAACAATTGTTTGTATCACCATTCATCTCATATGAGATGAGATAAGTTAACGAATGTATGTATAAAAAAAATAAATAATAAGAAAAACAAGTAAAAGTACTATATTCGGCTGTGCCGAATCTTTTATACCCACCACCAATTTTGTGTACATTTAAAGAACAATATTTATTATTTTGTTAATCGCTATGGAATAATCTCTTTATAATAAAATATGTATCACTTTCTTTGTAGAGGGTGGTTAAATTTTAAGGGCCCATGTTGAAGGTGAACTACACCTAGACGTCAAATTTGTTTTCTGAAATTTCATTTGACATTTCTCAATCTCAGACTAACTCAATTTGAACAGTGGAAAGATACGCAAATGAGCAACGCGTTAAAGTTTTTCAGGTTTCTTCATTTGGCCGATATTTTGTTCCATACATAATTGAACCATACAAATATTATCATTATAAAAAGAAATGATAATAATTTCTTAAATAATTTGTGTTTTATTTAAAATCAACATCGGCCCTTAAAATTTAACCACTCTTAATAACTTCGATATGATAGTAAAATGTTTTCATAAATTTAGTCTTTAAGTGAAAGTGGGCGTGTCACCTTAACTTTTTGGCACAACAATTACATTGATTCGAAGGATATATGTAGCAAATTTCATCATCATACCTCTAATATTATCGGTTTTATGAGCTTTAAAATTTCATTAACGGTTGATAACCTGAAAAGTGGGCGTTATAGTAGGCGTGTCAAAGTTATTTTTGCTAATGAGTACAACTTAGATATTTCAATATAGTCCTTTATTATTCTAAAACCTTTATTAATAGAGAAATAATATTAATTTTAGGTAAAACGTTATATGGGAGGTGGGCGTAAAAGTGGGCGTGGCACCTTAATTTTCTGGCACAGTAATGACATTGACTAGAAGGATATACGTAGCGAGTTTTATCATCATACCTCTAATTTTGTCGGTTTTATGAGCTTTTAAATTTCATTAACGGTTGATAAAGTGAAAAGTGGGCGTTATAGTAGGCGTGTCAAAGTTGTTTTTGCTAATGAGTACAACTAAGATGTTTCAATATAGTCCTTTATTAATCCAAAATGTTTTTAATAGAGAAATTATATGAATTTTAGGTAAAGCGTTATATGGGAGGTGGCGTAAAAGTGGGCGTTTCACATTGATTTTCCGTTACAGCAAAGCCTCTCACCAAAAAAAGTGTACAAAATTTCAGAATATACTGAAAAATACACTATGCAGTATAAATTTTCGTACATTTTGACCTATAACTCCTTTCCTAATGCATAGATGTAAGGACAGACTGACAGAGCTTAATCGACTCCCCTATTCATAAGCTTCCAGAAAATAACAACGAAACTTCTATACTTTTTTAAAAATGCATTCAGTACCAACTTAGTATGTCGAGAAACGCTAGCATGCTGACAAATTATACAATAGCACACATGGTGTAATTATACAAGGTGGCGGTGCCAGTCCAGCTGATTATTTTTTGTGCTCTGGAGTAAGTCAAACTGCATATATAAAAAATTATTTCAACTCCGGAGATTGTCAAACTCCATACATAAAAAAAGAGAGACAAAAATTGCTCTCCTTTACGCTATCACCTTATGTAATTACACCATGATAGCACATACATACGTTGTTGTTTCTGAAAACATTTAAAAACAATTTTTTGATTATCTTCAAGAGCTTATAGACATTAGTTTTAATAAAACAACTGTGTTATCTAATTAACTTACAATTATAGGTTTTATTGCTATAAAAAAATAATAATTCTAAAAAAAATTAATTAAATATCAGAAAGTATTGACATTACTTATATGTAATAAAAATCGTTCGTTTTCAAAGCGAAATGGTTTAATCGAATACGAGGTAAATTTTCCACCCATGCTACAAAACTTAGATTAGGTAAGAAGTAACGGATCATTGTAAAACATTTAATTGAAAACGACAATTGTAAGAATGAACATCACGTATTTTAATTTAAATTCATTTTTTTAAATCGCTTTCCATTATTTAACAATATATTACAACTACATATTATTGTTTTTTATAAACGTTTTTATATGGGTGAAAGATAAAAGTAATCGAAGCAGAGGGCTTGACAAAAAAAAAACACAAAAATTAAAAAAAGCAATAATTTTGTCTGGAAATTGGGATTAAATACGGCGACCAGTTGCAAACCATGGACAATATGTAATTATGAAGGTCAAATGATTTAATTACTCAAATTAATGTGAAATTCTTGTAGCACCATAAAATCGTTCAAGACATTTAAAAGAAGACAACAATGGGTTTATTTTTGCATCTCATTAAAAAGCGACAAAATATCATAATTACGTTTGACTTCATAATCAATCAGTCTTTTTCCAAAAGCATTCCTTTAAATTAGTTAATGTGTGCGACCTAAATTAGGCTTAAGAACTTTGATTTGTCGAAAATGCTGTAGTGCTGTAGGATTTGAGCATAATATTATTCATTCTTCAATACACATGCATTAAACAGAGAGTTACAAGAAGAATAATACTGCAAAGACAAACCGTATGTCTTAAAACTTTTATTGAGAGTGCAAATCAAGAAGACGCCAGCTGGTAAAGTAGATTGAAATAGGGTAGTGGGAAAATTTTACAGATATGAGGCAGAACATTGAAAGACCTTTTTGACTAATAACACATTTATGCCGAAGCTGTGATTTTGGTGTACGGTAAATTTCGACTTTTTCACTTATTCTTTGATCAACTATATCTGGGTATCAATTCTCGTTTTATGAAACTATGAAATGAAAAGTTTGTGTGTGTTATATCATATGGTGTCACCATACCCTTTGCTATACAAACATTTTTTCATTTCACAGTTTCACAGAACGAGAATTGAGCTTAAAGCAAATTTTTATTCATCAAATTATGTGGCGGTATATAAAGACACTCCCATTGAGCAATCATGATCATGTTGTTTAACATCAATAAACATTTACCATGCAATGGAATAACACTGGATGTAAAAAAAAAATAACAGCATCATCGATACGACGATTACTTATCAAGGGAATGTACAAAGAGGTTGTTTTGACTGTCCTCATCTTGATGCTCCATCGAATTATAGTTTTAATTTTAAATAGCTGAAAATTTCTATGAGTCATGCCTGTGCGTTTCACTACTGTATTAGTGTTAACATTACGAGAAAAGTCAAACTTTGCTAACTAAGAACGTATTAAATTTTAAATTAATTTATTTCATTTAGAAAAAATTAATTTATTTCAATTACAAGTTTCATTTTATAAGCAAACGAAACTCAAACACAATGCGACCTAGATTATCGATCACAGATGATACGATGTTTTCCTGATCATCAAGTAATATATATTTATATATGTACATGTAATACCAAAAGAAAAGTAAAAGTAAATTTAAAATTGTTTATCAACCTTTATACGAGGATGACTATTATTTGTTTTTATTTCTACGGTATATTCATGTACCGAATCATCGATGATCACGGGTTGTTGAGGTAAATTTTTAACAGTTTGTTGATGAGTTATTGTACTCAGATGTTGATCTAATTGATGTTTACGTGAAAAGGTTTTATTACAAGGAAAGCAACTGTAATGAAAGCAACAACCAAATTTTAAAATATTATTTACAATTTAATTAAAAATAATCGAAAGTGATTACTTACGGAAATGGTTTTTCTCCTGTATGAGTTAGCATGTGATTCTTTAAGACGTTTGAATAAGTAAAAGATTTTCCACAAGTTTGACAAACAAAGGGTCTTTCATTTGTGTGAATTCTGTAAGTAGAAATTTGCAGCGATTAATAGTACTGATGTTTTTTATTATTTTTCATTGTTATTAATTACCTTTCATGCTTAATATTTGTACTACGATCGGTAAATGTACGACCACAAAAACGGCAGACATAAGGTTTTTCGCCTGTATGAATACGTATGTGTCTACTTATTTCTGAGGGACAGGTAAAGTGTTTGCCACATATTCTAAAAGAATATCAGAGAAATTATAAAAAATTTTAAAATTTAATTATATTAAAAAAATAAATGTTTATTAGATTTTTTCAACTGTTCGCATTTTTGACTTGTTCGCATTAAAAAAAAAAAACATGCAGTTTATATTAATTTAAATTGTTAAAAATTTAAAAAAAATTTAAAAATATATAGGTATATATAGTGTTTATATCAAGCACGTTTTTTGCAAAATTTTTATAATTTACTTTCTTCTACGAAGATAATAAAAAATATTTTTTTTTTTGATTAATTTCTCAAATGCAAATTTAAATTCGTTTCGTTTGTAAAATAATGTATATAATGTATAGTATATTATATTTTTATTATAAGGCTATGCTTAGGCGTTTTCTAACTATGTAATATATTATAATTGGCCTTTGTGGCTTTATATTATGGAATTGGAATAAATAAATAAATAAGTAAGTTTTTTAAAAGGATATTTTAAAATTCACCAGTTTGGAAATATTTCAAATTTCTCTATTTGTAGTGATATTTAAAAACATTATTTTTAATCAAATTCTTATTGATTTCCTGACAACGTAATTTTTTTTTGGTTTTGTATAAAAAATTATTTTATTTATTTTATCTATCTATATACATATATAAAAATCAATGTGTGTTTGTATGTTTGTTTGTGCTTTATAGACGGTTAAACGGCTGGACCGATTTCCTTGAAATTTTCACAGAATCTTTCTGTATGTCTGGAAGGAACTATAGGCTATACTTTGGTTTGAAATTGTAAGTGTGCGGGGTGCCACGCCCTATTAAAGAATAAGTATTAAATATTATATATCACGAAAGTTAACGCAGCTAGAGTATTCAAATTAAGTACGGTAAACTTTGACATCTACGCGAACATTTGGGTAAAAAATGGGCGGACTTGCAATAGAAGGCGTGTCCACATAAATTAAATACTAAAATTCGTATATCTGGAAAACGATATCGATTAGAGTACTAAAATTTTGCAAAAGCAACTTTGATATTCAAATAAACGTTTATGGAAAAAAATGGGTGCATTAACAATAGTGGGCGTGGCACCTACCATATGAATTAAATACTAAAATTCGTATATCTGGAAAACGATATCGATTAGAGTACTAAAATTTTGCAAAAGCAACTTTGATATTCAAATAAACATTTATGGAAAAAATGGGTGCATTAACAATAGTGGGCGGGGCGCCTGCCATATGAATTAAAATATATAAAATAAAATAGTATAAAATAAAATTTTTGTGTGAGAAATTTTCTGTTTTAAGCAAAATTTATAAAATTTAACTTCAATTTTCCTTACTCGCATTCAAAGGGTTTTTCCGCTCTGTGGCGCCGCATATGCATATTTAATAAACTACGTTTGGGATATATATTGCCACAAATTTCACATATATTTGTCTCAGATTCTGCTTCGTTTTTTTTACGACCTCGTCCTTTAGTTTTTTCCTTTCTCTCAACTTTTTTTGCATCCGCCACCTTTTCCATTTTGATTTTCAGTTCCGGTTTGGTTTTTTTTGGTATCGAAACGAATTCACCATCAAATACTTTTTCGCCTTCTGATTCTGTGTCACTATCATCTATATGCTCCTCTCCATCGATTTCATCCATATCAAGCTCTTCAATAGCAAAAAACTCACTATCATCATCAACATCGTCTCTGATGGCATCGTCAATATAATCAACTTTAGTATCATTGATTTCATCAAAATCCACCATTTGACCATCAATATAATCTGGTCTTATATCGAAGAACATTTCATCTTCTTCCTCCTCAGCAACATCAATAAGATTATCTTTGGCGTGACTTGAAGAGGCGCCAACTGTATCTTGTGGTTCAGTTTTCAATTCAGACTAAAATTTAAAAGGTTTTTAATTATTTATTTTAATAATTTTATAATCAAATTACCTTAACTATAGCGTCCAATAGCGCACTTTCACTAGCCTGGCACAAGGAGCGAAACTTGTAGGATGTATTCAGTGAGGCCAAACATTGTAAACATATCATTGTGGGAAATTCTTCGTGATGTTTTAACTTTAAAAATACCAAATATTTGTATAAATAAATACATATATTATTATTGCATTATATTATATATGTATATAATATATATATATATGTTTGTACATTATTTATATATTTACCACTATGCCTCCACATTCCTCAATGCGTTGTACTATTTCAGAACAGCGTGCATTTTTTTCATCAAACAATGGTTGCATGCCAGTTCGTCCTTTACCCTCCTGTAAACAAATTCGACATAGTTTTTTAACCGGCATTTTGTATATTTACATACATATATATATATGTGTATATATTAAGTATTATTTTTTTTCCTCCAAATGGCAAAAATTTAATAATAATAAAAGTTAATTATCTTTTTCGTAGAAAATACACTAAGCAGCACTAAGCAGTGATGTGCTTAAAAAGCAGATAGCCCCACGTCAACAGCTGATAAGTGTTTTCTCTATCTTAAGGTAAAGCTGAAATGTCAAAATTTATATAAGTTTATATCATGGTACAATTATCAGATAGCCTCACTAAAACAGCTGATTTTTTTTTCTCTACCTTAAGGTTTAACTAAAATATGAAATTTTGTTTATGTGTATATATTGTGTACGTATATATTGTGTACGTATATATTGTGTACGTATATATTGTGTACGTATATATTGTGTACGTATATATTCCACCACCGAAAAAACGCACACACATTTGCTTTTTGGAATATATAAACCATGGTACAATCATCAGGTAGCCTCAGTTCTGCAACAAAAAAATTCTACATGCATTTTGTTGTTGGAAAACGACGACTTAAATGTTAAAAAGCAAATGTGTGTGCGTGTTTTTTTGGCGGTAGAATATATACGTACACAACATATACACATGCATAAAAAAAATTTGACATTTTAGTTCAACCTTAAGGTAGAGAAAAAAAAATCAGCTGTTTTAGTGAGGCTACCTGATAATTGTACCATGATATATTCCGCAAGGCGAATTCAATCAGGTGATCTCTTCCCTACAAAAACACTAAACTACATGTATTTTGTTTTTGTATATTTAAACCTAATTATCAAAATTTTTCTGACTAAACACAAATACACTTTTGTTTACATTTTTATACCCTTCACACAGTGAAAAAGGGTATATATAGGTTTGTCATTCCGTGTGAAATTTCTACAATTTTGATTTCCGACCCCATAAAGTATATATTTTCTGAAAGCTTATGAATAGGGAAGTCGATTAAGCCCTGTCAGTCTGACCGTCTGTCCGTGTGTATGTTAAAATCAACTTTTTGAAGCCCCCCGACATCGCTTGGACTCGGGTGATATATTAAAATATCAGAAATATTCGGGAGTAGATCGGTATTGAAAATCAGAGACATCGGTACATAAACAACTGAGATATGAGCAAAAACCCACGACCACCTCGGTTTTTTTTTCACAAAAACAACATTACAACAACAACATACATACATACAAACGTGTATACTGGTTAGAGAAAACGTGGCATCGAATCCCAGCTGAGCCAAAAAAAAATTTTTTTCAATTGTTTTAAAATTTTTTTTAAAATTTTTTTTTTATTTTTTTTTTTTATTTTTTATTTATTATATTATTTATATTTTTATTATTTTTTTTTAAATTTTTTTTTTTTTTAAATTTTTTTTTAAATTTTTTTTTTAATTTTTTTTTTTTTTTTTTTTTTTTTTTTTAACATACATACGTGAATTTATAATTTTACAATGGGATGTTTTTATATATGTATGTTTTTATATGTATGTACGTATTTCATATGGGATGAATGGTGACACAAACTACTGTTATTGCATGACTACACGTTGTGAGGGGTATACAAGATTCGGCACGGCCGAATATAGCACTCTTACTTGTTTTTAAAGCAAATTATGCAAGTCACACTAATATTAAAGAATTTTAATGTTTTTTTTTCAAAAATGTATATATAATTTGCTCATAATTAAGTACACGAAATAAAGTTCCACTACATTTAAAATATTTTTCTACACAATTTGTTAGTCTTTTAACTAAAACACAAATTTTTTAGGTTCTTTTAATTTTTGAACAATTATCACATATGTACATACATATATTTATGTTGAATTCAATCTGATTTTATCGTTAGAAATTAAATTTTTTCACTTTTTAAACATTTATTAAAATTTTCCGGCAAACGAATGTAAACAAACAAAAACACAAATTTCAGGGTAATGTACCCTGAAAAAAACCTTACTCAAGGAATACAGGTGACATCTTCGCATCAACAGATCGGGAGCAGTCAAGGCATATCCATAAGGTATATGCAACGGCGAATTGATACAACAAAGCAACTTTTCATGGGATGTTTTATGTCAAGGCCAATTCGTATATCAGGGATAGAAAAGTTGTTTTTACATATGTAATATAATAAAATTTAATTAAAAAAAGAATATAAATTTTTTAAACAGATTATTAATGACGCAAAAGCAACAAATATACATAAATTAAGCACATTTATTAGTACATTAAAGTTAATTGTTTAATACCGAAACCAAAAACACATTTCCTATCCCTGCATTAATAAATGAAATCAAGGCGAATTTAACCCATTTTGACAAAAAGTTCCCCCATCAGCTGGGCTGATAATTTCACCTGTATGAATTCGCCTTGGGAGCAATAATGTCAAATGTTTTTAATTCGCCTTAATTTTTCAAGCAGGGATGGAAAAAAGGATTTTCATTTCGGTATTGGAAAATTAACGTAGAGGTACTATTTTCGATGGTGATACCAAGATGGGTGATACGCACCATCAAGGTATATTAACTTCAGGTAGACTTAAGTCCACAGATGATCATTGTTTTGTTTGTGCATTTCCCTTCCCAAATGTTAAAATTTCTTTACCTTTTTTTGGTCGTTTACATACCTTCTTTTTAATAAACTTGTATGTATCATAAGTATTTTTTATTTACATTTTGCTACTTTTTTTTCATTTTTAAGAAAGCATAAAACTTTTTTAAAAACGATATATTTTTTTAATTTATTTTGTTTAGGAGTAAAACAATTTAAAAAAAGTATTAAAATAAAATAATTGTACAATTTAATTAAATTCAGTCGGATTCGCTGAGTGTAACTTGTTAAGTCACTTTAACAGCTGTGTTTGACAGCAGACACTGAACATATTCCAAGTGATAAACAAAATAAAGAGCACGCTTTGCAAGGGCACAGACTATTAACATTAACTATTAACATATTCTGTGGCAATTGATTCTAAAAAATGTTTAATAAGTTAAAATTTAATAACTTGGTAAAATAAAACACGCATAAAAATTTAATTTTTATTTATTTATTTCTCATTATTTAAGGTTTTATCCAATAAAAAGGGCATACAATTGTCACGCATACAAACTATTAATAAACTTGTGCACAAAATACGGAAACTTAAGGTCTTACTAGAAAAACATCCTGATAATACGAAATGTAAGGAACGTATAAGAAAATCAACGGAAACAATGAAAATTTTAAAGGTATTGTTTTAAAAAGAAAATTGAATACAAATTTTTATATGAAACTTCTTCCACCAGAAATTAAAAAGATTGGATATAATGAAAAAAATATTACTCTTGGATAAACCTGCACCTGCTGTTATCACTAACGGCTTGTCCACACCTGAGGAATTGGGAGTGGCTTTGTTATGCATGAATAAAGTTATGAAGGGTTTGATTAAGAAATTTCGAACAGAATTAGAACTGAATGAAGTCGAAAATGATGAATGGAAACAAGTTTTGATGGAATCCAGTAAACGGCGACAGAAAATCGAAAAGACAGAAGAGAAGAGACGCAAACGTATAGAAATGAAACAGCAAAAGGTTATGGCACGTAAGCGACATGAATGGTTGGAAGAAAATCAACTAGAAGTTGAGGAAGTTAATGAAGATGAAAATCTATCGACGACCGGAAGTTGGCTAGTTAAGGATTTGTCCTCCGAGAACGGTAAACAAAATAAAAACGATAAACCGTTAAAGAAACTAATTGAAGAAAAATCTGTGCCTTGCTTAAAAAATCCAAAGATAATCAAAGAAAATAAAGATGTCACAGGTCTTGTGAAAAATAAATGTGTAGAAGCCAAAATTAGTAACAATGAAACGACTTCGGAAAATGTAGAAATAAACAAAATTGCAAGTCCACAGAATACAGAAAAAGATTTAGATGATGTAATGGTTATCGATCCGTTCTTTATAACAGATACGGGCGAAAATTATATGTCCACAGCTGTAATTAAAAGAAATAAAAATGATGAAGAAAAAGATAAGTCACAAATGAATAAAGTAAGTAGTTATAATAAAAAACCGAACCTCGTAAAAAATCGTCTTCAATCACAAGGACGCGATAAAAATCAGAGGGACTTTTTACAAAATACACAACGAAATAATACTTGGAACTTGAATAAAAACCAAATAAATGGTAAAGATAATTTTTTGCAAAATAAACGAATAAATAATATACAGAGAAAGGAAAAAGATTTTAGATATAAAACAACTGCAAATAACACCGAAGAACAAAATGTACATCCTTCTTGGTTAGCTAAGCAGAAAATGAAACCTATTATTATTGGATTCCAGGGTAAAAAGATAACATTTGATAATGAAGACAGTAGTTATCAAAATAAAACCAAACTCGCGGCTTCAAAGACTAGTAAACCAGATCAGGGTTCTTTACATCCTTCTTGGGCTGCGAAGCAAAAATTAAAACCTATTATAACCACTTTCCAAGGCAAAAAAATCACTTTTGACAATGATGAATAAATAATTAAATTTGTATTTTTTCAAATAAGTGTTTATTTTTCATTTAAGATTCTATCTTAGGTACATAATGACCGCGTATTTTATCGGTATTGACGAGTTTATCTATATTTACATCTGGAAATTTACGACGCAATAGGTCTCGGTCAAGGTTTGGATTACGACGTAAAAGCATCATAACATTATTGCGAGAACGACTAAAGAAAAAAGATAGTTTTTATTTTACTGTGATAAAACATAATTTTACACTTACTTTTTGGCTTTACGTTTTTCATTGTACAATTTCTCACGGTACAATAGGAGGAATTTGCGCACAGCCCGACCGCCATAACCAATGGAACGTGTTTTTATCCATCTGACATTCATTTGTGGTGGTAGCGCATGTTCACAATATCTTAATATAAATATAATTATTTAAAAAAATTAACTATTAGGATGATCAGCTATATTAACAAGTAAGAGCGCTATATTCGGCCATGCCGAATCTTATATACCCTTCACAACCTGTAGTCATGCAATAACAGTAGTTTGTATCACCATTCATCCCATATCAAATAGGTACATATTCAATATGTGTGTTGTTCGACCTTTTGTTGTAATTTTAATGTGAATGATTAGTTAAGCTCAAGGTCAGTTTTTTTAATTTCCTTATTTATTTAAAAAATATTTCCAATATTTCGAAATCCAATGGATCTCATCTTCAGGGTACTACAATTATAGTTAACAAAAAATAAAAATAAAAACAAACATAATTTTAACATTAAATAAATACATATTGTCACACTGTCATAAAACATCTAAGCAGAAAAAAAAAAAAAAAAGAAGACAAAATAAAAACTTACAAGAGTAACAATAATAAAAAACACGTCACACACGGTTTTACATTTAAAATTGCACTAATTCCTTATTCTATTTTTGTTTATTATATGTCGATATTGTCTTGCTGAGCTCGTTTTTAAATCGCTCTTAAAATTCATTCGGTACTCTTGTGGCTCCTTTCGTTGGGACAAAAACATACTGTCCCTACTGATAAAAAACAATTCCCTTTATTTAAAATGATTGCCGACGGAGAAGATTGTATTCAAACATTACAAGACAAAGAGGGTCAAGAAACGGCTAGAACAAAATTTACTTCAATGTTAGAGAATCACATGAACAAACAACACTTGAATAGGAGGGAAAGATTTGTACTTAACACAATGGGACAGGCGAAAAATTTTTTGAACAAAAATAAAAATATACTAATTCTTAATGCCGACAAAGGAAACGTTGCCGTCGCAATGGATAAACAAGATTATGAATCGAGAATGAATGATATTTTAAGCGATATGATGACCTATAGAAGAATTAAAAAAGATCCCACATCATCTTTACAAAAGAAAAATAATGAATTGGTGGATAAACTTTACAATCTTAATATAATATCTGTGATAGAGAAACGAAGACTTAAACATGACGCGGCTTTTGCACCAAGAATTTATGGATTACCCAAGATCCATAAGGAAGGATTCCCACTTAGACCAATCTGTGCATCAGTCAACTCACCATCTAGTGAATTATGTAAGTTCTTAATGAATATCTTGAAGAAACTAACTGTTGATTCAGAGTTTAATGTAAGGGATGCGGTGCAATTTAGGAGTAAGGTAAATAACTGTGCAATAGAAGATGACGAAAAATTAGTTTCGTTTGACGTAATATCGCTTCCGAGCATACCGGTTGATTTTGCAATTGACGTGATCAAAGATAAGTGGGAGGAGATCGAGAAATTAACAACAATACCCAAAGATTTATTTGTTAAAATATTAAAATTTTGTATTAAAGAAAATCGTTATTTTAAATATAAAGACAAAATCTATACACAAAGGAAGGGGTTGCCTATGGGATCACCAGCGTCCCCTATCGTGGCTGATATCGTGATGGAAGAACTTTTGAAGACTTGCATTCAAAGATTGGACTGTAAACCAAAAATTCTAACTAAATATGTGGATGACCTTTTTGGTATTGTAAAAACCAACGCCATAAATGGGATGCTAAAGGAGTTGAACCGCTTCCATACACAAATAAAATTCACTTTGGAACAAGAAATAAATGGGCAATTACCATACCTTGATACCCTGGTAATTAGATCGGGTAAAAAACTGAAAACAGACTGGTATCAAAAACCTACATCGTCAGGTAGAATAATAAACTTTTATTCGTGCCAGCCAAAAAACATTATTATGAACACCGCCAACAACTTAATAAAAAGAGTTTTAACTATAAGTGATGAACTTTTTCACCAGGATAATATAAAGAAAATAAAAGAAATATTGAAGAAAAATGCATTCCCAGACAATATTGTTGAAAGACTCTTACAAGTACAAAACAAACAAACCAAAAAAATAGATGGAAACCAAAAATGGTATAAATCAATGACATATGTTCCACAAATATCCGAGAGGATTGAAAAATCTGACATTTATGATAAAGAAAACTATAAAATAGCACCTAGATCGGAAAACACTTTACGACAACTTTTTTCAAACACCAAAAGTAAGCTGGATAAAATGGAAAAATCTAATTTGATTTACAAAATAAGTTGTAATGGTGACGAGGCCAATGTATGTAAAAAGGTATATGTTGGTACAACAAAAAACAAACTTAAGACAAGATTAGCAGGACATAAATCTGACCTGAAAAATATAAATAAAACTTTAACACAAAAAACCGCACTTCTAGCCCATTGTGCAGAAAAAGGGCACACACCAAACTTCGACAATGTGGAGATATTGCAAAGGGAAGAAAAATACCATAGACGCTATACACTAGAAATGTTAAATATAATAAACACAAACAAAGAGTACCGAATGAATTTTAAGAGCGATTTAGAGACGAGCTCAGCAAGACAATATCGACATATAATAAACAAAAATAGAATAAGGAATTAGTGCAATTTTAAATGTAAAACCGTGTGTGACGTGTTTTTTATTATTGTTACTCTTGTAAGTTTTTATTTTGTCTTCTTTTTTTTTTCTGCTTAGATGTTTTATGACAGTGTGACAATATGTATTTATTTAATGTTAAAATTATGTTTGTTTTTATTTTTATTTTTTGTTAACTATAATTGTAGTACCCTGAAGATGAGATCCATTGGATTTCGAAATATTGGAAATATTTTTTAAATAAATAAGGAAATTAAAAAAACTGACCTTGAGCTTAACTAATCATTCACATTAGGTACATATATATAAAAAACATACATAAAAAAAATTTTTTAAAAAATTTAAAAAAAAATTAAAAAATAAAATTTTTAAAAAATAAATAAATTATATATAATAAATATAAAACAAAAAAAAAAATAAAAAAAAATATTAAAAAAATAAATAAAAAAAATTAAAAAAAAATAATAATAAAAATAAAAATAATATATTAAAAAAAAAAAATAAAAAACAATTAAAAAAAAACATAAAAAAAAAATTTTTTTGCCTCAGCTGGGATTCGATGCCACGTGTACTCTAACCAGTATACACGATTGTATGTATGTATGTTGTTGTTGTAATGTTGTTTTTGTGAAAAAAAATCGAGGTGGTCGTGGGTTTTTGCTCATATCTCAGTTGTTTATGTGCTGATGCTTCTGATTTTCAATACCGATCTACTCCCGAATATTTCTGATATTTCAATACCTCACCTGGGTCCAAGCGATATCGGGGGGCTTTAAAAAGTTGATTTCAACATACACACGGACAGGCGGACAGACTGACAGGGCTTAATCGACCTCCATAAGCTTTCAGAAAATATATACTTTATGGGGTCGGAAATGAAAATTGTAGAAATTTCACACGGAATGACAAACCTATATATACCCTTTTTCACTTTTGTGTGAAGGGTATAAAAATTAAAAAATTTTGTCATGTGCATACATATTACCCCTGTTCTGTTTTCTGACTAAAACGCAATTTATTCAAAAATATCATAACATTGTTCAAGGCAATTTCATATGAATATGCATAAACTGTTTAAAACGCAATTAATAGAAGGTTCAAGGGAAATAAATAAAAATTATAATATACTAAACTAACTGATCTAAAAAGATTCTAAGAAATATTTTTTTAGTTCAATAAAAATAACTGACTTAGACAATGAAAGAATGCTTTATTTAGGTTAATAAATTAATCTTCATTAATGTAACGAATATATTTTAAATAACAATTCTTGTAAGCTATCTAAAATTTCATCGAAGTCGTTATGTTATTTAGGTGAGGCATAAATTGTCTCTTGGGTGAGTCACCCTTAATATTTAGGAGTGTGAAAAATAGATGTTGACCGATTCTCAAACGTTTATTTCTTTATTGGCTGGACTATAAATTGTGTACAATTTGATATAAGGAGTGTAACGAAAAAAATTTGTAATTGCAATAAGTTAAATAAAACTCAAACCGTGCAATAAATACTATACTATAGATACTATTATTTTAAAACTCATTAGTTTTCAATTGTTATTACCATCAAAATGGACTGCGAAAAAAAGTACGTGAAAATATAATTAAAACTTTTTAAAAATATCCGTCTTTGACTTTAAAAAAACAGGATCAGAAAAAAAGGTCCAAGATATTGGTAAGCTAAAAGAAGTCGAGCGACTTTTTCGAAGGGCACCTAACACTTCCAACCCAAAAGCAGCGCGTACGGTGAAATGCTCTAAAAGTGCCAGAGCTTATGCTGGGCGGAAGATATACACATTTTAGAAAGTTCGAGCTCGAAATTCGGTAAAGAACTTAGAAGCAAAAAACGAGCGAAAAAGTTGAGGGCAGATTTCTTAAAAAAATACACCTGTTGTGTGATGGATGACGAAACATACGTACTGGCAGACATTTCTCAACTTCCCGGCCAAATTTATGTTGCTGATGAAAGAGGTAATGTTAAGGAGGAGATCCGATCAAAAAAAACACACAAAATTCCATAAGAAATTGCTTGTGTGGCAAGCTATTTGCTGTTGTGGCAAACGAAGCCAAGCATTTGTGGCATCAGGCACACTCAAACACATAAATTTATATGTCGGAGTGCCTACTAAAATGACTTTTACCTTTTTTGAGACAACACCGAGTGCCTACATATTTTTGCCATCTTGTTACTATGAAAAAGGCACTTGAGTGCCACGACAGGCAAATCCTCCTAACTGTCCAGAACTTAGGCATGAGGAAAGGTACATATCCGATTTTAAGTGTAGATGGGCTATCTCCTCTGAAAAGGTAACAGAAGGAACTGTAAAATCTTTAATCGAAGGACTTCCGAAAAACGTCGATAATTTTATAAATACGAAATAATAAATTAAGATTTCAATGTTATATAAATTTGTACAATATGCTAATAAATTTACGTATTTCAAAGAGTTTCTTTATTGCACAATTTGAGTTTTATTTAATTTCATGCAACTAAAAATTTTGAAAATTGTGAAAATTTCAAGAGGAGCAGTGTGGCTTACCTAAGAGGGCGTAAAAAAAGACGTGGAGTTGAGGGGTTTAAAAATATATGTTGACCTATTTTCAGACCTACACTATATCCACATAAAATTTATGAAGGAGTTTAAACACAAACACCACGACACGAGAATTTTATATATTAGAAGGTGGAAATCAAGAATATCTATACATTAACTGAAAGATATTCTTCTTTTACAACAAAAATTGTTCAAATATTTTCTAAAGTTATATAACTAAATTTTTAACTTACTTGTACATAAACCGAATACCCAAGTTATTAGCTACCAATCGTTGTGGTCTTTCTCCTGTTTCTCCAGTCTCCAATAAATGGTATGCCTTATTACGTTCTCTTACTACCGTTTCTAAATTGCCCATTGAAATTTTTATTTTGTCCAAACGTTCCGGACTAGGAAATAACTCCATTTGTTCGTTGCATTCATGTTCCATCGTTAGCAGCATATTTCGTTCCTTAAGCAAAACATACCACAGTTGATGCAATTCCTTATTCGATTTGATGCGTAATTCGTCCAATTTCCAAGCTCTTCCAACTTTTACCTCGTTTTCGTACCAATTTTTAGGATCGTCAAAAAATTGCATTAGATCATTGTTAGGCACTGTAGTAGAAAATAGACGGTTGGGTGTCACCACTTGGGTTAAAGTATTAACAGATGTTTGCCAGCATCGTGAAGATCTTAAAACATTATTATTGTTACATAAAAACACCAAATATTTTATTTATTCACCTTAAGAACGCTGTTGGATTCTTGGTTGTTTGATGCAAGGACAAATTGCCTATTGAATAACAAAGACTCCTAACACTTTGTGCAACATTAATAACTTTGAATAATCGAAACATTTTATAATAAATTTAGTGAAACCGGTGGATATTTTATTTATGCACCAGTTCTAAGACAACAAAAAAAAAAGAAGAAAACAGCTGTATAACGTTGCCATATTCATATTTTATAATATCTTAAAATAAATAAATAAAACTATTTTTTATCGCTGAGATAAAAATTATCTTTGGACAAACTTTTGTCACTGGGAAATGATGGGGTGCAATAACGCCTTACGAAATAAGGCCTTTAAGGCTTTATTTCTCAATGGAAAGTGAAATAAGGCCTTTATTTCCAAAAAGGTTTTATTGCACTTTGAAAGTGAAATAAAGCCGTAAAGGTCTTATTTCACTTAAATTTCTTTTCAAATGAAGCAATAAAATTTCTTATTCTTCTTATATTTTATTGAACAATTATAAAAAAATTTCATATTGACAAAAATTAATAGAACATTATTAATTAATCCCACTTATGGAAACGAAATCACACCAAAATGAAATAAAAATCACTTAATTCATTACACATTTTTGCATAAAAGCATACACAAATATTAATTTAACTGCAACAATATTGAAAATCTTTGCTTTATAAAGTTTTTCTGCGTGGCGGCCTGCGGCCGCTCTTAGGGGTTTTCTCCTCCATGGGACGCGGCAGGTGGCTTCGCTGAATAAAGTTTCCCTGCGCGCGTCACACTACGGAAGATAATGAGACGCGCGCAGGAAAACTGTATTCAGCGAAGCCACCTGCCGCGTCCTATGGAGGAGAAAACCCCTAAGATCGGCCGCAGGCCGCCACGCAGAAAAACTGTATTAAGTGAGATTTAGGTGGCTTTTTCCTACGTAGTGCATAAAGTCCATGGACATTATGTCACTATTTGTGTGTCACAATGTTCATGGACATTATGACATGCCACCGAAAATATATACTTACATGTTCATTATGAGCAATATGTATTATTAGCAGTTGTTTAAAGATATTGGATTGTTATCAACAACAACAAAAAACAATAAATTGAACAGCGTAACAAAAGAATCAAAAAATATAAAATAAAGGCTTTATTGCACCATTGGCTAAATTTCAATAAAGGCCTTATGTCACTTTCAAAGTGCAATAAAGCCTTTTCCGCAATAAAGACCTTATTTCTCAATTGGAAGTGAAATAAAGCCTTAAAGGCGTTATTGCACCCCACCCTGGGAAATATTTATCAAAATTACTTCGTTTTAACAAAAAATGAATTTTTATCTCTGCGCTTGTTGCAGTCGATAACGATACGTAAATAATTCGTATTTTAATATATATGGCGCTTTTGACAAGATATCTTCTGATAGACTAAGAAATGCTCTTATTGAGTAAGGGGTTGATTCCATTGTGGTGAAATGGATTATGAATCTTAAAAATGTATGCACCATAGTGTAATTACATAAGTTGATAGTGCAAAGAGAGAATATTTTCGTTAAACAATTCTTGGCACTGAAATCTGTTTTTATATATCTGTGACTTGGAGCTAAAAGGGCCAATGTCACTTTTTTGATCTTTTGAGTTAATCATTGCATTAGATTTGTTTTCTTGCTCTATTTTATTATGGTAAAACAGCTAAAGTCATACTTAACCCAGAACAGCTTCATAATTAAAATGGTGGCCAATGTCACTATTAAAGCATATATAAGAGTTAAAGTTCAATTCAAATTTTCTCAAAAGTAAATATTTTGACATTGGCACAAATAAAAAAAATATTAAGCTGGGCTGGCACCGCTACCTGTATATCTGTACTCGGTATGCATAAGGATTTAGGGAAGGTATATAAAGGTTGTTCGCAGAGAGATAAGTAAAAAGCTGCAAGATAAACAAAAAAGAAAGGTAAAAAATGCAACGCGGTAACAAATGGTATCAGTTTGGGTCAAGTTGTGGTTATAAGAGAATCCTAGACTTTTTTCTGTGTAAACATAAAAGCAAGTTTAAAGAAAAACAAGTAAGAGTGCTATATTCGGCCGTGCCGAATCCGATAATACCCTTTACCATCATATACATTTTTCCTTATTATTTCCGATACCATCCTTGATTTTAAATTTAAACGTAGTTAACTGTATTCTACTAGTCAAGCCTTTTAATTTGATATCCATATTGATGGGGTTATAAAAAATTTATCCGCCATCATGAATTTAAATTTTTAAATAATTTACTGTATTCTAATGGTCAAGCCCTTTCATTTGATACCAATATTGAGGGTGTTCAAGAAGTTACATTTTAAAGTACCAGATTTAACCCATATATAAATTTATTGTCCGCCATTTTGTGTGGCGGCCATCATGAATTTTAATTTTTTTAAAGTGCTTTTTATTGCGCTAGTCAAGTCCTTTCAGATGATACCAATATTGACTCTCTCGGTTATCCAGAAGCTGAAAAAAATTTGTTTTCGTTTGTAAATTTTTGGAATATATATAAAAAAAAATTTGTTTGCCTATGACTTTACCGATTAGAGCCCGATTAATTCGAAAATTTTTACGAATATATCTACAAGCATATTATATCTACAAATAGTAGCAAAGGTACCTATAAATTATTTTATGGTTGAAAAATTTAAATTTTGGTGGTAAAAATATGGAAAAGAACAAAGGCAGTCGTGTTTATTTGCTCATATCTCAGAAAGTTATGGGGTGATTGTGCTAAGTTTCAATAGCGATTCATTCCTGGATATTTCCAACGATTGATAACATACACAGATCTGAGGAACATATAGTTGCTTCTAAAAATTGATTTCAACCAACACACGGGCAGACGGACAGACCTTTCGGAAAATATATACTTTGTGGGGTCGAAAATGAAAATTGTAGAAATTACAAACGGAATGACAAAGCTATATATACCCTTGAGCACCACAGGTGAAGGGTATAAAAAAATCTGAAGAAAACTCATTCAATGTTAACACGGACTTATCTAGGTGCAATTCAGTAAAAACTTGATAATCCAAAGTGAAAGGTTAATATGTTGCAAAACGATTCAAAGTTAGTACCTACCAATATATTTTTACTAACTTTTTTATGGCTATATTTAGCGGGATTTAAAAAAAAAGTTACTGTCACTGGTTGGTGTAGAATAAGTTGGCAATACTTTATTTACGCCATTTTTCAGGCATAGTGGTGAAGTTACCCTACGTTGCCACAAGCAAGTGTTTACTTGCAAATAGTGTATACGTATTACTAACGAAAATCAGGAGAAATGCCAAAAAAAAACACAAAAATTTTTTGAGTGGCTACACAGCACAGTGCAAGTTCATTTTTAAAATGTCGTAAACAAATAAACTTCAAACAAACTTAAAACAAATGGCGCTGCTTCAATTGGTAATAAAGTGTTGTCAATAGCCCCTATTGAACGTTACCTTTAGACATGTAACTTTTTAATATAATTTTTTTTTATTAAATTTTGATATTTATATTAAAACTTACATTTTAAATGAATATTTATATTTTTTCTTAATATTCTTTATATACATATATACATATTTATTAAAAAAATTAACTGAATTATTTACCACAATTGTATGATATATTAGTGAGTTAACAAAAAACTCAGTATTAGACAACACTGTTTTTCGGCTTGTCACTTTACTTGCCGTAACTGTAAAAATTTTACTTGCTTAAAAATTTCTTCGCAAGCTGAGTCGCAGGTTGCCAAAATGTGGTTGTGTTAGTAAAAAAGTGTTAGTGTATTGGTTTTTTTTCACTTGCACTTGCATGTGGCAACGGTAGGTTAGCTGCAGTTTTTTTTCTTGCTATTTGCAATTTCATCGGCAAAGCAGAAGTAATTAATAGTTGTTTTTGAGAAATAATTAATTTATACCTTTAACAAATATCAACTCAATTGCTACTTAATTTAGATAAACTAAAGCCACTTTATTAAATGTAAGTATATCGAGTTAATATGTAGTTAAAAAGTTGGTTTAGAAGAAGAAATAACGCCATTTTATTTCTGTATGCATTGGTGTTTTATTAGCGTCTATTTATTTTTACCTTTTTTTTTTCTATCTACATAACAGTTTTATTTCTTAACAAAAATAAGAAAGAAAATATGGATAATAGTAATGTTGTTGAGAACCGTGAAAAGGAGCGTGATCGCCGTGGACGTGGTGCACGTGGTTCCCGTTTTTCCGATGCTGATGTCTCTGGCAGTGTCAGTGGTAATGGCGGTGGCAGTGTTAATCGTGATCGCAGTCGAGAAAGACGCAATTGCCGCATTTACATTTCAAATATTCCATATGATTATCGCTGGCAAGATTTAAAAGATCTTTTTAGACGTGTTGTTGGTTCTGTGGAATATGTTGAACTGTTTCACGATGAAAGTGGTAAAGCGCGAGGTTGTGGTATTGTCGAGTTCAAGGATCCTGATAATGTGGAGAAGGCTTTGGAGAAAATGAATCGCTATGAGGTAAATGGACGTGAATTGGTGGTCAAGGAAGATCATGGCGAGCAGCGTGATCAGTATGGACGTATCGTACGTGATGGTCCTGGTGGTGGCGGCGGTGGTATGGGTGGTGGTCGCGGTGGTGGTTCTGTAGATCGTGGCGGTGATCGCGGATTTTCTCGACGTGATGACGATAGATCGTAAGTATTATTTTTTTATAATTTTTTAAGAGGACTACCTATACAAGATAAAAATAATCTTCAAGCCTTTTAGTAGCATTTATAAGAATTATGTTACTCCTAAATATTAAAATTTCGAATTTTTATCCAGCAATGTAGTCGAAACAACTATAAAATCAAAGGAGTCAATAGTATCATAAAAAAGTTTGTTCTATTTCGTAGTAGGTTTTTTAAAGGGTGTATGTACCATCTTAATTCCTAAGTGGGGTATACTAATTAAGTAAATATTTTGTGCACTTTTCCAACATTATTATAATCTAGCGGGTATCTGCGACTTTGCGTCTGCTAATCTAGGTCATTTGTGTGCCAAATTTCATTTAATTTCGTTTCTGCATGATCAAAGATTTAAATATACATACCTATATTTAATTTATTATAAATAGGAGGAGGATTGTGTGTACTTCACTTTAGGTACTTAATTTCTTTAACTTTGTATGTAATTCTTAAAATATGTTTTTATTAACCCAAATCTTAATAAAAAATCCTTTAATGTTCGTAGTTTATTATGATAAAAATGTTAATTCAATGAAAAAAAAAATAAAATCCGCCAAACAAATCGGTTGTTCGTCAGAAAATTAAAAAAAATACATCTGTTTCGTCACCAATATAAAAGTAACTTTGTTACATATGTACACCTGATGTTACGGCCGCAAAACACATACAAAATTTTTAAATTTTGACGTCTTTCAATAGGAACGGAATTCCATATTTCATTTAAAACTTTCCAAAGGGCTTCATCGCTGATACTGACTTCTGCATTTAGATTAAAAGTATTGTAGCTTTTTGTAGACCGCAAGCGTTGATTGAGATTGCTTCATTACAGTCAAAACTTTTTGTTTTGAAATACGACTAACCTTGAAATAATAAATTTTAGGTTGTTACCAAGGCATATTTATTCATCAGGTAATTGCAGTTCGGAGAGAATTTTTTGTTTATATTTTTTATATATGAAGCTTGACATTTGAAATAAATTAAAAAAGAGAGAAAATTGTTTTTTTATTTATGCATTTTGACAGCTAAAATTTAAAATAAGTGTTGAACAAAATAATCAGCTGGCGAATCAAGAGTACCTGATGAATAAATATGCCTTGGTTGTTACCAAAAATAATAATTACGAAGGGTTGTCATAACATTTTTGTAAAAGTACATAAATATTCCCTACATTTTTTTGTGATATGTGCGAAATTTTCCTTTATTTTACGAAAAAAGTTAAAATGTTGCATAATTTTTTTTTTCGTGTGGTAATCCAGTTCAATTTCAATTTATTTATTACGATAATAGTAACCTAGCCTATGGGCCATAATCAGTTACAAATCTCTTCTATTAAGAAATAACTACTTAACATCATAAAAAATAGAAAGAATTCAAATAAATATAGAGTAATGAGTTCGCGATATTTATTAAACGTTTAGTAGAATTCCTACTTAATTTTAAAAATTTTACACAAAGTACTGTAAATAGTTCGTTTTTATTTTTCGAAATAAAAGTAATACGCCTGTGTTCTGTATTCAGAGTGAAATTAAATCAAATAGAATTGCCATTGTAGTGTTATTGTTTATAACGACAATTTCATGACAATTCCGAGTGATTTAATTTCACTAGGAATGCAGAACACAGCCGATATTTTAAATTTATACATTTTTAAAGGAGATTCTAAGAAAAAACTGCAGACACACACTTGGTCAAAATAATAAATACAGCCTGAAATATTTTTTAAAGGCTCGTAACCGGAAGTTTATTTAAATCAAAAGGAAAAAGAAATACATACTAGTTTCTTTTGTTATAGCCAAGGTACATTTATTTATCAGGTAGTCTTGTTTCGTCAGCTGATTATTTTTTCTTCACTTATTTTTAATTTCAGCTGTCAAAGTCTATAGATAAAAAACAAATTTCTCTCTATCATTAACTAGCCAAACCTGGCGCGCGTTGCTACGCCCCTTAATGAATCAAAATGCATTCTGAATTTTAATTGAATATCAAGTGAAAGGCTAACAACTTTTTCTTTATGAGCGTGGCAATGCCCACTTTTCTAATTACGAAACTGTATAGTCATGACAGCTCAATAAGTGTGCAAAGTTGCAGAAAAATCGGTCCAGTGTAAGTACCTCGAAATGATACCTTTTTTTATGGGCGTGGCACTGCCCACTTTTCTAAACGCGAAACTGTATAGTCATGACAACTCAATATGTGTGCAAAGTTTCAAAAAAATCGGTCCAGTGAAAGTACCTCAAAATGATACCTTTTTTTTAATGGGCGTGGCACTGCCCACTTTTCTAATGACGAAAGTGTAAAGTCATGACAGCTCAGTATGTTTGCAAAGTTTCAGAAAATTCGGTCCAGTGCAAGTAGCCAAATCTGATAACTAATTTTTTATGGGCGTGGTCCCGCCCACTTTTTAATCACGAAATTATAAAGTCATGACAGCTCAATATGTGTGCAAAGTTTCAGAAAAATCGGTCCAGTGCAAGTACCTCAAAATGAAAACTTTTTTAGGGGCGTGGCCCCGCCCACTTTTCTTATCACGAAATTATTTAGTCATGACAGCTCGATATGTGTGCAAAGTTTCAGAAAAATCGGTCAAGTGCAAGTAGCTAAAACTGATAACTAATTTTTTATGGGCGTGGCTCCGCCCACTTTTTTTCACCCATAAACACTCCCTGGTATGTGTACAACAACTTACCAAAGTTTGAGCCCGATCGGTTTTACAGTTTCGGAGTCTATAGCTAACACACACAGAGTTTCACTTTTATATAGATAGATAGATAGATTTAAAATGTCAAACTTCATATATAAAAAATAAAAGCAAAGAAATTCTCTCCGTACTGCAATTACCTGATGAATTAATATACCTTGATTATAACATTAAAAATAATATAATATCTAAAAAAAAAAAAATAAAATAAATTAAATTAAGTACATATTGTTCAAAAAGTAAGAATTTAATTTAATCAAAAATCATTGGAAAAAAATAATAAATACATATAATTAAAATAATCAAACATTTTAAAATTTCAAACTTTTTCTGCTAAATTAAGTTATATTACCTAAGCTTCGTTAAATGCCGGTATATCCTCCATTATTTTGTTGACTCTTTTTGAAATGCTGGCAACAAGCTTCCTGCATGTCTCTACTGGTATTTTATACCAAGTTTTTTGAACGATATTCTATAACTGGTCCTTATTTTTAAAAACCTCATATCCAAATCATTGTTCTAACTCCCCAAAGATTTTCGATAGTTCAGAGATTGCCTTGGCCTGCCAAGAAAAGGCACATAATCATCGCTCCACAAAATGTTTCGAAATTTTTTTAGCGTCTGCTCCGGACCAATTGCAACGACTTCTTCCAAACGCCAAACTAACCTATAAATTTTTTTGTCTAAGCAAATGGACTCTTCTGGATATTCGTAATGGTATATGAGATTTTTGTAGTCGACGATAAAATGTTCGCAACATTTTTCAATATCTGAAGAAATTGCTCTTGAAGACAAATGGATTCTTCTTTGCACGAGTTACAATACGGATATATGTTGTTTTTGAAATTTTTTTGGGTCTTCCGCTTGTTTCTACGGGATTTATAGACTTTAAATCATTTTGTACTAAAAATAACGAACGATTCATAGTTTCTGCTAAAAACGAAGACTTTGGCCACTTTCTCTTAGTCTTAGAGATCAATGACTTTTTCGAACCATCGATGAATTTTTCACAATATACTATTTCGTTATGAATAAAGATAAACAATAGTAAAATAACTATTCTTTCCAAAAAAAAAAAAAAAAAAAACAAGAGCGGATTACGAAAATATTGAAAAAAGTTTAGCAATGTAGTATTTATTATTTTGACCAAGTACAGAAATTAAACCTGTAAAAAACTAACACAGAATGAAAACAACGGGGATGCCCCAGTTTTGTTTTCATTTTTTTATTTATTTAATAATTAATAACTAAAGGCATTGCCATAGTAAAGTTTTTGAAATAAAAATTGCCATATTTACTTTCCGTTAAAGTAATTAAAATTAAACGTAAAGAAAAAACAATAGGGTGTACTTATTATTTTGACCATATGTGTAACTCATACATACAGTGGTAGTCAGTCATACATATCTTTAGCACACTTATATTATTCAAACAAAACTTCATTTTATTTATAAAAAAAATATAATATTATTGATTAAAATCATAGCACTGCGAGTTTTTTTAAAACTATTAAATTAATATTATCAATTGGACAAAAATTTAGCAAAATTTAGCTAATATTTTGAAGAAATCATTTGTTTTTTAACATCTCGAATTATCTTTTGGACAAGCGTCCAAAAATAAACGTCCGCAGCATTGCTTTAAAATTGCGTATCATGCATTTTGCGTTTTTGACAAGTTTGGTTAAATTTTAAGTCTTAATAGTTTTAATTTATTTTTCAATACCGTTCCATTAATGCTTTACCGGATTTAAGCACTATTATCTCTTCTCTTCCAAGCATTTTTTTTATTAACTTACTACAAAAATTGTAAATTTTTATTGGTTTGCTTCCCTTAAACTGATTTTTGTTTTCAATATTCTTCCTTTTGACATTCATGGGTTTTGTTTAGTAGTAACACACTCTCACAAACATTTTCCATTTAATATTTGCATACCATGTTGCTCCTATACTGCTTGTTTTTTATAGAATATGAAGACATAAATGGGGTATAAGTTGATATACGAAATATAATCTTATCGAGCCTTTAAGTAGTTTTTCACATTGACGTGCTTGAGGAACATTTTTTGATGTTTTAAAAAGTGGTCTTTCCTCGTTCTTTCATGAGGGTTTTTATTTCTCTCTTTTGAAAACCTGCAACCTTTTGCCATAATGGCTTACACTTATTTTCTTGAACTGTTAAATAATGTTATTAAGGACAAAAATTAGAAAAAGAAATTATTAAAACTTATAATAAATATTTCTTTTATTTTTACACAGCCTGCGCTGAATTCGTGTCTAACAGAAAATGCATACACAATACTATTTTTTAATTTCTACAATAATACAAACTGTAACAGTAAACCAAATAACTATTTACGTGTTGTGGAGTTGCAATTTACGAATTTAAATAAAACCATTCCGCGTTTAGCTAATAGAGCACAATTTATTAACATATATATGATATGTAAGGTGTGTTAAATTCATATCCACCACTTTATGTAATTGGATTAAGAATAATCTGTTGGCACCAGAAAACATGTGTAATTTTTTTTTTCTTTTTTTTAAGAAGGAGTAAATTCAAATTTAGTTTAATGAGTTAAAAATAAAACAAGTAAGAGCACTATATTCTGTGCTGTGCCGAATATTTGTTACCCACCACCAATTTGATGTACAGAATTTATTATTTTGTTTTAACTGTATTTGCTATAGACTAATCTCTTTATGCTAAAATATGTATCACTTTCTTTGTATAACTTCGATATGCTAGTAAAATGTTTTCGCAATTTTAGTCTTTCAATGAAAGTGGACCTTAAAGTAGGCATGTCAATAAAGTTTCTGCTAATAAATACAACTTACATATTTCAATATAGTCCTTTATTCTTAAAAAACCTTTATTAATAGAAAAATGAAATGAATTTGAGTGGGCGTAAAAGTGGGCGTATAACATTTATTTTCCGTTAGTACAAAGCCTTTGATCAGAAAGCAATGATATCAAAATTTTAGAATCTTACATCTTATTTTGCCAGTTTTATATACCGAAAAATACACTGCACGGTATAAATTTTCGTACGTTTTGATCTATAACTCTTTTCCTAATTCATAGATTTTGGTAATTTTTGAGGAAAAATATTTATATATATATGTACATTCGAATATTCATGGCTCGACGTCAATGCATTTGGACACAATTCCATTTTATTCGATGTTTGAAGGACACGGTTTTTTTACCTACTCTTGCATTACGAGCTATAACTTTCTTCCTAATTTTCCTAAATTCCTAAATTTTTTTAATTTTTATCTTTTTTTTAATTTTTTTATATTTTTTTTTATTCTAATTCTTTATCCTAATCTTTTTATACCCTTCACACAGTGAAAAAGGGTATATATAGGTTTGTCATTATTCCGTGTGAAATTTCTACAATTTTCATTTCCGACCCCATAAAGTATATATTTTCTGAAAGCTTATGAATAGGGGAGTCGATTAAGCCCTGCCAGTCTGTCCGTGTGTATGTTGAAATCAACATTTTGAAGCCCCCCGACATAGGTTGGACCCGGGTAAGGTACTAAAATATCAGAAATATTCGGGAGTAGATCGGTATTGAAAATCAGAAACATCGGTACATAAACAACTGAGATATGAGCAAAAACCCACGACCACCTCGATTTTTTTTTTCACAAAAACAACATTACAACATACATACATACAAACGTGTATACTGGTTAGAGAAAACGTGGCATCTAATCCCAGCTGAGCCAAAACAAATTTTTTTTAATATTTTTAAAAATTTTTTTTAATTTTTTTTTATTTTTTTAAATTTTTTTTTTATTTTTTATTTAATATATTATTTATATTTTTATTATTATTTTTTTTTTAATTTTTTTTTTTAATTTTTTTTTTATTTTTTTTGTTTTATATATAATAATTATAATTATATATAATAATTTTTTTTTTTTATTTTTTAAAAATTTTTTTTTTTTTAATTTTTTTTTTTAAATTTTTTTTTTTTAAATTTTTTTTTTACATTTTTTTTTAATTTTTTTTTTCGTTTTTTTAACATACATACGTGAATTTATAATTTTACAATGGGATGTTTTTATATATGTATCAACGTATTTCATATGGGATGAATGGTGACACAAACTACTGTTATTTCATGACTACACGTTGTGAAGGGTATATAAGATTCGGCACGGCCGAATATAGCGCTCTTACTTGTTTTTTTACCAAAACGCTAAAAATAACAAGAACAAAGTCAATTAAAGGCAACATCAAATTCACATTTTCTTACAAAATACTCAACATGGTGATTTTTTTTTTTAATAATTCACATGTCTGGGTGTTATATCTACCCCATATTCTTTATACTTTTTCATTGCTAAATTTAAATGTTGTGATTCCATTTCAATTAAAAGTTTTACTGAATTTTTGTGCTGATTATTAAGTCTGGGGACAAATAACGGCATTCAAACGTGATCGAAAGCACCTAAAGCACAGCGAACTCGATCGTTCGAGTAAAATTTCGATCGTGATCGAATGCCGTAATTTGTCCCTGATGTTTTTCAGTATATTATTTTGGGTATAATTGTAACTTTAAATTGATGGCTTTATAAAGCTTTTGTTTGACTATATACCATGCACAGCGCTCTTACTTGTATTATATTTATTTTTATTCGTATCTAGGGTGATCGATCCGGTTTTATAACCGGTGGAAAACCCGGTTTTTTACTCTTTCAGCTGGCGGTTTTTTCCAAATGGTAATTTTTCGAATGTCGAATACACGGTTGTTTTACTCACAGAAGCCGGATTTTTTTCATTTCTTGTTTATGTTCATTTATCTTTGTAATAAACGTACCATACTATATTTATTACTCAACAAATTTCTAAAAATCAGAAAATTCATGAAATACTCTTCCATAATATTGTAAGAAATTTATTTGCGGTTTCAAAAGCAAATGTAAAAAAAGAAAAATAATTAGGTTAACTTTTATTTGTCTTAAATGGAGAGCAGGTATTTTATACGTTGCTGCGCTTATAATTTGCTGTATTAATCAATTAAACGTTTGACTTGTATACTTAAATAGTTTGGCACACAAAGGGTCATTATTATAACTTGTCTTAAAAGTTAATACTAAGAAAAGGTAACTTTGACTACCGTAAGCAGTGAAGTGATTCTTTAATATTTTTCATTATTACAACCTCCTTGTAACAAAGTTTTTTTTTTTTTTTAATATGGCAGTACTAGAGCAAATACTGATTACTTTTAACAAATTAATTTAGTTCTTAAAAAATGTGGTGGCAACAATTTAAATTTATACATTTTATTTACAAAACGAAATAACATTTTTGGTGATTTATTTAATGTTTTGTGTCACTAATATTAGAAAATTAAAACTTAACTTTTCGGCCATTTTTATTTATTTTAAATAACGGCATTTTATAATAATGCCATTGAATGTGTGTCAACTTAAAATGCAATTAAACCATTAAACAAACTAGTTTAGAAAGAATAATATTTTATGTATTCGACCGGTTAACCGGTTTTTTCCTAATTTTTAAAAGAGCAACCGGTTTTTTTTAATTCCAAATTTTTAACTATTTGAAAACCGGTTTCTTAAAAATGTCGAATAATCGATCACCCTTCTCCTATCCCTGTCGAACTTTCAAGGATTAGCATTTCTTTCTATTATTTCTTTCTGTTTTTTCATGTGTGTTTAGTTAGTAACGTTTATTTAGTTAACAATAATAAAATTTGTGACAACGGCATATGTATGTTTAACAGAGTTTTACTCACTTGGTGCGATGATACAAGTTTTTGAATACATCCAGAATTTTTTGCAGATCGTAATTTTTATCGATAAATTTCTCTGGACGATGTTAACGTACATTTGAAAATACAAATACATTTGATTAAGGAAGTTTTATTTTTTGCTAGTTTGATTATTATAAGTATTTTTATATATGTAATTAATTTTTTTTTTTATTTTTATTGTAATATTTGCTGATCAATAACACATAAGCTTGTTAACATTGTAAAAATAAATTTGCAGTTGGTATCTTACATCTTGGTGCGTTTGCGAGTACATACACAAAAAAGGAAATTGTTTTTCTTGTTTGATGGTTTGTTTTTTATATTGTTGAATTCTTCCTTTTAGATCTGGTCGTAATAATTTTAACATGATGTCTAATGATTTTAATAATCAACAAGGGAATTATAATTATTATGGGCTTTCTGCTTCGTTTTTGGAGAGTCTCGGCGTTACTGGACCTTTGCATAATAAAGTTTTTGTTGCGAATGTGAGTATTTTATAAAAAACACATTAATGGAATCCATTGATTTCTTTTGTTTTACTTAAATTTGTTGATGTGATGATGACGATGACTACATATTTTAAAATGCAATTTGTACGTAAGTGTTAAGTTTTAGTAAGAAGTAATTATTTTTAGTAGTCAAATTTTTCAACACTTTTTTACAACAGATTATTTTTTAAAAATAGAAAAAATATTGGGCTTGTAGAATCCACATTTACAATTTTAATTTTTTCTTCAAAGTATTCTTCACAGTGTCTAATTAGAATTTGCAGGGAAATCAGTAATATGTTGTTTTTTGGTAATAGATACCAGTGAGGTGTAAAAATAAAGTTTAAAATATAATTGTTGCTGGTCTGGTCTTACTTTGGATGACAAAGTTTTTGTTTAGTATTAATCATACATTAAGAAAAGGGGCCGTATTTGACTACTACTACTACTACTACTTTATGAGAAACCTAAAACTACGGGGCTTGTTTTTTTCTTTAAAAAATTATAACCAAATCCTGGGGCCATCGGTATATGCATATTTATGTATGTGCATATGTACATATGTATGTGTGTAGTATACACAATATATTTTTTCTTTATTTCTAAATGGTTTATTATTTGTGGTCGTGTTTGACTGCTGTCACTAAGTTTGGTTCCTTTCAAAATTAAAAAAAAAACTACCTTTAAATTTGTCTTAAAAAGTTAAACAAATTATTATGTATATTAAAAAAGCTTTCAAATTGCTTAGGAAATAGTTAAGTCTAAAATAAATTCGTGTTTCTTAACACACTTTTTGGTGAAAAGAATCGTATTGCTAAGTCTTTTAAGTGAACTTTTTGTTAGAATTTTTCTTCAAAGCAACTTGCGCATCCGTATGTCTGCTTTACGGCCGGCCACTCCCTTTTTTGGAATTATAATAAAATTACTACTTCATTTAGCAAAGTATGCAGTAGTCAGTCAAATGTAAATATTATGGACCAGTGCCATTTCAAAAAGCGCTATATGGAAGTTTCTTTAAATGATTTTTTAATTTTACTTTGTTGTATTTTTCTCTTTGTCACACTCTAGCTTGACTATAAAGTCGACAATAAAAAGCTTAAGCAAGTCTTTAAATTGGCTGGTAAAGTGCAGAGCGTAGACTTGTCTTTGGACAAAGATGGCAATAGCCGTGGTTTTGCTGTCATTGAATACGATCATCCCGTCGAGGCTGTACAGGCTATTTCCATGTTGGATCGTCAAATGTTATACGATCGTCGAATGACAGTCCGTTTAGATCGTATACCCGATAAGAGCGAAGGTCTTAAGCTGCCTGAAGGTTTGGGTGGTGTTGGCATTGGTTTGGGTCCCAACGGTGAGCCCTTAAAGGATGTGTCTCGTAATTTACCCAACAATAATCAGAACAATCAAACACAAATGTCTGGTAGCATGATGGGTGGTGGTAGCGGCAACATGGGTGGTGGTGGCGGCAACATGGGAGGTGGTGGCGGCAACATGGGTGGGGGTAATATGGGCATGGGTAATTCTAATGTGGGTGGCATGTTTGGCAACAACCAGGTAGTGCAACCTAGTCCTGTAGCGCCTGTTGGTCCAAATAAGCCTATGAATGCTAATTCTGGCTTAAATTTAAGCAATTTGAACACATCAAACTTAGCCGCTTTAACTAATGTAGTTGGTGGATTAGGTGCAGCTCTTTCCAACCCTTTGCTTACAACATCCCTTAACAACTTGGGTCTTAATTTGGGCAACCAAGGTGCTGGCAACGATGACTCAATGTCTTCGGCCAATGCTACTCTCTCGAATAACTACAGCACGGGTGGAAACAATTACAGTTCAGGTTTCGGTGGAAGTTCGTCAAATTTTAGCTCACAGGCCGGTGGCAATGGTGGAGGGGGAGGAGTCCCTTTTAATTCCTATAACAGTTCTGGTGGAGGTGGTGGCCCGGATAATGACTATAATTCGGGCAATACCGTTGACATGTATAGTGGTGGTGGAGCCGGTGTCAATAATACCGGCAGCGGAGGTGGCAATGTACGCAAATCTGACACCATTATTATAAAGAATGTAAGTAATTTATAAATAAATACATCCGCTAGAAAAATTATTACCTAAATGAAATTTTACTACAGATTCCTCTTAGCTGCACTTGGCAAACTCTGCGCGACAAATTCCGTGATGTGGGTGAAGTAAAGTTTGCCGAAATACGTGGAAATGATGTGGGAGTTGTACGATTCTTCAAAGAAAGAGATGCTGAATTAGCTATTGGTAAATTTAGAAACAAAACTAATGTTAAATAATTGCTGATTTAACCAAAATATTTTGATTTAAACTTTTAGCTCTTATGGATGGTTCTCGCATGGATGGCCGCACTATTAAGGTCACATACTTCTAAATAAACAAATATTTTGATTCCCCATATACACAAACAAAACACACCTGTATTTATTGCATTAATAACTTTGTAAAACAGATTTTATAAAATGGTTTATATTTTTACACACATTTTATCATCGCATCAATTGATTTTTTTTTTATATATCGACGTTGCTCTAACAAATTCAGTTATGTGTTTTTTTATTAAGTTTTCAGGAGAGTAAAAAAGCGTTTTATATTGTTACTTCTTAACATTAAACTTACACATACCGACTATTGTTTATTTTATAGCCAATCAAAATATTTGGTTGTTAGTAGATGAACGTCTAATTAAGATTTAAAATAGTGCAATGAAAAATTTCAAAAATTGTCACATAACCGATTATGTCGAAGCAACGACGATATACTCTTCATTCCTTTTTATTTTCTTAATGAAATATTCAGCCTGATTGTTGTGCTGATTTGATGTCAAAAAACGACAGAGTTAAACAATAAGGTTGATTAAATTATCTTTTAAACAATAATAAAACCTAAATTAATTTTTTCTTACATGTTTATCTTTATTCTCAATTGTTTAGTTTCTAGTTCACTATTTATATTTATAAGTTTAAAACTTAAGAACTAAAACTTTTTGAAATAATTGGTATATATAAAAAAAAAAAAAACATTGACATCTAAACATAACAATATCAATATTTAATACCTAATACTCTCTCTTCAACAAAATATATTCTAAACTATATATTAAAATTTATTTAAATGTGTAGTAGGCATTCAAAATAAAAAACATAATTAATAAAGATAAAATACATAATTTAAAATAATTTTTTTTATTTAAAACGATGTGATCCCGAACGGCATTGCTGATCCTTTCATAAATATTAAATACATCGTTCTTTTAGTTCGCAAGAAAAAGGTGTACATACGTATTACTGACTCCTTCAGAATGGCCTAGTTGGTAATATGTGAATATTTAAATAATAAAACTTCAGTACAAAATTCATTTCATAAATAGTACAATAAAATTTGTTTATGAGTAGATTTTAACAAAGATAAATTTAAATATTTATATTGTTGTAAAATATATCGTTGGTCACAGGTAGAAGGCTCTAACTAAATTTTAACTTTACAGGTGAAGGCAAAAACATAATATATAAAATGTAATTTCTTTTGTAAACTTGCCTGTAAAACTGTATTGGAATCACCGAAAAATTCAATTTTGTAAAAATAGGACCTTTGTACTTGTGACCATCGATATGTATATTTTATATACATATATGTATGTATATTAATACTAGCGTGTGCCCGCGACTCTGCGTAGTTATCAGGATGGCTAAAAGGCTTTTAATCTTTAAACATTGCTCACATCTCCCATTAAATCAACAAGATCTTAACATCTTCCCACATAAATTGTACAGGTGTGTGTGTCAACATTTTTCAACATCTTTTAAAGACGTTCCTAAAGCCACAAAACTAAAAATCCACATGGACGTGTGGGTCTGACGTCACTAAAATATTCAGCTCTTTGATCACATTTTTTAAATAGTCGTAGTGGCTGCATGCGGTAAGATTTTAATATTACACGATATTTTTTTTTAGTTCTATCTTTTCCTAATGAAAATTTCTCCATAAAAAGGTAAGCAGTTCTTTAGTTAGCACATAGTTTGCTCTTATGCATAACGCTATAGATAATTAAATATGGAATAATGTTGAAGTTTTTTTTTTAACGGTGAAAACTGATATTTTTTAAAATTTCCAAGATTTTTATTATTAGCAAAAGTATTATAAAAAACAAAAAAAAACTTATATGAAATATGTACTCTTAATTCTGACCACATACATCTCTAGAAGACAAATTATAGTTATTAAGTATGTAAATAAAGACAAATATATAAGCCCTAAGGAAAAACCAACCGTTAATTCATAAAGGTGTTTTATTAAGAAAAATTCAAAATATATAGTATTTAAATTAAGTGCTAGCAGAAGCAGTTGTCGGGGCAGGAATGGCTGCTGTATCTGTTGACGTAGTAGTAGACGGCACTGTAGATGAGTTAGCTTTAAAACGTTCCAAACGTTTACGAGCTTTTTCAGCCCATTCATCATTGTTAGAGCTGTTAATATTGCTATCAGGCACTTTGACTTTCCCTATGCCATCCACATCACCACCAAAACGTTGTTTACGCTTTAGTAAACGCTCTTCAGCATCTAATTTTGCCAAATTTGTTGAGGTAACACAACCAAAACGTTCTGCTCTCTTCTTTAATAATTCTACTTGCTTTTCGTTACTCACTATAGGTGTCACGGAAATGGCAGCATTTTTTTCTTTGGCCGTCATCGTTGATGTTGCTGTCTTGACTTCAATGCCAAATTTTTTTGCTCTTAATTCTAGTCTCTCCTGTAAAGTTAATTCTTTAAGTTTTTTTGAGGCCGCTACACCGGTTTGATCATCTTTTTTTCCATCTTCCATGGTAATGGGATGGCGTTCACTCATTTTTACTGTTGGAGAAGGTTCGGTGTTTTCTTTGGTCGTGTTGGTATTGGATTCTAAAGTTAAACTATTTATAGAACTCTTACGTTTCAAAACAATTTTTTTGGTGTTGGCTGTGGGTGATTCCAATAAGTCATCCTCAATTACAGCTGTTACATTTTTTTCGCTAACAAGCGGTTTGACCAAAATGGTGGTTGGTGTTGTGGTGGGACTTTTTAATAGTTCATTCTCATCAGAACCCAAGATTTTCTCCTCATCAGACAAAACACCTTCTTCGTCTAGAATATCCTCGCCAGCCAAAGCACTGTCGTCCAATAGCGGTTCACCTTCAATAGCCGCTTGTAAACGTTCTTGCAATTCATTTTTATTACCTGCTATAGAAAGTCCGCGCACTTTTAATTCGCGTTTTAGGTCTGCAACCTACATAAAATGTACACGAAATTTATTAATTTACTTTAATTAAGACATATTCACACTTACTTTCAAATTGCTAACATCAATTACAGGCATTTTGTTATGTTTTTCTTGTTTTAATTCAAATTTTACTACAAAACTGCAATTCTAATTGTCACTATAAAAGTATTAGAAGTATATACATAATAATAACAATGTTAGTGGATTCCCTAAGGAACGCAGAGAAAACGAAACTCCCAGTGCTGGGAACTTTTTTCAGTATATCCTGCTAAATATAAAAACGCTAGAAAGTGTATAAATTTTGTACATTTTTAATATCTAGGAATAATCGATGCCTTACTTCTTCAACCACGTATAAAATTTTTCAGGAGAGAAAATAAAAACGGTTCATCTTTTTATACTTCGGTGCTTGGTTAAAAGTTTAAATGCAGTTATTAAGGAATTGATTGTATTAATGTATATTAGTAGTAATAATATACTAATCTTTTTTAGTTAAAGCATAAAACAATCGTTTGATATGAAAAAGTCAAAACCGTATTTTTTAAGATAAGAGGTTGAGGAAGTAAGGCATCGTAATGCTTTAAACACATAGACGACAGCAGACAGCAAGCAGCAATATGTCAAAAATAAAATCAATGTGTTTAAGTGAAAACGATTATTTTGTCGGCAGCACAGCAGCACGACTGCACAACAGCATTTGCTGCTGCTGGCAACTTAGGCTATTTTCTATTTTGACAGGCAGCAATGAACAAATATAGTGTTGGCATTATATATATTAAATTGGAAAAAACGAACAAAAACTTATTTTGAATATTATACATAAAAAAATACAACAAAGAAATAAATTCATGTGTTTTTATAGTTTTTCGTAATATTATTAAATTTTTGTATCAATAACTTTAATTTTATTCATTATAAAATATATATGCGGCATCCCTGAAATTTGTATTACTAAAATACACATCAACTGATTATTATGTTGTTGCTGTCTTCAAAATAACTATGAAGCTGACTTCAGAGCAGCATTTGAAGTTGGCAGCATTTGAAGTCGTGAAGTTGTGAAGTCTGCTGTCGTCTATGTGTTTAGAGCTTAAGTCGCTAACTATCCTCATAAATTCCAAATCAAGGCGAATTTAATTATAGGGTGGTGGCAAGGCTTATTCATACAGGTATATGCAACGGCGAATTCGTTGTGATGTTCGCTGTCAGAAGCCACATATAAAAAATACACAATAATTTTTTATACATGGAGTTTGACTGTAGCATTCCCCATCAGCTGGGCTGATAATTTCACCTGTATGAATCCGCCTTGGGTGTGGTAATTCTACAACAAATACAACCAAGGCGAATTCATACAGGTGAAATTATCAGCCCAGCTGATGGGGAGACTTTATGTCAAAATTGGTTGAATTTGCCTTATTAATGCAGGGCAGGGAAATGTGATTTTAAATTCTGTATTAAACAATTAACTTACGTGTACATTTTTGATAATAAATGTGCTAAATTTATGTGTATTTGTTGCTTTTGCGTTTCAAACAATTATATCCTTTTTTTAATCAAATTTTATTATATTTAATATGTAAAAACAAATTTTCCACCCCTGACATACGAATTGGCCTTGACATAAAACATCTCATGAAAAGTTGCTTTGTTGTATCAATTCGCCGTTGCATATACCTTATGGATATGCCTTGAATACAACATTAAAAAAACAACACGGTTTTTTATTGTTGCTTTCGACCGTCATTGCGCAAAAACTACATGGTTTTTGTTTGTGTTTTTTTGCGCGGGGAAGAGTAATCTATGTAAACATAAATAATATGTGACAACTCAACCATCATTTGTGCAAATAAAAAAAGTAGATCAGGGTATCAATTCTCATTCTATGAAACTATGAAATGAAAAGTTTTTGTGTGTAATATCATATGGTGCCACCATACCTTTTGCTATACAAAAACTTTTTCATTTCACAGTTTCACAGAACGAGAATTGAGCCCCAGCTGCGTTGTCAACAACACCCAAGGACAACACTTGATAATAAATTTGCCTTGTTCCAAATACACTCAGGTCTTTTTTATGCGGTATTTTTTATGCGAATTTGAATTTATGCGGTTTTTAAATATTCAAATTTTTTTTTTATACAAAAATAATATTTGGATAATTGATAACACTGGGCTTTTAATATTTCTGTTAATAGCCTTTTTACACTTATGCTCTAAACACATAGACGACAGCAGACAGCATGCAGCAATATGTCAAAAATAAAATCCATGTACGTCCGAGAAGATAACAAACTCGCTGGCAAACTTTTTATTTTACACTCAATTTAATGAGTGCAATATAAAATTATTCTCTTTTAATATGCGAGAATACTCAGAGAATGTGTTTAAAGTGTTACCAAGTTCATATATATGATTTTCTTATTCAGTGATGCCAATTTGCTCCGATAAGGAAAATTGAGTAGATTTTTATAATTTGTGCGTATAAGCCTCATACACAAGGCTTATTTTAAAATTTTTTTAAGTTTTTGGTAAAATATCAGGTTTTTTTGTTTTAGAAGTAATACGAAATTGATAGTAGAAAATTTGATTGAAAAAATGTAAATTTTTTTTATAACTGTTAAAAACTAACGTATTTAAATTATATATTTAAAAGCTTCTTTTATATAAATAACATTTAAAAATCATAATACAGAAAACAAATGCTGTAAAGGAGGATGTAAAAATGATATAAATTTTATCATTATCTCTTAATTTTATAAGCACAATTTTTTTTTATATTAACATAAAGAAATGCAATTATAAATAAATTTTTATTCGAAAATTTTTCCCAAAATGTATTGCAAAACATTTATTCTGGCCTAAGTTTATTTTCTCTTATTAATCATCCTAAAACATTTTTTTAAATTAAATTAAATTGTAATAATTTTAAGAATATTAAAAAAACTTAGGCCAGAATAAATGAATTACAATAAACACTATTAAAATACTCAACATAAATTTATCTAAAAATGTTAATAATAGATAAAGTATTTCTTATACTATATTAATAATTAAATTTTTACTTTAAAAGGTATTTATTTTTTGCACATATTTGCCCGATTTTTCGAAAAATTTTACAGGAAAATTATTATTGTAGTGGCATCCCTGATAGATATACATAAGTAAAGTATATTTAAATGGCAATGCTGAATATTTGCATGGGAGAGGATTTTCGGTCTTCAACAAACTTTTACATGTATTTCAACAAACTTTTTGGTCTACTAAATGAAATTTAAAAAAAATATTTTTTAACTTTATTTCGAAATGCCGTAAAACACAAATAAATTATAGATACATATATAATTTTTTTATTACTATAAAAAATACATATATATAAAAAAAAGTAGCGAATACACAAATGTAACTCAACCCACTTTTTGGCCAATTGGGTTGAAACAAAGAGATGTGCCAAAAATTTGAAAACGGGGCGTGATGGAGGAAGGCACGGGCTACATTCCCTCATATCCAGTTTTCCCTGGTCATGTTTTGTTTCGAACAACTTTTTTGAAAAACTATTTTTATAAAATTCACTCAACCCACTTTTTGCCCAATTGGGTTGAAACTAAGAGATGTGCCAAAAATCCGAAAACGGGAATTGATAGAGGAAGGCGTGGGCTACATTCCCTCATATCCAGTTTTCGCTGTTCATGTTTTGTTTCGAACAACTTTTTTTAAAATATATTTTTAAAAAATTCACTCAACCCACTTTTTGGCCAATTGGGTTGAAACAAAGAGATGTGCCAAAAATTTGAAAACGGGGCGTGATGGAGGAAGGCATGGGCTACATTCCCTCATATCCAGTTTTCGCTGGTCATGTTTTGTTTCGAACAACTTTTTTTAAAATATATTTTTATAAAATTCACTCAACCCACTTTTTGTCCAATTGGGTTGAAACAAAGAGATGTGCCAAAAATCCGAAAACGGGACTTGATAGAGGTAGGCATGGGCTACATTCCCTCATATCCAGTTTTCCCTGGTCATGTTTTGTTTTGAACAACTTTTTTGAAAAACTATTTTTATAAAATTCACTCAACCCACTTTTTGCCCCATTGGGTTGAAACAAAGAGATGTGCCAAAAATCCAAAAACGGGAATTGATGGAGGAAGGCATGGGCTACATTCCCTCATATCCAGTTTTCCCTGGTCATGTTTTGTTTCGAACAACTTTTTTTAAAATATATTTTTATAAAATTCACTCAACCCACTTTTTGTCCAATTGGGTTGAAACAAAGAGATGTGCCAAAAATCCGAAAACGGGACTTGATAGAGGTAGGCATGGGCTACATTCCCTCATATCCAGTTTTCCCTGGTCATGTTTTGTTTTGAACAACTTTTTTGAAAAACTATTTTTATAAAATTCACTCAACCCACTTTTTGCCCCATTGGGTTGAAACAAAGAGATGTGCCAAAAATTTGAAAACGGGCCATGATGGGGGAAGGCATGGGCTACATTCCCTCATATCCAGTTTTCCCTGGTCATGTTTTGTTTCGAAAATCTTTTTTTTTAAATATATTTTTATAAAATTCACTCAACCCACTTTTTGGCCAATTGGGTTGAAACAAAGAGATGTGCCAAAAATTTGAAAACGGGAATTGATAGAGGAAGACATGGGCTACATTCCCTCATATCCAGTTTTCCCTGGTCATGTTTTGTTTCGAACAACTTTTTTGAACAACTATTTTTATAAAATTCACTCTACCCACTTTTTGGCCAATTGGGTTGAAACAAAGAGATGTGCCAAAAATCCGAAAACGGGACTTGATAGAGGTAGGCATGGGCTACATTCCCTCATATCCAGTTTCCCGTATTTTTTAAGATACGAGGTTGAGGAAGTAAGGCATCGTAATGCTTTAAACACATAGACGACAGCAGACAGCAAGCAGCAATATGTCAAAAATAAAATCCATGTGCTTAAATGCAAACAATTATTTTGACGGCAGCACAGCAGCACGACTGCACAACAGCATTTGCAGCTGCTGCCAACTTAGGCTATTTTCTATTTTGACGGGCAGCAAGAAACAAATATAGTGTTGCCATTATATATATTAAATTGGAAAAATAAGAACAAAAACTTATTTTTGATATTAAACATAAAAGTACATTACATAAATCATTTTGTTCCACTCAACATCTTTCGATTATTTTAGTGTCTTCACTAGAAAAAACAAATATTGTTGCAAAAATTTACATGGCATCACTAGAAAAAAATTATAAATGCCAAAAACAAAAAAAAATACATACAACGAGTGGACTTGAAATATGTCGTATAAAATAAAATATCTTAATATCTTCATTCTCTAAGAAAAATCTGCATATTGTAATAATAATTGCTCTCCAAGGGCAATAATTAATACAAGTAATACAGAATTTTTAAATTCATTTTTTAAATTTTTATTTGCGCAAACATTTACAATAAATATTATGACAGATGAAAGATGAAGGATGAAAGATGTTGCAAATGTAAACAAGTTTTTTTCATTTTCAACATCTTCCACGCATTCCGCTAAGATGTGAGTAAGTGTAAAAAGGCTATTAGGAACATCTTTAAAAGATGTTGAGATATGTTGACACACAAACACGTACAATTCATATGGGAAGATGTTAACATCTTATTGATTTGATGAAAGATGAAAGATGTGAGCAAGTGTAAAAAGGCTATAATAAGGTTTGTGCTTTCCATAAAGTTTGTAGATTTCTGTTAAGGTTTGTACTTTCTGTTAATTAATGCGTTTCATGCGAAGACCAGCAGCGATTATTTGAAATTTGGGATTTCCCTTATAGATTTTGTAAGCAGGTGACGAAGAAATGTTCTAACGTACGTTTGCAGTTTAGTCATTGACAGTTGTATTTTGCATTAAATTAAAAATATTTATTGTGGTGGGATTTTACAGAGATTTTTAAATTTTAATTATCGAAGGTGTTGAAGTTTCGCTTCAAAAAGTAAGTGTAATTTTTTTATGGTTTCAATGCTAACATAAAATTTTTGAATTCGATTTTAAGAAATTGATATGGAGAAAAATAAGAAAAAACGACAAACGATTTCTTTAGAGACCAAAATCGAAATTTTGGACCGCTTAGCAAATGGAGCTAAAAATAAGGCTCTGGCAGACCACTTTAAACTAGGCGAATCATCAATCAGAGCCATAAAAAAAAATTAAATTTCCTTTTTTCATGCGAATTTGGTACATTTTTAATACTTTAATTTCAATTTATGTGATTTTTTTAAATTCCGGAACGTATCCCTAGTTTTTGAATGGAGCTAGAGTCTTTTTTTATGCGGAACGCATCTACCGCATAAAAAAAGACCTGAATGTATTGTTAAAAAAATTAGAGATATCATGATGTAATTATATAAGGTGATAGCGTAAAGGAGAGCATTTTTTTTCCTAAATGTCAAAACAACCAGCTGGTAAAAAAAGTAGTAAAATGTAAGTAACGTACGGTCCACACCAGCCATCGATTTGTTTGAGCATTAAACAATTTTTTGTGCGCACATGAATTTGCGTGGACCGCTGTTAACGATGTTTTATTCTAACAGCATTCTCAGAACATTTGTTTGGACAACGATGTCTGATATTTAAAGATTTGTATATGAAAGAAAGAGACGACACATAAAAATATCAACAAAATACAATTCATGTCCCTGGGACATGTCCCTTCATGTAAACACGCTCTTAAGCACCAAGAAGAGAAACACCGAATGAAAAGAAATGTCAAATATTCAAAAAAAGAAAAATTGCTTCTAATAGCCCATGGTACAATCATCAGGACCTGGTGATCAGGTAGCCTCAGTTCTGCAACAACAAAATTCTACATGTATTTTGTTGTTGGAAAACGACGACTTAAATGTCAAAAAGTAAATGTGTGTGCGTGTTTTTTTGGCGGTAGAATATATACATACGTACATAATATATACACACACATAAACAAAATTTGACATTTTAGTTAAACCTTAAGCTAGAGAAAAAAAAATCAGCTGTTTTAGTGAGGCTACCTGATAATTGTACCATGAAATAGCCGAGTACTGGCGATTATTTTTTTCCTTCGTTTTCTTCTCACCTAAAACCGTAAAAACATCTATAAACTCAAGAATTACTCAACTATAATCGTCGTGTGTGACCATCGACTAAATATGTGCTATAATCAGGGACCGAAAATAACAGTTATTTTTAAAATCAAAAAGCCAGGTGGATATAATTTGTCTATCAGATATTTGAATACAACATATTGATGCTGTTATGCTAAGGAATAATAAACTTAAAAGCAGGGACCGTAATAATTATTAATTTTTTCATAAAAGTCAGATGATAACAATTATTTTTTGATTTTTATTTTTTTGAGCAAAAATAAAAGTTACTTTTTGATTTTTATTTTTTTGAGCAAAAATAAAAGTTATTTTTTGATTTTTATTTTTTTGAGCAAAAATAAAAGTTACTTTTTGATTTTTATTTTTTTGAGCAAAAATAAAAGTTATTTTTTGATTTTTATTTTTTCGAGCAAAAATAAAAGTTATTTTTTGATTTTTATTTTTTCGAGCAAAAATAAAAGTTTTTTTTTTGATTTTTATTTTTTCGTTTTTTGTTAAAAAAGTTAAATAAAATTTTTTTTATTTTTTTTATTTTTATTTTTTCGAGAAAAAATAAAAGTTAATTTTTGATTTTTATTTTTTCGAGCAAAAATAAAAGTTATTTTTTGATTTTTATTTTTTCGAGCAAAAATAAAAGTTATTTTTTGATTTTTATTTTTTTGAGCAAAAATAAAAGTTATTTTTTGATTTTTATTTTTTCGAGCAAAAATAAAAGTTATTTTTTGATTTTTATTCTTTTGAGCAACAAAAAAATGTATTTTCTAACGAAATGTACGTGTTACAATAATTAAGTTAATATTAAATATTTATTTTAATGTGCATAAAAAATTCCCATGATGATCACATTTTTTGTGATTTCTCACATTTTTGTATACTATGTATTCTATACCAATGGTGGGCGCTGGTTTGCCTGAGTTACAAAGTTGTTTAGGTATTTAGTAAATCATCCTACATGATTGCTGAAAAGTTTTTAAAACAACCTGAAAAATAACATACATAAAAAATTAAAATCACATTATAATTAATAATTAAAGACAATAGTTGATAACAAAGTTTAAAAAAGAAATAGTTGATAATTTGTAAATACTAAGCAAAACGAATTGATAAAAATGAGAGGAGTTATTAGGAGCTTTTAGAGTAGTATGTAACGATATTAAACAATCACTGACAATAGATATGAGAAATCACAAATTCTAGTACAGTGTTATTATTATTTCTTTCATTATTAAAAACTCGTCTTTACCGTTACATTTAAATAATATCGAAAAAATAAAAATCAAAAAAATAACTTTTATTTTTGCTCGAAAAAATAAAAAGCAAAAAGTAACTTTTATTTTTGCTCGAAAAAATAAAAATCAAAAAATAACTTATTTTTGCTGGAAAAAATAAAAATCAAAATTTTAAAAAGCAACATATTTTATAATAGACTAATGCATAAGGATCAATATGGTATACTTGAATCCGTTTTACGACATTTACTTCTAAATGCTTTTTTTGCTTTAAAATTCCAAAATAACTGTTATTTTCGGTCCCTGCTTAAAAGACTTTTTTAATTTTTTTGACTTTTATCAAAAAGTCACTTTATAATAATTATTTTTTGACCAATATTTTTTGGGTCAAAAATAAAAGTTAAAATTTGACTTTTATTTTTTAAGTCAAAAATAAAAGTTAAAATTTGACTTTTATTTTTTAAGTCAAAAATTAAAGTTAAAATTTGACTTTTATTTTTTCAGTCAAAAATTAAAGTTAAAATTTGACCTTTATTTTTTAAGTCAGAAATAAAAGTTAAAATTTGACTTTTGTTCCTATTGCAAGCAGATGTTAAAAAAGTTAAATAAAATTTTAATTAAATATTAACACAGTTTTTATTTTAAGAATTATAAGTACATGTTGAATTTGTATTAAAACAAAAAGAAACAAGTAAGAGCACTATATTCGGCTGTGCCGAATCTTTTATACCCACCACCAATTCTGTGTACATTTAAAGCACAATATTTATTATTTTGTTATTCATTGTGGAATAATCTCTTTATAATAAAATATGTATCACTTTCTTTGTAGAGGGTGGTTAAATTTTAAGGGCCCATGTTGAAGGTGAACTACACCTAGTCTTTAAATTTGTTTTCTGCATTTCACTTGACATTTCTCAATCTTAAACTTACTCAATTTGATCCGTGGAAAGATACGCAAATGAGCAACGCTTTAAAGTTATTCAGTTTTTTTATAAAAATGGGAGTTCAAATCAAAATGCACTTTGTGCACTTTGTGGGGAGGGGGGTGGGTTTGTATTTGGCCGATATTTTGTTAAATACATAATTGAAACATACAAATATAATCAATATAAAAAGATATGATAATAAATTCTTAAATAATTTGTGTTTTATTTAAAATCAACATTGGCCCTTAAAATGTAACCACCCTTAATAACTTCGATATGAGAGTAAAATGTTTTCATAAATTTAGTCTTTTAGTGAATGTGGGCGTTAAATTAGGCGTGTCAATAAAGTTTCTGCTAATAAATACAACTAAGGGCCATTATTACAACTTGCCGACAAAGTTCATGTTAATAAAAGGTAACTTTTGTTAACGTGAGCAATAAACTGACCATTAAGTATTTTTCGTTATTACAACCTGCCTGTAAAATAAATTGTATATATTTTTAAGTATGGCAGCACCTAAGCAAATGCTGAACAAATTTATTAGTTTTTTAAAACCAAAGTGGCAACAACAAGCAAATAGTATACAATTCCCTTATACGGTAGAAAATATGGTAACTTTTAATTATAAACCTCACGTTAAAAGTTAAAGGTAGAGTGATCTTCCCTTTAACTTATCTGACACTTTTAGGTTAAAGTGAAGTTGTAATAACGAAAAACTAGTTATCTGTCCGATAACATCCTGACTTTAGTTATTGGTAAGTTATAATAATGGCCCTTAGATATTTAAATATAGTCCTTTATTTTCCCAAAAACTTTGTCAATAGAGAAATTACATGAATTTAAGATAAACCGTTATATGGGAGGTAGGCGTTAAAGTGGGCGTGTCACCTAAACTTTTTGGCACAACAATTACATTGATTAGAAGGATATATGTAGCAAATTTCATCATCATACCTCTAATTTTGTCGGTTTTATGAGCTTTTAAATATCATTAACGGTTGATAACGTGAAGAGTGGGCGTTATAGTAGGCGTTTCAAAGTTGTTTTTACGAATGAGTACAACTTAGGTGTTTCAATATTGTCCTTTATTATTCCAAAATCTATATTAATAGAGAAATTATATAAATTTTAGGAAAATCGTTATATGGGAGGTGGGCGTAAAAGTGGGCGTGGCACATTGATTTTCCGTTACAAAAAAGCATTTCACCAAAAAACAAAGTGTGCAAAATTTCAGAGTCGTACATCCAATTTTGTTGCTTTTATGACGTTTTTGTTTTTAAATATACCGAAAAATACACTGTGCGGTATAAATTTTCGTACATTTTGATCGATAACTCCTCTCCTAATGCATAGATTTAGATAATTTTCGGGGAAAAATATTTTTTTTACTCAGAAAATATATATTCAAGTTTCATGAGTCTACGTTAATGCGTTTGGACACAATTCCATTTTATTCGATGTTCGAAGGACACGGTTTTTTCGACCTACTCTTGCTTTTCGAGCTATAACTCTCTTCCTAATATTCCGATTTAGCCCATTTTCAATACAAAACAAACCTTGTCTATAAGAAAGATTCTGGCAAAATTTTAGCCCCCTAGGACGGACATAGCTAGATCGTCATCAAATCAAACCCTGATTCAGAATATATATACTTTATGGGGTCTAAAATGGATATTTCGATGTGTTACAAACGGAATGACAAAATGAATATACCCCCACCATTTTTTTGGTGGCGGGTATAAAAAAATATAATAGAGTACATATGTATACAAAAACGTTTATTGGCTAGAAAGTTAATGTAATATTCGTGAATTAAAACATTCCGTTTACGACCCGTGTTTCACTGATTTATATAAAACTTAATTAATGAGTTAAAAAATCACGTTGTCAAATGTTTGTCAACTGCACTAAAATGAACTGTTTACTGATATGCAAAGCAAAGGCAAAGAAGAGTTGATAATAATGATATAACAATTCTACTGTGCTATCACAGTAGTTGATACTTCTTAAATTAGTAACGTAAAACGGTAAAATAATATTGTCATCAGTGTCGTTATTTTTGACCGAAAAAATAAAAGTCAGATTTTAACTTTTATTTTTGACTTAAAAAATAAAAGTCATATTTTAACTTATATTTTTTACATAAAAAATAAAAGTCAAATTTTAACTTTTATTTCTGACCGAAATGATAAAAGTAAAAAAATAACTATTATATTTTGACTTTTTTTAAAAAAGTCGTAACTGTTACGGTCCCTGGTTATAATACATATTCATGCAGTCCACACGTTAATATCTTGTGTTGGCAATAGAATTTTTTTTTAAATTATTAAAATTGGTTGGCTGCATAAGCATATTGCCAGGTTATCCCTCCAAAAGTGTTTGTAGTGAGACTTACTGTTCACAAGATTTATTACTTGTGATTTAGTAAGTCTTATGTTGATTCGGGCTCCGCAAGTCGACCTATACCTTTGTATAGGAAGTTGGAGACACTCGAACAATAAGTAAAAATTGAGTTTAATGGTTCTCCTCCAGTTATCAAACTTGGTTCAGGTACCGCAGGTCGACCTATACCATTGTATAGGAAGTCGGAGACGTCTGAACAATAATTACTGCTGAGTTTTATGGAACTCCTCCAGTCTCATTTTGAGTTTATATGGTACTCCTCCAGTCACAAGTAAAATGAGTTTATTTGGTACTCCTCCAATTAAAACGAAAACACGCGGTTAACTGTAGAATAGTCTGGAAACTGTATCCAAAGCACAGTTACGCGACGCCACACAGTTAACCTCGTGAAAGTGAGACGCAAAACTCTCGAAGTCAGATAAAAAGGGACAAGAGCGCGAGCTCTTGACCCGACCAGAGCTGAATCACGACGGTGGCAATAGAATTTGACAGTTGTTGTGGCTATAGTTACCATACATATTGCACGTGCGATCGGGGGGTTAAGTGCGAGGCTGATGTGACCTCTAACAGCAGAACTGGAGCAGAACAAAAAAATTTTAACAAACGTGTCCAAGGCGAATTCATTATCAGGCGGTGTTGACAACGCAGCTGATCTACTTTTGTATTTGCATATATGATGGTTGAGTTGTCAAATATTATTTATGTTGTTTTTTTAATGTTGTATTTGTTGTAGAATTACCACCACCTAATAATTAAATTCGCCTTGAATTATCTGAGAACGCAACTTTAACATTTACGGCAGGGTACACTTATACAAGGTGGCGGTGCCAGCCCAGCTGACAATTTTTTTGTATTCTGGAGTATGTCAAACTACATATTACGCTATCACCTTATGTAATTACACCTTGATTTGCGGTAAAAATATGGGAATTCAATATCGGTTCGTTCGTGTGCAAGTTTCAATATCGATTCGTTGCCGAATTTTTCCAAATGATTGATAACATATACAGGTCTGTGCAACATGTAGGGATTTCTAAAAGTTAATTCAACCAACATACGGACGAACGAATATCACCGAATCAAATTATTTATTTTTAAGCTTTTAGAAAATACTTACATATATGCTTTATGGGGTTGGTTATGAATATTATAGCTATATACTCTTGGCACCACAGATGAATGGGGTATAATAATATTTTAAACAAAGAAACAAATATGCTCAGGTATGTGATGAAAAACGATTTAAACATTAAACCGATTTGAAAACGACGAAAGATGTGATGTGTTTTCTATCGTAACTTTTGTCAATAATTTTCAAAATTATTTTTTATTTGTTTTTGATAAATTTCGTTTCACAGTTGTATTACATCGTTTATATTTTATCTTTAAGTAAGCTTTCTAGAAGTCAATAATTTGAGATTGGTATAAAAACGATTCTTAAAATCTATCGGAATTCATCACACTATTGAAAAAAGATCATTTTAAAATCGTCTTAAGAATAGTCGTTTTCCATCAAACACCTGGTTAAGTTGATTTAAATGATTTTTCTACATACAAATTGGCATTCTATCTATTTTATTTGAAATTTTTTCTTTCTTGTCTTTTTAAAATTCATTGAATTTTTTAGGATTAAATAATTAATTACACAAAATTGCTACATATAAAATCTTTAAAAATGTATAAGTGTTCATTTGATTTTGAAGGTGTTAATTATGCTCCAATAATTTTTTGGAAACTTGTGTGTTTAATCAATGTAGAGGTTTTTAATAGCGATGATAAATTTCTAAAATAAGTATAATTTTTTGTTTTGTGTTTTAATTAAGTAAGCATGTATGTATTTATATTGACCGCTTTCATATGATACAATAATGAGATATTTTAAATTTTAAGTTTCTTTATACTATGCCACATTTCTTTAATATTATTTTACGCTTTCGTGCCGTTGTACTTTTTTGCAACTTTATTGTGCCCGAAGTGGACTTTGATTTGGTAAATGTGGGACTAAATGCACTGATGGTCTTGTGGCTTTCATGAGTATGCGAACCATTGCTTGTATGTGAGACCTGCTGCTGTTGTTCTGTGTAGGACGCCTGACTTAGTTGATGACACTTGGTGGCCAAGTAACGAAAAACTGATGCCACATTGACATCTTCCTTTACTGACGTCCTAATTAGACGACAATTTAATTGTTGAGCTAAAGATTCTACCTCATCGGCTGTTACTACAGCCTGATCGATGAGATCAATTTTATTTTGAACTATCACTGTAGGTATTTCTTGGCATTCATTTTCTACTTTACGCTTCCAGTCCCGCACGGCATCGAAAGAGGCTCGATCTGTAGTGGAGAAGGTTAGTACGCAGGCTTGAGCACCTCGATAGTAAGCTTTGGTGATGGCATCGAATTCCTCTTGGCCCGCTGTATCCCACAGCATAATGCGTACATCTTCACCATCAATTTCAATTTGTCGTTCTAGAAAATCAACACCTATTGTTTTTTTATAGTCCTTGGTAAAAATTCCCTTGCAGTATCGTTGTATCATTGAAGATTTCCCAACACCGCCATTGCCGACTATGACCACCTTAATGGCAAATTCTATGTCATCTTCTCGCATGGTATTAAACATTTGTATTAATGTGTGTATACGTCTTTAAAAATAATTTTTTTTTTTTTTACCAAATTTTCTATTTTCTTTGAATGCTATCGTGGAGCTGCCTTCGGACTTCGATTGGTTACAGTAAAAAATCACAAACAAACTTGATAAAAAGGTGATTATAACCATTAAAGTTGATTTGTAACGTAATTTTCAAACTCAAATATTTACATAAGAAAAATCTGGATTTAAAATATTTTCATTTCTTTTTGTTTAGTTTTTTATATGAATGTCGTTGTATTCCGAAGTTTAAAAAAGCAGAAACATTTACTTTCTTTTTCATTGATTTCTCTGGCCAAGATCAGAGCAACATTTTTTATGCGTTTTTCCAAGCATGTTATTTTAACTATCATTATGTATCAACCAACCGGTTTTAATGCGTTAGTTTTTTCTTTTTTTTAATACATGGTATGTATGTATGTACGTTACGTATGCTGTAAAGAAAATAACAAAGAGAAATAAAAATATATTTAGTACTACTTGTGCTCGTGTCTTAATTTTTCTATCTACACTATTAACTATTTGGTACGTAAAAAAAAAAAAAATGTTAATAAATAACACAAATTTCTAATTTTGGAACTATCTATCTTTTTTTTTAATTTAATGTTCAAATATTTTAATTTCTTCTCCCATGGTCTAACGTTTGTCTAATATTATCGTGACATAAGACAATATGTGTTGCATTTAATATAACGGTTTAAGATTATGCTGTAAAGAAAATAACAAAGAGAAATAAAAATATATTTAGTACTACTTGTGCTCGTGTCTTAATTTTTCTATCTACACTATTAACTATTTGGTACGTAAAAAAAAAAAAAATGTTAATAAATAACACAAATTTCTAATTTTGGAACTATCTATCTTTTTTTTTAATTTAATGTTCAAATATTTTAATTTCTTCTCCCATGGTCTAACGTTTGTCTAATATTATCGTGACATAAGACAATATGTGTTGCATTTAATATAACGGTTTAAGATTTATGAGTGCATCAGTGTTGCCAGTGGTATATTGTAAAGTTTAAATTTAAAATTTTACATTAAATGGAATACATACATACATATACCTATTTAAAATTATTAAAATATTGAGTTTCAGTAAAAAATAATTAGTATATTTGGTGGATTTATGATGTATTGTCTTATCTTTGCGGCAAAAAACACAACAATTGAAAAGCACGTGCGTTTTGTTTCAGTATACATATATCTGTGGCTTGGAGCTAAAAGGGCCAATGCCAAAATATTGACTTTTGAGAAAATCGTAATTGAACTTTTACTTTTATAGATGCTTTCATAGTGACATTGGCCGGCATTTTATTTATAAAGCTGTTCTGGGTTAAGTACGACTTTAGCTGGTTTACCATAATGAAATACAGCAAGAAAACAAATCTAATGCAATGATTAACTCAAAAGAGCAAAAAAGTGACATTGGCCCTTTTAGCTCCAAGCCACAGATATGTTTGTATGTTTGCATATGTAGCACAATTTTTTTCTCTAAAATTAATATTTTTTAAGAAACTTCAAAGTAAAAACTTTCTGTTCTCGGTTTTGAATTTTTAAACCAACTAAAACTGCGAATTAGGTATTTGTTGTAGAATAAAAAAAAAATAAATTTGAGAGATGCAGACAAATTATTTAAAAAGTCTGGTACCACTAATTAATTGTATATAGGTATGTATATATATATATTTTTTTTATTCTAAAATTGATTGACAGAGGTACGTAACCCCATAGCCAGGGTATTCCACGTTGGTTCCGGCTCCGTAAATCGATCTTTACCTCTGTATAGGAAGTCGGTACACTGGAACAATAATTAAAGCTGAGTTTTATGGTTCTCCTCCAGTTAGAAAACGTTGGTTCAGTCACCGCAAGTCTACCTACATATACCACTGTATAGGAAGTCGGAAACATCTGAACAAATAATTGAGTTTTATGGAACTCCTCCAGTTAGAAATAATTGAGTCTAACATAACTTACTTATATGTCTCCATGTAGTTCGTTACACTTTTACCAAATTATGGGAAGAAGTAGTAGAAGTAGTAGCCCACCAGTAATCATTCAACCTCGCTATATTCGCAAATTTTGAAACAAATGACAAAAGTTGGCGATTTACCGCTTAAATTTAAAAAAATATATAGTTTTTTTCTAACGAATTTGAGTGTAGATTTAGCGGGATTTCTTGGAAAAAAGTTCCCATCACTGTTCTTATTTAAGGTATTGTTTAAAATTCGCATTTCAAACGCAAATGGTGTATTACAAGTTATGCTAATTTTAGTTATAAAAGCTTTTTAGAGAATTCGTTGAAAAAGGCTATAAAACAATAGATGATAGTTTTTCTTGTTCTCGTTCGTTCGATGATCTTTGTTTTGTTATTATGTTAATTACGGCTAGTGTTTATTTTTTAATGGGTTTAAAAGCCAGCACATAATTTTAATTCTTCATATTCGTACGAATTGTTTGGTAGTCTTGTGCCAACTTCTTGTGTGAGAAGTGCTTGAAATTTTTCCTATGTAACTTTATGAGGGAGAGGAAGTATGTTTTTGAATTGTTTTTTTTTAAATAATATTTATAAATTCCAATATTGTTTCAATGCTTAATTATTTACTTATTTAAACAATCTTTTCAATTGATTGTTGTAGCATTCACAAGAGTTTATTATAAAAACAAAATAATAGAAGGCAAAATATATCATATCTGCGATATATTTTATGTGTAAATGGATGCAAATGTTTTTAATTTGCAGTCCATAAGCCACATGTAACCCGTATAAAAATTTTAGAAGAGCCACAATAAACCTTTCAGTTAATAAAATGTTCATTATTATAGTGCGATAGCATTTGTCATTGAGGGTTATGTTTAGTCCGACCTCTTAAAAACAACGGATGATTCGATCAGAACATAAACCACACCACACAATTACTTATTTCACTAGGTGTCCTAAATTCAAATGTTCTAAAATAGTAACATACAAAAATATGACTGTTGTAAACGACTCTTCATATCTAAGTGCGATATACTAAATTTAAATAGTCGCATTTACTAAATTTTTGATAACATATTTTTTAACGGACATCAGATGCGGTGGCTTACAAATACAATATTACAGACAGTTTGGCCTACACACACTTAGTCGATCGCCGCAGGTAGCTGAATAGTTATGACAACACAATAAACATACCATACACAGTAGTATTATTTTAGGACAGTTTTTACTTGAAAAGCAAATTAATTAATTATACTATTGTGAAATCCTAGAAGATTATGGCATGATATGTTAGGACACCTTGTGAGTACAGTGAATGCATTTTTATGGATGTAACCTGGGATGCCACTAAAAATAAACATTTTTTCCTATCAAATTTGCATCTGTATTTAATATTTTAAAATTGCTTAAACGTTTTTCCCAAATACATTTATTTTTATTAATATTTAAAGGAAGGTATCACAAAGCCTGGATCCTAAAAAAATAATTTTCGAAATGAAATAAACATACATAACTTTTTTTAATAGTAACAAACTTTCTCCTCTACAGCGTTATTTTTTCGATCACGCGTTAATTAAACTTTGGATACAAAGGATGTAAGTATGTATAATAAGCTAAGATATTTATAAATATAAGATTAGGATATTTATAAATATCAGATTAAGAAAGCCAGTATATGCATATAAAAAATTTAATATAAAAGAATTTACTTTTAAATATCCTTATAAAATATTTATTGATGAAATTCTTCATTTGAATATACATATATGTTTTGCTTATAACTTCAATAAAATCATAACTCTAAATTGGATTATTTGATATTGAATACTACAAAATTTCTTTAGGTTTTATGGCCGAGTCACATAGACATGACGAAGAAAGAGGTAGGCACAATAAATACTTTGTTAACAGATATTTAATCTACCAAATTAAAGTAAAAAGTCATCTGATAGCTGTCAAACAAGAATAGAAGAAATATCCGTATTTCAATTTAGATGTCAGTTAAAAATTCTGATGGAGACTCATGTCGGATTTTGTGCCTTAGCCATTATTGCCTTTGTAAATTGTATGCTGTGGTGGCTCCAAAGCGTTAAAACTAAAAATTTTCAACGATATATTAATGTTAAGCAAGTTCTTTTGTCTCTCGAAACAAAGCACTGACTATGACGACCTCGTATAGATGCAAACAGCGCTGTCAGATATAAGAATTTCTAGTCAGAGTTTAATTCATAAACACTTTAGAAATCTAATTATATTTTTGAAGAAATGCTTAAAATATACATATACGTTTTCTAATTTTAAAGTTAAATTTCTATTTAAAAATTTTCCTGCGAAACAAAAGCGTTTAAGAACCCTTGATTTATAGGAATCCTGCAGCTATCTCTTAACTAATTAAGTTTTGGGACAGTTTTAACGAGACAGTTTAGATTCGTACTAGTCAAAATAGATTAAAAATAAGAAAGATGATGAAATGTCGACTGCTCTGCTTTATAAGTGGCGATGTTTTCTCAATTATTTTAATGTGTACATTTTTAACACACATAGTTTAAACAAGTAAAAGTGCTATATTCGGCCGTGCCGAATCTGATAATACCCTTCACCATCATGTACATAGGTATAATCCCGCATCGTAGCTTAACCTATATTTCATGTTATACGCCATTTTCCCTTATTATTTCCGACACTATCCTTGATTTTGAATTTTTACGTAGTTAACTGTATTCTACTAGTCAAGTCCTTTAAAATGATACCCATATTGATGAGGTTGAAAAAATTTGATCCGCCATTTTGTTTTAGATGCCATCTTGGATTTTACATTTTTTAATAATTAACTGTATTCTACTGGTCAAGCCCTTTCATTTGATACCAATATTGGGGGGGTTCTACAAGTTACATTTAAAACACCAGATTTGACCCATTTATAAATTTATTTTCCACATTTTGTAGTGCTTATATTGCGCTAGTCAAGTCCTTTCAGATGATACCAATATTGACTCTCTCAATATTGAGCAACCACATTTTCCTCAGACCTGTGTATGATATCAATCTTTTGGAAATATCCGGGAATGAATCGCTATTGAAATTCAGCAAAAACGCCCTATAACTTTCTGAGATATGAGCGAAAAACCACGACCACTCGTTTTTTTCCACAACAACAACATACAACACATACATACAAACGTGGTATACTGGTTAGAGTGAACGTGGCATCGAATCCCAGCTGAGCCAGACAAAAATTTATTTTTTTATATTTTTATATTACATATTATTTATATTTTTATTTTTTTTAAATTTTTTTTAATTTTTTTTTATTTTTTTTAAATTTTTAAAAAATTTTGTTTAATGTTTTTTTATTGTTTTTTTAATGATTTTTTTTTTTTTTTTTAAACTTACATAAGTAAACTCAATTTATAATTTTACAATGGGATGTTTTTATGTATTTATGTTTTTATATATGTATGTACGTATTTCATATGAGATGAATGGTGATACAAACAATTGTTATTGCATGACTACACGTTGTGAAGGGTATATAAGATTCGGCACGGCCGAATATATCACTCTTGTATTTTGTTTCAATTGTATCTAATATTTATCGCAGCGCTATCAAAAAAAAAGCTGTGCATTTACACCGGATGACGCTTTAACATTGCACTAAAATTAATACATATGTATGTATGTATGTATGTACGTATGTATGTATGTAGGTATGTATGTATATATGTATGTATATAGTGTGCTTTCTTCTATAACTTGTTCCTTTTGCCATCTTTTTTCTTTTTTGTTCCCTTTTCAAAGAAGGTAGCATACCTATATTTTGGGGAATACATATTTACCTGAGCGTTTTTATGTCGTTATCAACCTTAACTAATAATAAGTAAGGTTAATACAAATTTCAAAAAATAAAAAATACGTGGAAATATATGCAATATATTTTTGAAGACTAAATTTTTACCAAATAAAATTATTAAATTTGCAAATTCTAAATGGGCATACATTTACATATATGTTGTACATTGTGATATATTAACATTTTCACTTAAATTAAACACAATATTATAGATTTAAACAAGTTCATATGTAGGTAATTTGTTTTCCTTAATTTATCTGATAAATAATTTTTCAATTATTTTGCAATGCATCCATTCATTAATGTTAGTTTATACATATGCGTATGTAGGTATTAAGTGAATGCCACAATACTATTGGTCTACTTAAGTCAAAAGTATTGTTGAGAAAATTAGAAATATATCAATTAAAATAATTTTAAGTTTGTTAATATGATGCATAAAATGATTATTTTTAATCCACTGATTTAATTATCAAATGGTCAATAAATTCTAAATTATGCTACAAACAATAATAGTTTTAATACAACTAGTATGCATGTGTTATTATGACGATAAGTTATTTTAATTATGAACGTTACCCATAACGAGGGTCAATCAGAAAGTTTTAGCAGTAAAGATTTATTGCACTTAATACTTGTAATACGTATGTAAATATATAAGAATCTTCCTTTATACGAGCTGTACCTGACAATCGCATTGAAATCAATCCGCTTTATTTTTATAATGAGAGCCGATGTTCGTATTTAATCGTACACAGAAAAAAATTTGGCTAGGAAACGGTAAAAATATTATTTTTTAAACACAATTAATTGATTTTTTTGTCAATTCAAAAAAAAAAAGGTATTAAAATAAATTAAAAAAAATTTTTTCGGAGGAAGTATATAAAATATTAAAATTTAAAAGCAATTTAATCAAGCTAAGAGGTAGATTTTTATACCCTTCACACAGTGAAAAAGGGTATATATAGGTTTGTCATTCCGTGTGAAATTTCTACAATTTTCATTTCCGACCCCATAAAGTATATATTTTCTGAAAGCTTATGAATAGGGAAGTCGATTAAGCTCTGTCAGTCTGTCCGTCCGTGTGTATGTTGAAATCAACTTTTTGAAGCCCCCCGACATAGGTTGGACCCGGGTAAGGTATTAAAATATCAGAAATATTCGGGAGTAGATCGGTATTGAAAATCAGAAACATTGGTACATAAACAACTGAGATATGAGCAAAAACCCACGACCACCTCGATTTTTTTTCACAAAAACAACATTACAACAACAACGTTACAACAACAACATACATACATACAAACGTGTATACTGGTTAGAGAAAACGTGGCATCGAATCCCAGCTGAGCCAAAAACAATTTTTTTTAATTTTTTTTTAAATTTTTTTTTTTATTTTTTTATTTAATATATTATTTATATTTTTATTATTATTTTTTATTATTTTTTTTTTTTTTAATTTTTTTTATTTTTTTTTTTTTGTTTTATATATATTATATACATAATAATTTTTTTTTAAAATTTTTTTTTTAAATTTTTTTTTAAAATTTTTTCAAAAATTTTTTTTTTGTTTTTTTAACATACATACGTGAATTTTTAATTTTACAATGGGACGTTTTTATATGTATGTTTTTATATGTATGTACGTATTTCATATGGGATGAATGGTGACACAAACCACTGTTGTTGAATGACTACACGTTGTGAAGGGTATATAAGATTCGGCATGGCCGAATATAGCGCTCTTACTTGTTTATTTTATTTCATAATTTATGTATGAATGTGCTTAAATGAAGACATACCTTCACCTTATATACATACATACATTAATCAAGTTTTTAGAACTTAAATAATCTTAGATACGATCACAGATCTTAAGATACGAGGTTGAGGAAGTGAGGCGTCGATATATGTTTGTAGATTTCAAATAAGGTTTTGCAAACCATTTGTAGTTACAAAATTGTAGATTGGTTTAATATTTTTATCACACGTGTATCTTAGGATATCGGTTGGTGTATTCCTTCCAAAAATGAGAGTTCTGGATGAATTATAATTAGGGCACTCGTCAAGAATATGGGCTATATTGAGGTGTGTGTAACAGGTAGCACATACTGGTGCTTGAGTTCTAGCGAGGGGGTGCTTTAATACCATGTGAGATAAGGCCATGATGGCTTTATCTCCATTCAATTCATTTGAATGGTAGGTAAAGCTCTATCTCTCATTTCAGTTTTGAAGAACTTTTGCGTTTTACATTGATTAATAGTTTTCTTATTTTTATAATTAAGAGGTAATAATAATAAAGCAAAAATTGCAAACCTTTGTGTAAACAAAGCACTATAAATTTTAGCAATTATATTATTAGGGCGTGCATAAAGAAAAACGGCAATAAAGCAAAAATTTGCTTTATTTCACTTTTAAATGGGAAATATGACAACAAATCGATTTTGCTTTATTTCCAAGCAGGATTGGTAATAAAACAAATTTTGTTTTATTTCCCATTCATAATTTTTAATATTGTTTGACTATCTGTATACGAATTCTTTCTTTAATAGTATGTTTCCTGTTCTATGTGCATTCATTGAAGGAAGAAAATCTAATAAAATTTATAATAATATTCTGTAAAAAAATTTCTTCACGGAGACACTAAATTTAAGTATTGAAATCTGGCTTCGCATACAAACGTTTTTCTGCGTGCTTACGAGTTTTCACCTAAAGTAGGACGCGGCAGGTGGCTTCTCTGAATAAAGTTTTCATGCGAGCGTTACAAGAATAAAAAATGTCTTTGTTGGGTTTTTTTGGTTTTTTTTTTTATAAATTTTGTTAAAAAATAAATTAATTTAAAATTTTTATTCTTACACCCAATTTACATGATGAATTTTATGACGTCCAATTTTGGAGCAAGCGGTGTAGAGAAGAAAGGGGGTAGAAAAATAGACATGGTTTCTGTTTTCATGTTTTTTTTTTGACACTTCGCTTTACACTTTTTTCTGTTCTTTCTGTTACGTTTTATATTCTCATCAACTGGATTGTGCTTTTTGACGGAAAAAAAAAATATTAAACAGTAATTAGTTTTTTCGACATTCAAAACAAAGAAAAGAAAAAATATTAAAAATATAAATTCAATAGTCTACAACAAAAATTAGAAATTAGACGTCAAAAAAAAACCCATCGTATAAATTTGAGTAGTTCTTGGTAACAACTTCAAAAGGGAATTAAGAAAATTGGACGTCATAAAATTCATCATGTAAATTGGGTGTACATTGAGTGTTAGTTGTTATTTTTTCAATGATAACTAAGGATTTTCCAAAATGTTTACACCATGCATAACAATATTCTGAAAAAATATGGCTATATCTCTCATTTCGCAAAATTTTAAATTACCTTACCTCTCAATAATTGGGCAATAATGCGATTATGGCTTTTTCTCCCTTCAATTGAGCAATAAAGCTATCATGGCCTTATATCACATGGTTTCAAAGCACCCCCCTGTTCTAGCGAGAAGATGTCGATGGGTAAATTTGCAGTGACAAATTCTAAGTTATATCTGTAATATTAATTGAATATTATTAAAGTGAGAGTTTTTATTTCGAAGAGAATAATGTTTTGCTCGATATACCACACTTTAATATTCAACTGTAAATACCAAATATGAAACGAAAAATTTATATAGGGGCCTCTAAATATTTTTGGCAAACATAAATTTTTCTTTTGAAATTTCGTCGGATTTTTTTCGGTACTGTCTAATTGTATATGGAATGTTTAGTGCATACATTTTTACCAGCAAATCTTCTGGAAGAATACTTTTGCAGTTTATAACTCTTGTAAATAAATAATTTAGAGTACAATAAATATTCAAACGATATTTTTTGCTTTTATAATTAATTAAATTAATATTTGTCTGTATGTCCTTTATAAAATAGAAAATATGCATTTGTTTATGTGATGATCTTTAGGAAAGTTGTTGTTGTAAAAAATAATAAAAATTTAAATAAAAATCCAAATTTAACTACATATACAGAAAAACTTTACTGAAAGCTATCGCTTGGATTGTAAAAACAGCACGTTAAGCATTAAAAATTACATGACGGGAGAACCTTTAGTTCTAATATTTGTATACAACTTAGCTGACCACCCACGTATAATTTGTGTATTTAACCATATTATGTAAAGTTTTGCAATGTTAAAAAAGTAACTATAGATTAGTCGCCGTTAAAATAATTTAAGAATACATAGTTAATTTATAGATGGTAACAATTTTGTTACTAAAGCGATTTCCCAAGTTTCAACGGCATGCATGCATATGGAATTCCATTAAGTACTTTTCCACCGATTTTCTTACTTTTTATACCATTTTCTACTGCAATTTTTTTTTTGCTGGTAGCCTCTCCCATGTTGTTTTTTTCTTCTTTGTCGGATTTTCTTTATTGCTAAATTATAATAACAATGGTTGATTGTATTGCATATTTGAAGCAATCGCTAAATGATTGCTGGTTGGTTACACTATTTTGTTCTTTGTTGTTCATATTGTTGTTGGTTAAAACAGCTGCACTGATCTGTATTTTAACGTCTGTTGTTGTTCTTGTTATTTAAATGTCGTTATTATTTTTTATTGTATGTACATAAGTGAATTAGTCTCTATTATCTGTGCAGTGTTTCAATGAATGTTGTTGCTTAACATGCATTCATACATAAATTCACTAACAGAAGAGCTCCTACTTAAAGCAATTATGAAAAATTCTCATATTTCAAATCTCATACACTACATCTGTAATACATAAATGGGCACTTCTAACGGTACAATAGCTTTCATTGCATGATATGCATATGCACAGAGGTGAGAGACGTGTGTTCAAATGAACAAATCTAGCGATGCTTAAAGTGTTACCATTTGGTTGGATTAAAAAAAATTTAGCTCCAACTAATTATAAAAATGTAATTGTATACATATAAATGTAAGTTCGTGTGTTTCTGGTATGCTCACTATAAAGTTATCTTTCAACTATGTCTAATTTAAATTTTTTTGCTGTCATATCAATTAGTAGATTACACAAATCGTTGCGAACTTTGTTTTATAAATGCGTATTTCTAGTTAGTTAAAAAAATCCTTCTAAATTTAAAGCGAAACTACATATTTCTTATAAATCGCCCTTATTCTGAACGATTCGGAACGAAATTTTCTTCGCTTGGCAACTTTGATATTCTGTGTTCCTTTTTGTTTTATTTCGATTTATTTCTCGGATTGTATGTATTCCGCGTTACGTTCATAGCTACGTTTTTCTAAGTTGTATATGTATACTAATGGATATTTTTTGATTCTTGGTGGAGTACTTAAAAAAGTTTAAAATTAAAAAAAAATGTAAGTATAAAATACAATAAACTAATTTTGTAAACATTTTATGTTTAATTGAAATTTTAAACTTTTATTTAATTTAATATACATATGTATGTAATCTGGTTTTGCCTGCGTCTTTCCCTCCTTAGTCTGGTCAAATTTTATCCACTGCAAGACAGCTGCATTATGTAAAAAAAAAAATGATAATGAATTTGACACTGTGGATTGAGTCATCCCAACATCAGCACCCACTCCGTGGTGGACTGTGCTTCTGGAGCAAACGTGTCTAACATATAATTAATACTTAGTACATATACTTAGTTTTTTTGAAATCTTTAAAACTAGAGTAATAATTTCACACATGCATATGTAAATTATTTAACGTCTCACAATTTATCAGTCATCTCGAATGGATTGCAATTGTCTCTAAACCTCTGTTTTTCAATTCTTAACTTTGCGTTTTGGAGTGTGTTGTTTTCCTCTTCTAACAACAGCGCCGCTGCTATCGATTCCATTTTGTTAAAACAAGCGAATTTTTTGTTGTGCAACGGAAAAATAATTAAATATCAACTCCCGCGCGACAGGATTTTTCAAGCTAATATTTTAATCACGAATACCTCTTACTCTTATACATACATATGTATGTATGTTCACGACACTTTTTCTTTTCCTCTTAGCTGATGTTTTATTTGATTATTGTTTGTATATTTATTAATTTTTTGTTCATCAAACTTAACTTTTTGATAAATGTTAACAAAACCGTTTATTTTTACTGTTTCTATTTCACACGTTTAACAGAACAGTAGCTAATTTAAACATACATACTCTGTTTTCTTCTTTTTCTTTTGATACAGTTTTTCTTCGAATAACTTTTTTCGATCCGAGCGTAACTGAATGCTGGAACGTAATCGAGGCGCAGTATAAGGGTGTATATAAAAAATAAAATTAGTTTTTAAAGATCCAATATTTTTGATTTAATAGTTGATAAAACTCGTTTCTCTTTTATGTACAAATATTTGATTTAATCAAGAAAACTGTGGTATGAATTATATCTAAAATGTTTTTTTAATTGCCTTTCAAGTGAGTTCCAGCTGGTAAAAAAAAAAATTTACAAATATATAATATTTACAAAAAAAAAATTTTATTTGCTCTAAGAAATTATCGTATTAGGAGTTGGAATACTTTTAGAAATTGCGTTGAGCGTTAATTCATTTATGAACTTCGTTAAGTACCTACACATACATGGAATTTGTGGAAGTAAATCATGAAATGCTTTATTTCTCAAGAATGTAGAATGACTATGTCTATTTTTATACTTTAATTTATATTGTGTTGTTAAACACCATTTTGTTTTTGTAATGGTTAATAATGTTATATGTATAACGGTTCTAAAATCTAGGAAACATAAGGCAATATGTACTTCTGTCTCACAGATCATAATTGATATTTTAATCGATGATTTTAATCCATGAAGTCAATGAATATGTAAACCGCTTGGAACTTTCAATTTGTTTATAGACTGCAAGAAGATTTTCAAGGCCGATATTGAATGTGAACCACACCAAAACGTCAAGTTTTTTTTCCGCATTTCATTTCTCAATTTCAGACTAACTCAATTTGAACCATGGAAACATACACAATCGAGCAACGCGTTAAAGTTATTCAGGCTTATTATGAAAATGGCAGTTCAAATCGAAATGCATTTCGTGCACTTCGTGATTCTTTTAGTCAACATTATCGTTCAAATTCGTCCACAATTGGGAGAATTGTGAAAAATATTTAAATTTCAGCAAAACAGGTCTGTATGAAATGTGAAAACATCTGTGAATGCCTCTTTAGTTCGTTGAACGGAAAGAATTGCTGTTTTTCGCAATAGTGTGGTAAAAGAGCAGTCAACCTCGACTCATCATCGTGTCTAGCAATTGAACATCAACATTGTCATTAAACATTTGGACCACCGAATGGAGGTTTCCCGACGAGTTCGCGGCGGCCATTTGGCCGATATTTTGTTCCATACATAATTCACCAAACCGATAATAATCATAACAAAAATAAATGACAATAATTTCCTAAATAATTTGTGTTTTATTCAAAATCAACATCGGCCCTTAAAATTTAACTACCTTCTTTATAATGTTTTTGTAATTTTTAAGCGGTAAAATACTAAAAAAACACGCAGGAGCGCTCTATTCGGTCGAGCCGAATCTGATAATACTCTTCACTGTCATGTACATAAGTATAATGACCACATCGTAATTTAGCCTAGATTTAAGATTTAAGGCAATACGCTACTTTCTTTATTATTTCCGACGCCATCTTTGATTGTAAATTTTTACATAGTTACTGCATTCTAATAGTCTAATAGTGATTAAAAAAATTTGTTCGGCCATTTTGTATTTTACAATATTTTAATAATGCGTTGTAATGGTCAAGCCTTTTTATTTGATAGTATTATTGTGGGTGTTAAAGGAAACTACAATACTTAACTCATATATTCGACATTTAATCTAGGACGCAATCTCGGATTATTTTCAGAGCTAATTATATTTTAATACTCAAGCCCTTTCATTTCATCTCCATATTGGCTCTCTCGGTTGTATAGAAACTGAAAAATATCTATTTCCATTTGAAAACTTTAGGAAAAACACCATTTGTACTTTGATACTTATATCTCTTTTGGTTTCAAACTGATTTGTTTGTTTTTCTTAGAAATTATTATTAGTGGCCAATTTGTCCAAAAGTTTTCATGAATATCTCCAGAGGCATATTTAATCTATAAAAAAATATAACCGTGTCTTTAAATTATCCTAGGTCTAAAAAATTTTAATTTTTATGGTAAAAATAATCGAAAAAGCCGAGGTAATCGTGTTTACTTGCTCATATCTCAGAAAGTTATAGGGCGATTATGCTGATTTCCAATGCCGATCTGTTAGTCACTTTCTAGATCCATTTTAAATTTTTGAAAAAATTTTGTAAGCTATTTGAAGCCAATTATTTTAGAAGTATATTAATATTTTTTTGCTGTATTTGGGAATAAGTATTATTCAGATGGTCAAATCTCGTTCTCTGTGGACCAATATGACATGATAAGCAAAAGTAATGTGACACCATATGATATAACATAAAATATTTTTATTTCATACCTATTTTCTCAAAGATTTAAAAAAGTAAGTTACGAAATTGTTGAAATAAATACATATGTGTGTCAATGGTATATATATTTTCATCCTATATTAAATAAAAAATTTAATTATATATTTATATTTTATTCGAACTTTTTTTTTTGAAATCGTAGCTGATTTCGAAAATGCATTCCACTCGGCTAATATCGGAAATAATTTTTAGAAAGAATATTCCTAAAATGGTTACAATTTAATTTAATTTGAATTATAAAATTAAATAAATAACAAATGAACTTAAGCCGAAATAAAAAATGGTTCACATTAAAATTTAATATATAGAAAAAAAAAAATAAAAAATTTAACTTTTATATACAACTTTTTCAAAGTAATCCTTGGCAACACTGAAACTTATTTTGTTTTAATTATTTTTTGTTTTCTTTTGTTTTGTAAATTACGGTTACATTTTTGTTATATGTACATATGTTTTTATTTTTTTTGTAATTTAATTTGTGTATATTAATATTTTGAAACAAATTCATATTGTACACAAGTATTATTTTAAATTTATCTTTTTAAATTCATCAAACACAATAGATTTACTCATTTAATATCATTATACATAAGTATTATAGGTATACTTAGTTATTAATTACAAACGACAAGCATTGTTTCAAATATACATACATATGCACATACATATGTATGTATGTATGCAAAGGCAAAATAAGGAGCTGTAACAATAAACTCCTTATTAATAATAGCAGTGTTAGCTATAATGTGAGAATATTTAATTTATATTTTTTAACCATTATACCTATAGGTATTTGGTTTGTTAGTTAAGAAAAAGCCATTGGAGTTTTTGTCTATACATATGTACATACATACTATGTTTGTGTGCATGTAATTATAAGATTGAAGTTTATTGCGCTTTGAACCGTAGTGAAAGTCGTCATCATCTCTACATTTTCAAATAAAATTTTTATTTTACATTTCATTCTTTCTTTTTTCTGTGCAAAATTTCTTTCCTAGTTTCATATGCATGTACATGTATATATATATGTACATATGTATATAACTTTATTTTTCTAAACCAATCTTATTAAATATTTTTCTTTAACATCGCGTTTAGTTTAAACTGCGCTTTAAGATCTTTTTGTTTTCTGAGTTAAAATTTCTTATATGTATGAATGTATACACATATACACTTCTGTTTATTACCAAGAAAATAACTATTTTTATGCGGTTCACCGTTTTGAACGTTGTTTACTTAATCACGTTACTCCCAAGACTGACTTGAGCTGCAGGTGTTCTCTCATTTACCTTGTTTTTTAATCATTTTTTCGGCTTTCAGCTGATGTGTGGTTTTATGGTAAGACGTTCTTAACCTGGCTTAAACACATCAAGTTGTTGTAAGTCATGGGTAAAAGAAATTGTAATAGTATGTGGGTTTGTATGATAGAGAGAGAGAGAGTTGGTATGATAGTGTGTGTTGATCCTAAACAACTAAGAGCACTATATTCGGCTGTGGCGAATTTTTGATGCCCACCACCAATTTTGGGTACTTTTATAGCACAAAATTTTTGTTATTATCAGTAACCATTATGGAATAATCTCTTTATACTAAAATATGTAATACTTTCGTTGTAGAACTTTGATTTGCTTTTAATTTATTTTCTTTAATTTAGTTTTACAATGAAACCATAAGTATTTCTACATTAGGAGTGATACAATTTTGTATTTTACGGAAACTGAAGAGCATAATTTGGTGGCCAGAGGTTATTAAAAGAATTATATTAGCTTTGTGTGGGCTTGGTAGCTCCTACTGTTAAAATAATATAATTAATGTTTGAATTCAACTTAGATACTTCATAATAGATATATTTTTTTACAAAATGTTAGTCCATATAGAAATAATATGAATTTAAAACATGTTAGAGTGCTTTATTCGGCCGTGTCGAATCTGCGTATTTATAGTGACCACATCTCAGCTCTTCTTAGATTTCAGAGCTTGGCGTCATTTTGCGTTATTATTATTTACTATGCTGTATTCTACTAGACAAGCCCGTTTGATACCCGTATTGATGGGGTTGACCTATTTATTGTTTATTTATAATAAGATACCCATATTGTGGGGGGTTAATGGGGGGAAGTCTTAATTACTATTTTTGACCCATATATCCTCCATTTTATTTTGTTTACTGTCTTCTACTGGCCAAGTCCTTTCGTTTGATACCAATATTTATGTTGTTGAAGTAGGTGAATGTTTTAATTAGTAGATTTGACCCATATATAAATTAATTGTACGCCATTTTGTTGTAGCGACCATCTTGGATTTGAATTTTTTTGATGTCCACATCGTTTCTTTCTATTGTCAAGAAAAATACCGAAGCATTTGTATTTTAGTCCTTACATCTCAGAAAGTTTTAAACCAACTTGTGAGTTTTTCTCAGCAGTAATTTTCGAAACTATTTAAAAACTGTTTTTGTCTATAACATTGCCGTTTGGTAACCGATTTATCCAAAAATTTTCAATAATATCCCTAAAGATATATAATTCATCTATTCTCGGATATTTGCTAAAGATTGATACCACAAACAGATCTGAGTAACATGTGGGGTCTTTTAAACATTGATATAAACCAACACACGGACAGACTTATCAAAAACTATCAGAAAATAATTTATTTTATGGGGTCGGAATAAATATTGTAGAAATTACTAGCAAATTTTTGACAAAGCTGTATATAGATTTGGCACCACAAAGGGTATAATAAAGCGTTATATGGGAGGTGAGCATAAAAGTGGGCCTAAAATTTCCGTTGCTACAAATCTATTGACAAAAAAGCAATGTCAGCTAAATTTTAGAATCTTAAGTCTAATTTTGTAAGTTTTATTACGTTAAAAATGGACCGAAAAAAATACTGTGCGGTATAAATTTTCGTACTTTTTGATCTATTACTTTTTTCTCAAGAAATATACTTGCGAAATTTTATCGCTCTACATCAATGCATTAAGACACAATCGCATTTTATTCAATGTAAGAAAGACATTTTTTATCTACTCTTGAATTACAAGCTATAACTCTCTTCCAAATATACCGATTTAGCAAATTTTCAATACTAAACATTCCTTATGAATAAGAAATATAAGGCAAAATTTGATTCCCTAACTTTTTCTGTTCGAGCTCTATCGTACTTTTAACAGACGGACGAACATAGCTCGATCGTCTTAAAATGAAACCAGGACTCAGAAAATATATGTATACTTTATGGGCTCTAAAATGGATATTTCGATGTGTTACAAACAGAATAACAAAATGAATGAAACAGATTTTTTTTAGTGGTGTGTATAAAAACAAAGAAATTTAGGTAAAAGCAAGTAATGTTCTAAAAATTATACAATTAAAAATTCTGATAGTATTACATACGTACATATCGATGATCACAGGTAAAAAGGCCTAAACGCAGGTTACAGGAGAAGGTAAAAACATAATAGAAACTGCATTATCATTCAATTGCTTGTAAAATTTTTGATACTATTGCATTAAATAAAGAAATAAAAGTATGTGGACTATATGGATTTTGATGCCCTTAATTCAAATCTGTTTTCCGTTTTTCTCTAGTACGTAAGGATTTTCTTTTAAAGGCGTGGCATATTCCACCCCCTAAATCGTTGGATTGCCTAGTATATTTTTTAATAACTTAAAAACGGGTTCTCCGATTTTAATAGCAGGGGGATCAGAAGATGCACTGCTTAAACTAGCCAAACATGTTTCTTTTCTATCTATTACTATTTCGGAGTTATTAAAAATTTAATTGCGAAAAAAAAAATTCCTGCAAAATTCGTCAAATTTTTTGTTTTCAAAATGCAATAAAAAAATTAAAGAACCAAAAAGTTTAAATTTTTAAGATTTTTCCAAAAGCCGCATTCCTAAGGAATGAAAGGCGGTAAAACTCAATTAATAAAAGTTGATTTTAAAGGTTTAAACTCATTCTTGACAGACTGTATGTACATGCATACATTACATACGATTTACGGTCTAATACAAAGTATTTTTTATGAAAAAAGGCTTTATTATTTTATATTATATTATTTAATACTTAATATACGGAAAAGTTAAACTAATAAAAATTCCTTAATAATTATTATATATTATGTATACCCTCATTAGCTGCATCATCGATGTCAGGAAGAAGAAGTGTGATGGTTTCTGATGAAAAAGATTTTTTATTAATCGTTCTCTTTGCGTACTGCAGCTTTTAAAAGGGTCACTGCTCAGAAATAACCTATTCAAGACATCTCGATTTGTATCGCTTCTGCTGAATTTCCTCGTATAATTTGTACGATATAATCGTAAGTTCTTATTTCTGGCCTCTGCATCTTCTTCTGACAATTGGATGGTAGCCTGATACCTGGGTGACCATGTATTTTTATGTACCTGTATTTATTTTTTGTAAACTTATTTTTGTGATTAATGCTTTTAATAATTACTCTTATAAGGTACGTATATTTATTTTTTTACATATAATGTTTTGTAGAGCAGGTATTTAAAAAAAATCTTTTATGGCGATGTGTGGGACATTTCCTTATAACTATTTTCGATAATGAAGAATTTTCAAATTTATAATTATAGGCAGGTATTAACACTGTGAAGTGTTAAAAGTGATGTGAATAACAGTTGAAATCAATATTTCAAAATACATAAAAGTTTATGACGATATAAATGTATAAGAAAAAGTGCCTTATGAGCAAAAATAGGAGAAATGTGAAAATTTAAAAAAATCGTCAAAAATAATGGCGCAAACTTGCGTACACTTTTTTTTTTGTTTCTAAAATTAGAGGTTCCAAATTTTATTGTGGTATCAAACATAATTCGTAGGGATGCTAACCTAACTTTTAAAAACCTCTTCTTTTTCTTTTTTTGCAAAAAAAGTGTATAATTTTTTTTTTAGCTTTTGAACGAATTGTTTCAACATGAATATTCAACGTATTTAATTTTTTTTTTCTTTTTTAAATAACTTTTGATCAAACCTTTCAGCGAAAAATAATCATTGTTAAACCTTTATTCGTTTAGCCGCAAAAAAATATCATATAAACATCCAGAAACCGAAAAAACATTTAAATCTCATATAATTTTCTTTACTTTCCTGACTTTAGCAGGGTCTCACAGCTACAAATCGCAACTAAAATTCTTAAAAATTTACAATATAATGTAAAATATTGTTGTCTGTCGAGGTGCGTACTTAGTTTTTAAGATTTCTTTAAATTCAGTTTTGGGAGGTTGTAGTGATTTCTCTAATGCGTTTAGCCATTCCTGAGTACTTGTTGGCTAAAGAGAAGTATTATTCCGTGAGAAAATCCTGCTGTGCGAAACCGACAAGGGCATACGACAGCATAATATCACAGGTGGGGTCCATAGGGTTCGGTTTTCGGGCGTTTGTTGTGGAATGTGATATATGATGGCATACTCCGTGTGTCTCTTACAAATGGGGCTAAAATTGTCGGTTTTGCCGATGACATAGCTCTGATATGTGTCGCTAGGAAGTAAGTGGAGATTACAACCATTACTAACGCAAGCATAGAAATTGTGCGCCCCTGGTTAGGATCTGTTAATTTGGGGCTCGCTTCAATATCTTTGTGTCATGATATATTGTCATTTATCTTTTAAGGACCATCGCTATATGTTGCTGGGAAGTCTTCGAAGTCATATACTGGTCTGGCTCATATAATGCCAAATACGAGAGGTCCGAAATACTTACGTCGGAAACTTCTGACTGTAGTAGTTAAGAGTGTGATTATGTATGCATCAGCCATCTGGTCTTGGGTTCTTGGGTTAAAGACTTACAGGGGAATTATAAGCCCAGTGTATAGACTGGGTGCTTTGCGAGTTATTTGTGCTTTCCGGACTGTATCAGATGCAGCAGCATTGTTGATTGCAGGAATGATGCCAATTGATCTTCAGATCAGAAGCTTCTCAGATATTGCGGCGATTATTGAGTGGCAGCGGCGATGATCCTTGTCAGGGAAGGGAAGATGGACGTATACCCTTATTCCTGACTTGGTTCCATGGCTCAAGCGGGCACATGGGGATCTAGGCTTCTATGTTACGCAGTTGCTTAGTGGACACAGTTGTTTTCGGTCATACCTATACAAATTTGGACGTGATACTTCTCCGTTCTGTCTGAGTCTGAGTTGTGATGGTAATGTCGAGGAGAATGCTAACCATGTATTCTTTTCGTGCCCACGTTTTAATACGGAGAGAATATATCTTGAAGGATTGATAGGCCGTAGTGTTGATCACGATAATATAGTGGAGATTGTATTGCTGGGAGTATGTATGTGAATATGCTAGATTGGTTCTCATTGAACTTCGTAGGATTTGGAGAATCCGATGTCATAGTTTGGATATTGTATCTTTCCACCACCACCAATGCTAAAAGCTAACAATATAAAAAGTGATGACGACGACGATGATGGCAACAACGAAGTTCCCTTAATGACGAATAAAGATGCAAAATTGGCAATAAATAAATTAAGATTTTGTCTCCAATCATAATGAGGACGAAGAAATTTTTAATTCCTTAATAAAAATAGAAATTACCTTGGATAACATCCGTGAGAAAAGTCTGAAACAAATGCAAATCACTAATTTTTTCAAAAATTAATTTTAGATAATGTAAATATGTACATTATTTATTTTAAGTTAAGAAAATGAATTTGTCAGTTTTATTTCTATTTTATTGTTTTATGTTTGCTATTAAAATTACACGTATTTTACGCTAAGTAAATGAATTTACTATATTATTTTATGTATTTCTTTTATTTTATTTATTTTGTATTTTATTTTTAACAATTGTTTTTTATGTTTCTTTTTATCGTTTTAGTAAATAAATTGAAAAACCCCTTTAATTCGTATATATTTTATTCGAACCCCGTTAAATCGAAACCCCGCTTAATCGAAAACCTCTATAATTCGTAAGAAATGGCCGGTCCCTTGCGATTACGAATTATCGGGATTTGGCTGTAGATCGAATGTAAAATTCTATATAAAAAATATGAATTCATAATTATATACTTTTTTAAGTTTACGCTGGATAATTCGTCAGATTATCATTATTTTACGTACGGTCCACACCAGACATCGATTTGTTCGAACAACGAACAAATTTTTGTGCACACATAAATTTGCCTGGTGTGGACCGCTGTTGTCGATGTTTTGTTCTTGTTCAAACAGCTTTGTCAGAACTAGTCAGAACATTTGTTTGAATAACGTTGTTTAATATTAAAAGGCATTTTTTTTTATATTTTTTATATATGAATTTTTACATTTGAAATAAATGAGAGAGAAGAGAAAATGGTTTTTTATGTATAGACCTTGACAGCTGAAATTTAAAATAAGTGAAGAAAAAAATAATCAGCTGACGAAACAGACTACCTGACATGGTACAATCATCAGGTAGCCTCAGTTCTGCAACAACAAAATCCTAAAATGTATTTTGTTGCTGGAAAACGACGACTTAAATGTCAAAAAGCAAATGTGTGTGCGTGTTTTTTTGGCGGTAGAATATATACGTACACAATATATACACATACATAAACAAAATTTGACATCTTAGTTAAACCTTAAGGTAGAGAAAAAAATAATCAGCTGTTTAAGTGAGGCTACCTAATAATTGTACCATGCTACCTGATGAATAAAACATTACAACTCTGTTTCTAACATTTTCTTGATTTCACATCACGTACTTTTTATGGTACATTTTCGACCTAGCTGGTACCGTGGTACTACCGCGAGCTACTTGGTACAATTTAAAAATTTGTCCATGTTCTCTTTAATTTTGTTTGTGTGTGTTTTATTTTTTCTGCCAGCTTCTCTGTTTTTATTGCAATGCTGTTGTCAAAGCAAATTCGTGTACCAGGTGGTGTCAAGTCTGCAACAACAAAATCTGCCTAGTACACTATTGCAAACTTCTTACAAAAATCACCTGTTAATTTGGCACCACCTGGTACATGAAATCAACTTGGTTGTTGTTATATGCATTTTATTTTACTTATGATTCGTAAGCATGTAAGGTCGATTTTAATAATGAAGTACTAAAATGATTCGATAAATTTACTCCAGAAAAAATTATTATTGAAGAAACAAATTCAATAGTACCTCTTCTGGCGAAAATGTTTACACACGAACAAACAAAATTTGAAGCAATAAATATCAGTACGGCGTCGAACGAATTTTTATAAACATTTTTGTTAAGTTTATGTTTTTATTAGGCCATGACGGCCTAAAAAGTACATTTTGTTTTCATACTTGGTACAAAATCATAAAAGCCATTTTCCTTCCCTGTTTCACATTCTCTTTTGACTTTATTTGTTTATTTACTATTTACATTTTTTGTGTCAATTTTAATTAATCTGTACTTGAAGTATTAAGCTTTGTGTGTAAAAATACTAGTATCCTGTTAAATATTTACTTCAAAAACTATAATCAGGATGGAAATAAGTTTAAAGTGGAATATATGCCGAATATGTCTGAAGGAAGAACCTAAACATTTTAATAGTTCCACTAGTCATACAACAATGCACAACATATTCGATAAAGGCAAAAAGTTGATCCAACAAATTTATGAATTTTCAGGTATTATTGTGAGTATTAAAGTTCACAGTGTTGGGAACAGTTTAATATCCTTTAATTTTACAGATAAAACCCAATGATTCTTTACCTGAAAAAATTTGTTACGAGTGTTTCACAAAAATAAATAGTGCTGTGTTAATTCGAAAAACTTGCATTGCTTCCAATACTTATTTACAAATGGTATTAAAACGTGCCAAATCGGCTAGCTCTTTATTCAAACAAGAAATTAACAAATGTGATAAGCTTAAAGATGAAAAAGCAGTAGAGGCAGAAAATGAAATAACCAATTCTAATGAAGTTGCTTGTAAAGAGGCAATATTGCCGGATTCTAATAAGCATTCTGTTCCAGAAGGAAAAATAGTTCCGAACTTTATAGAAATGGAACAAGAAACGCAACAAGATGTGGAAAGTGATAATATAGAATTTAATGAAATTATGAATCAACCAGAAGATATAGCAGAAAAAACATCTAGTCAAATATTTGATGATAGTTTGATGGAAGAAAATTTAAGCATAAAAACTCTAAAAGATGGAAAAAAAGAATATTCTAATAAAAATAATGAAATTATAATTTCGGAAAGACCTGTAAATGCTTGTTTAGGAAAAATTAATGACGTAAACCATGAAGAAAATGACAATGATTATGAATTATCTGAAAACGAAGATAATACTAGCGATGTTAATGAAAATAATAGTGAAATTTACTTCGGCAAGGAAGGACAAGAAAGAAAACAGCAGCTAATGAAAAATCAAAATACGGAATACTATTCAATAAGTGAGGAAGATGATGAACAAATAAATGAAAGTGTAGAGGAGGAGACAGACGAAGAATTAATGCTGTACTTGGAATATGAAGTAGTTGATAATCAAGTTCAAGTAAGTTCAACTGTAGACACTAATGATAAAATTGAATATGATGAACAAAATTCCGAGGCATCAAATATGTTAAGCGAATTAAAAAGGGATTATGAAGTTTATCATAATTTAGATACTAATAGCAGCTCGAGCAGTAAAACTTATACTAACACAGTAAGTACTGCCAGCAGGTCAAGCGCAATTAAGTCGATAAAAGTAGGCAAAAATTCCACATCTACGAAAGAAGAAAATGCCTCAATTAGATATTCTAGAGGTAAAATAAAAAGAATTCGTACACAATCAAATAACAGCTCAGCAGCTCAAACATTAATTTATGTTTGTGAAATATGTGGTAATCAATACAACAAGCGAAATCCTTTGAAAATGCACATGAAAGTTCACTATCAGGAAAAGGATTATCAATGCGAGTAAGAAAACTTGTCTTAAATTTATTGTAATACCTAAACTTTATCTAATTCAATTTTAGAATATGTTCTAAACGTTTTATAACTGCCTGTAATCGTCAGGCTCACATGCGCATTCATACAGGTGAGAAACCCTTTCAGTGTAAATACTGTGAAAGGCGTTTTAATGATCGCAGTTCAAAATTAAGACATGAAAGGTATTTTTTTTTTAATTTTTTATGTATTAAACATTTATTACTATATTTTGTTCTTTATGTTTGTAAAGGACTCATACCAATGAAAAACCTTTTAAATGTGATAATTGTGGAAAAGCATTTTCTTTAGCCACCACATTGCAAAATCATATGAAGGTCCATACAAATGAAAGGTTCTTTAGGTAAAGTCTAAAATTTAAACAAAAGGATTTGACTGGAAAAAAATTAAATACATCTTTATATTCCAGATGTGAACCTTGCGGTAAATCTTTTAAACTAATACATCACTTAAAAAACCATCAAAATACATCTCTACACCGTTCAGTGCTAGGTATAAAGTAAAAAAGTTTAAAAAATTACGTATTACATATGTATGTATTTGTGTTAGATATGTATATTTTTTGTTTAATAAAAATTTGAAAAATTTCAAATAAATATCTACATATTTTTTTTTTATATATTTCGTAACATAAAGGCCAAAATAACAACATTGCATAGTAATAAAACCTGAAATGTAAAAGTATTATGAAATATCAACAAAGACAAAGGATAAATAATTAAATAACGATATAATTACTGCTATAACTTTTATAGCAACCTGCAGGCTTTCTAGCCATAAATAACATTGATAAATTCAGAAACTACTGCACTTTGCAGTAAAAAGGTCGAATTTTTTCTATGAAGGGTAGAAATTTAAATTGATTTGTAAAAAATTCTGAACTAACTAACTAATGTTTTGTGAACAACAAATCCCTATGAAACATGGAATGAACCTAATAAAAAAAAATCGTATAAAAAGGAAAAAAAAGTTATAGTGTTATATTCGGCCATGCCGAATCTTATATACATTTCACAAAGTGTAGTGTTTCATTATCTTTATAATGACTTTATCCGCTTAAAAACATCCCATTGTAAAATTATAAATTGATGTTATGTATGTAAGTTTAAAGATAATATATATAAAAATATAAAAAAAAAATATAAAATAAATTAAAAATGAAATTTTTTTGTATTGGTGGTCTAGGTTGTTTCATCATATCTCAGTTGTTTATAGAGCGATTTTTCTAAACCGATCTGCTCTTGAATATTTCTGATATTTTGGTACCTTACACGGGTCTTGGAAATGTCTGGGGGCTTCAAGAAGTTGATTTCAACTAACACATGCACAGACGGACAATGCTTAATTGACTCCCTTTTTCATAAGTTCTTAAAAAATATATACTTTATAGTGTCGGAAATGAAAATTGTACAAATTTCACACGGCTCGACAAACCTATATATATGTATATACCCTTACACTCACTTTAAATTGTATACAAAGGGTATACTTTTTGGTTATTAAATTACAAACAGGTTAATTCTTAAATATATATACATATACTTATAACAGCTAAATTGACATCACTAACAACATTTAATAAGAAAACAATACCAGCTATGTTAACTTTAACATTGTTTTACCTCTTCAACATAAATATTTGCAATGCCAAGAAATTAGGTTTTTGATTAAAAATTTGAGGAATTTATTTATAATACGCATAAATACTCGTCAAACTATTGTGCAAAATGGAAATTAATATAACATGGAACATTTGTCGTGTGTGCCTCGTGGAAGAAGAAAAAAAACCTCAGGGGGTTGGTGGTGTCATGGAACCATTGCGTCATCTGTTTAGTGATGACAAACAGCTACCACAACAAATTTTCGAATGTTCCGGCATAATGGTAAGTTGTTTGATAACAAACTTAATAAGGAAACTGAAATTAACTGGTTCCAAATGGATTTAAGATGAAACCAAATGACAAGTTGCCTGAAAAAATTTGTAAAAACTGTTTAACAATGGTTAAACATGCTGTTAACTTTCGTAAAACATGTAGAGCTTCAGATACATATTTGCAAGCGCTATTGCAACGTACCAGAGCTGCAAGCTTATTGTTTAACCCCGAAAAAGCGTTGGATTTGGAAAATGATATAGACAATTGTGAGGACGCGTTAATAGCTACAGAACCAGAGGATGAAGTTGAACAATTCCATACACAAAAAGAGAGGGAAGCTCATTTAGAGAAAAGCCGTAATAAGTTAGAGAAAGTGACCCACAAGCCGATAGTAAGTAGTAATACGGACGAGCTTATAGTTCAGGTGGACGAGGAACCAAAGGAGTTGCATCATGATTTAAACGAATTGGTAGAAATAGAAGAAGAAATGGAACACTCTGAAACTGGTGAAAAAGAAATGTTTAATACTGAAAAACAAAATAGCAGTGTAGGCGAAGAACAAGAGAGTGTAGTGAGTAATAGTTATGAACAAGATTTCCAAGCAACTGAAGTAACAACTGAAGATTTTGATGATCTGGATGAGCGAATTCAAGAAGCGGAGAAACATAATAATGAAGATTTTTATTGTCTACCTAGGGATACAAAACATAAAAATATCTTACAAACAGACTGTAATATAGAACATGAGGATCAAATAGAAATCGAAGATCAAAATGAAAACGAACAATTCATATCATTTGATGAGGAAGAAACGAAGAGTGAAGAACATTCAGAAAATGCAGAAAATGCAGATGACGATAGTCAAACCCATGTGAGTTCAACTGTTGTTACCAGGGATGAGTTTATGAAACTACAAGAGCAAAGTTTTAATATATCAAATGACACAAATGACTTGCCAACTGAATATATAGTAGATGAATATTGTATAGACGATTCTAATAGTAGTACGTATTTGCAAAATTCTAGTTCGGTTGTAGTAAATGTAATACCAAAAGTAAAAAAATCTGCAGTTGTAGTTTATCCAGAGCGAAAAGCGAAATTTAAAGACAACAAATCAGCTACTAGGAATTCTATATCTTCGGAAGGGGTTTTACAACGACAAGTATGGGCTTGCGATATATGCGGTAACAATTTTGCCAACCGGCATATTTTGAAGGCTCACATAAAAGTACATCGTCAGGAAAAGAATCATGAGTGCGAGTAAGTTGAGTGTTTCTATTTTTTACTTATTTATTTTTTCATTTGTAATCTTTTAATATATTTTTTTAAATTTAATTTAGAATATGTTTAAAACGCTTTATAACGGCCTGCAATTTACAAGCTCATATGCGCATACATACTGGCGAAAAACCTTTTGAATGTCAATACTGTGACAGACGTTTTAGTGATCGCAGTTCGAATTTAAGACACGAAAGGTATTTCTTTGAATAATTTATACAAATTTGTTAAAATTTTTTTGTAGCTTATACTTAAAAATTCCGTTTTTGAAACTAAAACGATTAGCCGCATCCTAAAATAAATTATAAACACTACAATTACATATTAACAGAGTATGTTATTTTTTACATTCTTTACATTTTGTTATAACACTTTTTTAAATCGTTTAAGTTTTATGGTTTTAAATATTTTTTTTAGTTTTGCGTATGGATACGTGAATTCACAAAAATTGTTATCGTGCCGTTTAGTCATATTTTCTTAAAATTTAAAAATAAATAAACAGTATTATTTAATGTACAAATTTTGAAATATTATAAGTGTGCGACATTTAACACATCTTGTGAACTCACCAACTATGGTAATATAACCTTTTATTTAAAAACTTTTTAAAAATATAAAACCTTAAAATTTTTCTAACAAAATTAAACATTTTATTTCAGAGTACATACGAATGAGAAACCATTTCAATGTACTGATTGTGGAAAATCATTTTCTTTATCCACAACGCTTAAAAAACATCTCAAAGTTCATACTGGAGAACGATTCTACAGGTACCATTCAAAATAAAATTTAAAAGAAACATTGATTTTTTTTACATTTCTTACAGATGTGAAATTTGTGCAAAATCATTTAAACTACCCCATCAACTAAAGGCCCATAAAAAAACCACCCTACACAAAGCTGTCGAGCAATTAGTTTTTGAAAATTAATTTTTGTTTTTCATTTTATTTTACTTGATACTAAATTAATAAAATGCGTGCAAAATTTACTTATAATTTATTTTTTTTTTTTAAAGTTTGAACTGATAGATCTTTATATTTTATTTTTATTATTTTTTGTTTGTTTTATATACAGTCTATAATTAACTTTTACTTTAGTTTAAAAACTCAAAAAAAAAAAGAGAAAAATTAAGTCATATTTGTATTTTTGTTATTTGTTTATTATTTAAATATCGACCGCAGTCTCATAGAGGATCTTATAGCCGGATGCTTCATATGCGGCCTCTTTTTGTTTATGCGATATTGTAAGCATATGAGCTTTCAATTGATGAGCCAAAGTAAAAGATTTGTTGCAAATTGAGCAGCTGAAATAAAAATTAAAATTAATTAAAAAAAGTGTAATTTTCCTTTTTATAACTTACACATAATCCTTTTCGCCTGAGTGCAATTTCAAATGATTTTTTAATATAGCAGAATAAGTGAAACTCTTTGCACATATATTACATTTGTATGGCCTTGAGTTTGTGTGGATTCTTTTTCGTGTATAACAAATGATTTAAATAAATAAAATAAAATTATTACAATTTTTTTCAGTACTTTTTTCACAAATTATATTTTAGATTTACCTTTCATGTCTGTGCCTTGAACTTCGGTCCATAAAGTGACGATCGCAGTATTTACATTTGAAGGGTTTTTCGCCGGTATGACGATACATATGATTTCTTAAATCACTCATAATGCGATACGACTTATCGCAAAGTCTAGATAAATAAATATATTAAATAGAAGAAAAGATTTAAAAAGGCTTTATCAAAAATATATAAAAAAAAAATCACAAAATATATGAAAATATATATTTTTACATAATCTATGAAAATTTTCTATAAATAGAAAATTAATTTTTTTACAGCGAAGCAATATAATATGTATGAATATAATTGAAAGAATTTTTGTTAATATATTTGAAAATGTTTTTTACGAATATTAGTTATTATTTTGGCCGTTTAAGCTTTTATAAATGGAATAATAAATTTCAAAATTAACTTACTCGCATTGATAAGGTTTTACGTCGGAATGCATGCGCATATGATGTTGAAATAACGGTTTTTTACTATAAACATTTCCGCAAATATTACACATAAACGTTGACGGTTTCGGTAATTTTATTTTCTTTTCTTCCTTTTCCACTTTTATCGTAGACCTTGGCTGACGTTTTATTGTTTTCGGTTTATGTTTAGTTAAAGCTCTAGCATTTAACTGTTTAATTGATACATTTTTCGTAGCGCAATGATCTATGAATTCCTCTAGTTCCTCGTCGTCTTCAGCATTAAGATAAGTAAAGGCTTCGTCGTAATCATCGGCCGTTAAAGCTTCCAAAAGATCACCATTATCATCATCAAAAAGATCAGTCACATTTTCCAATTTTAAATTGGCCATATCTGTGTCATACTTTTTCTCCTCGCTATTTTCGGCAGCAGAATCTTGCTCATCATCTCCATCCACATAGAAATGGCTATCCATATAGTCAACATTATCTGAATCATTTTCTACAAAAACTCTTGCCTCATCATTGACCTCTTCGTCCACGGACTCAATTAGATCATGTGCTTTTTTATTTAACTTTGTACGTATTGTTTGTAGGTTTTCCAGTTCTTGATCTATGTCCACGACTTCTTGGCTCTGTGTGGTCAAAAACACTTGAGAATTATAGCACATTTGGCGGAAATTAAACCACATGTGTACAGTGTTAAAACACTTGGCACAAATGTGAGTAGGCATTTGGCGTTTATTGTGCAGCTACAAATCAAATTCAAAAAATTAATACATTTTGTTAAGGTTTCCGAGGTATTACTTACCCTTACGCCACAGCAATATTCCACTTTTTCGTACAGTTTCAGATTGCTAAATTCATCATTTTCATCGGCTTCAGTTTTAAAAGAAACGCCATCATTGTTCCTAAATAATTCATAAGTTTTAGACATTTCTGTTTGTACCAAACACAGACGACATTTCACTGTATTTTTTGCTGACATTTTAGTCTGGTTTCAATGCATTAATTTTAATAACTCGAAAATATTTAATTATCTTTTGGTTTGCGTACTGCCTTTAGTTGTTTTGGCTTTTGTTTACATAAAAATGTCAAAAACTCGAACAGTTTCCATAAGATTGCCATATTGTTGTGTTGGTTAAGAAACTTGACAGCACTTTAATTGTTTAATATAAAAATTAATTTAAAAATAACGTCAGAATTTATGCTATTTTATCATTATTCTATCGTTCACCTGTGATGCTATAGGGTATATACAGCTTTGTCATTGCATTTGTAATTTCTACAATATTAATTTCCGACCCCATAAAGCCTACATTTTTTTTTTAAAGGTTTGACTAGAGGAGTCGATTCAACTTTTTCAAACATCCGGGAATGAATTGTAATCCAGCACAAACGCCTTATAACTTTCTGAGATATAAATAAATGAACACGACTGCCTTTGTTTTATAGACCTTGGATACACATATCATTCTATAATGTGTGTGAAGTTAGCTCCGTAAGTTAGCTCCGTTTTTTAAATTTACCTAAGTTACATGCAAGGCATATTTGTTCATCAGGTAATTGCAGTTCGGAGAAAAATTTTTTGTTTATATTTTTTATATATGAAGTTTGACATTTGAAATTAAAGAGAGAGAAGAGAAAATTATTTTTTATCTATAGAATTTGACAGCTGAAACTTAAAATAAGTGAAGAAAAAAACAAGTAACAATGCTATATTCGGCCGTGCCGAATCCTATATACCCTTCACAACGTGTAGTCATGCAATAACAATTGTTTGTATCACCATTCATCCCATATAAAATACGTGCATACGTACACGTTAGAATAAATGTGGCATCGAATCCCAGCTGAGCCAAAAAAATTTTATTTTATTTTATTTAATATATTATTTATATTTTATTATTTTTTTTATATTTTTTTTTAATTTTTTTTTAAATTTTTTTTAAAATTTTGTTAGAAAAATTTTTAAAAAATTTTTTAAAATTTTTTTTTTAAATTTTTTTAAAATTTTTTTTTTTTAGTTTTTTTTATTATTTTTTTTTTATTTTTAATATATTTTTTTTTTTTGAATTTTTTTTGTTTGGTATGTTTTTTACATGTATGTATATATGTATGTTGTTGTTGTAATTGTGAAAAAAAACGAGGTGGTCGTGGTTTTTTGCTCATATCTCAGAAAGTTATGGTGCGATTGTGCTAAATTTCAATAGCGATTCATTCCTGGATATTTCCAAGAGATTGATACCATATACAGATCTGAGGAACATATAGTTGCTTCTAAAAGTTGATTTCAACCAACACACGGACAGACGGGCAGACGGACAGACAGACAGACGGATAGACGGACAGACGGTCAGGGCTTAATCGACTCCTCTATTCATAAGCTTTCAGAAAATATATACTTTATGGGGTCGGAAATGAAAATTGTAGAAATTACAAACGGAATGACAAAGCTATATATACCCTTGTGCACCACAGGTGAAGGGTATAATAATCAGCTGACGAAACAAGAGTACCTGATGAATAAATATACCTTGGTTACATGGTAACCTAACATATCTCTCACTCATTGACTGCTGCGTTAACAGTACAGGATATTTTTAGTTCATTAACATTATGTGCATACAAATTAAAAATGTATGCGTAACAGATTATTAATAATTAGTAAAATCTAGACCTTGGTATCAATTCTCGTTCGATGAAACTATAAAATGAAAAGTTTTTGTGTGTCATATCTGTTATGATCCTAACTTTGGGTTAATAATAATAACACTTAAGTGTACGATCAACACCACACACGTATATATTAAAATCGTCTTATTTATTTGACTTGCTTATATCAGTACAAAATGGACAATAAACTCTACAATCAGATTTATTACATTAAAAACTATGTATATCAGAAACATATATTTTAGTACAAACACACAGTTGTTATTTAGGTAAACCAATTATCTGGGGTTGCCAACATCTCTCTTCCATTTAAAAAGATGATAATCTGGAGTCCAGACTGGAGGACGCTTCCTACGATTAGACCGTCGAAGTTCAGGCTGTTCAACTTGAGCTGCAGAAGTTGTTATCTCATCAGCTGTTATACTCCCATGAACGATTGATAACCAATTGCGAGATGTAGATTGATTACCAAGATTTGTAGAATTCGATGGTGAAGACATTTGACTGAAATCGTTAGATTGATTTGGGTGTATCATAGTTGTAACTTGATTAGGTTGATCATTTTGTAAAATAGGTACATCTTCTATATCTTCACTTCGTGCATTCTCAATTGATACTGTTGTCTGTGTTGGTAAATGGAAATAATCAAACAGAACTTCATGAGGAGGAACTGTACAATCCGTATAACGAGATCTTAGCTGATTGGCATGAGATCTAACAGCACGAAAATCTGGAATGTTTTCTATTTCTACTTCGTAATTAACATTTCCAAGAATTCTTTTTATAATTCCCGGAAACCATTCAGACTTATTTAGTTTATATAACTTAGCATAAACTTTCTGGCCAATAGCAAACTTACGTTCTTTTGCTGCATTACGTTTATTAAATTGTTCTTCCATTTTCTCATTTCGTTGAAGTTGTGACATTAATGGTTTCTTAAGAAGGTCAAGATTAATCCTCAATCTTCTCCCCACGAACAATTCTGATGGTGTTTTATCACCTATAGTACGATTTGGTGAAGACCGATAGCATTTAAAAAAAATTTGTAAATTTTCAATTGATGTACCAGATCCTTCAAGTTTTTTCAAAGCCCGTTTTAACGTATCCACAAATCTCTCGGCCTGCCCATTTGATTGGGGATGGTAAGGAGCTGTGAATTTGTGCATTATACCATTTTCTTGGCAAAATTTTGAAAATTGTTGACTGGAAAATTGTGTCCCATTGTCACTAACGATTAGTTCTGGATTACCAAATAACGATGTAAAATCACGTAAACAATTAACAATAACATTCGAAGAAATCGACTTAGTTTGATAAATTTGAGGCCATTTAGAAAACGAATCCACTATTACAAAATAATAAAAATTATCGACAGGACCAGCGATATCAATATGAATTCTTTCCATAGGACGTTCTGATAATGGCCAGGAGTAAAGTGTAGTTTTTGGCAAAGATTTTGCTACGGATGAACATTTGTTACAATTTTGTACATACCGTTTTATTTCATCATCCATGTATGGCCAATAAACGTAACTACGTGCAAGTGCTTTTGTTTTTTCGATACCCTGATGTCCTTTGTGCAATTCTTTTAAAATACGCTTCCTAAAACAGCTTGGAATTACAAGACGATCACCAAACATAACAGAATTGTCCACAATACTCAAATTATCTTTCCTTGAAAAATAGCATTGCATGTCAGCTGATTTATTATTCGGCCACTTACCAGTTTGTAAACTGGTTATAAGATCTTGAAGTGTTGCATCTTTTTTAGTAGCAGCACAAACCATATTAAAAGTTAGTGGCAAAGCATTAGTGATGTCTTCAATCACCATTTTTATTTCATCTTCTACTTGAATATACGCAACGACGGTGTCTTCATCTGGTTTTGATACGTTACCAATTAAACGAGATAAAATATCAGCTGCCCCAAATTGCTGTGTTGAAACGTATTCCAAATTAAAATCATATGACATCAGTGTGAGAGCCCAACGTTGAAGGCGATTAGCAGAATGTGCAGGTATTCCCTTTTTGTTACCAAAAATTGCAAGCAATGGCTTGTGATCAGTTTGGAGAGTGAATCTTCGTCCAAATAAGTATTTATGAAACTTAACCACAGCGAAAACCAATGCTAGACCTTCCTTTTCAATTTGCGAGTAATTCCTTTCAGCAGGCGTAAGGGATCTTGAAGCGTGGTAAATAGCCTTTTCGCTACCATCGGCAAAAACGTGACAAATGTACGCACCCAGACCAACATTAGAAGCGTCAGCTGCTACTTTTATAGGAATTTTTGGATCGAAATGTGTTAGTAACATATCAGACGATAACAGTTGTTTAAAACGTTCAAAACTACGTTGACATGCGGATGACCAATTCCATGTTACGTTTTTTTTAAGTAAATTATCCAGTGGATCTCTTAGCTTTCGCATTTCGTAGATAAATTTTCCATAATAGTTTATTGCTCCAAGAAAAGATCTTAATTCATTAATATTTTTAGGAGATGGAAGCTCTAAAATTTTTTTAATTTTATTTTTATCAGGATAAATACCTTTACTGTCAACGTGATATCCAAGATATGTGCACGATGTTTTAAAAAATTTGCATTTTTCAAAATTAACAGTTATGTTGTGTTGTTTTAATCGATCAAATACCTGTTTTACAGCATAAACGTTTTCTTCACGTGTTTGAGTGGCCACAACGACATCATCCAGGTACGGAAACACTCCATTTATACCCGCAGTAACTGATTCAATGCATTGTTGAAAAGCGCCAGGTGCTGACCTTACACCAGGGGCAAGTCGGTTAAACGTAAACAAACCACGATGAGTATTGATGACAAGCAACTTTTTCGTATCATCATCAACTTCAATCTGCATGTATGCATTGTTTAAATCAATTATTGAAAAATACGAACATTTGTTAAAATTAATAAAAATTTCATCCGGTAACGGTAATGGAAAAGAATGTGGTTCTAATTGCTCATTGAGTCCAGTGGAATAATCACCACATATACGAAGACCGCCTGAAGCCTTTTTTACGACCACAATGGGTGCTGCCCATTTAGAAAAATTAAGAGGTGTAATAATACCTTCACGTTCAAGTCTATTTAACTCTTCATCCAGCTGATCTTTTACTGAATACGCTACCTGCCTTTTAGGGCGAAAAATTGGTACAGCCTGTGGCTTAAGTTGCAAGTGAACTTTAAAACTTGTGCAGTGTCCAATTTCGTCCCTAAAAACTTCTGGATACATTGATTGTAGTTCAGACTCTGTGATTGAATTTTCGCCTTGAATTTTGTTGCATGTTGTATAAGAATTTATAGGTCTATCCCACAATTTAAAACGCTCCATAAGATCGGAACCAAAAAGATTCAAATTGGGAAGTGAAGTTACCAAAACGTTGCACGACTGCGCTTGATTGCTGATAACCACTGTACACTGAAACTCACCAATAATGTTGATTGAATTTGTTGACGCATCTCGAGGCGTGTGCTGAGATGTTCTTAAAGTTGGTTTACCAATTTTGATCCAGTTTTGCTTCGATATGATCGTGACGTCAGAGCCCGTATCATGTTGAAGAATAATGTTTACGTTGTTGATGTGTAATGAAACAAATTTTCTGTTTTTAGACGATGATGAAGTGGTGTATACGCTTTTTATTGCTTTACGCGTTTTCTTGAAATTACCTTTTTTATTTTCATTATGCTGTTGCTGCTGATGTTTTTGCACAATTTGCTTGCTGTCTGAAAAACAGGAACAAAATCCTTCTTTATGGCCGACCTTACCACATTGTGAACATTTATGGGTCGAGTAACTGCAGTCCCGAACAAAATGCATACTTCCACATTGCCAGCAAGGTCGCCTTGGCATTTTGTCATATTTAACGTTGATGTTTTTGTTGTTGTTATAACTATTACTATATTTGACTGCATTGACTTTTAGATTGCTGCTTTCATTTGTAGAAACGTCACGTTTAAGGCTGTTGATACGTTCTATTTCAGCAACCAAATTGTCTAGAGTCAAAGTATTTTCTCCTGTTTCAGAGTCAAGCAGTGTTAAAAGTCTTGCCTTGTACTCTTGATCTTTTTGTAACTCAAGTCCATTTACAAAAATCAGGCATTTAAAATTATCGGCAGTACATTTGTTTATTAAGAAGTTTTCGCACATACGATTTACTTTGGCGGCATAGCTAATAATGTCTTCATTTTCTTTTTTCCTATTCGCCATACATTTCACACGAATACTGAAAAGACTTTCCTTCCTTCCAAACAGTTTTTTTAATATTTCCACTGTTTGCTGGAATGTGACGTCACGAGGTTGTTTTGGAAGAAGATAATCTTTATATCTATTAAACACCACGGTGCTAACCTTCCGTAACAGTAACCTTACTTTTCCAGCATCGTCGAGTTGATTTGCTTCAACCTGGAAAACCTCTTCATATCGTTGGAACCACGCATCGAAAATTTGATTTTCTTCCGGCTCATAATCAAACTCACGTATATTTTTCGCCAAAATATTTATTAAATTTTCCGGTGCTGTTACCGCTGCTGTTGGTGTGGTGGCAGCTGATGATTGTTCAGAAATATTTATCAGCCTTTCCATCAGTTGCTGTTGTTTTTCCATGGCTTCCTGCTGCCGGGAAAGAATTTGAGCAACCACTTGATCCAAAGCTGACATTTTGTTTCTCTGGTAATTTCTATTTTATTATTATTTTTATTAAACGATTTTCCTCGTCGCCAATTGTTATGATCCTAACTTTGGGTTAATAATAATAACACTTAAGTTTACGATCAACACCACACACGTATATATTAAAATCGTCTTATTTATTTGACTTGCTTATATCAGTACAAAATGGACAATAAACTCTACAATCAGATTTATTACATTAAAAACTATGTATATCAGAAACATATATTTTAGTACAAACACACAGTTGTTATTTAGGTAAACCAATTATCTGGGGTTGCCAACAATATCATATGGTGTCACCAAACCCTTTGCTATACAAACATTTTTCAATTTCACAGTTTCACAGAACGAGAATTGAGCCCCTTGTGTGTATCTTTTTTGGAGAGAGAATTTTAAAGTATTTTTATTTTTAAAATGGAAAATTTTCAATAAATTTTGCAGTTTTAAAATTGACTTTTTAAAATAAAATATTTTTCTAATTCCATCGTCATTTTTTTACGCACTGTATTTTAATAAACATCAACATAGCCGCCAAGCTCGTGCACTCGTCGCTGCTGCATGGACGACTAAATTAAAGAGCATAAAAATAAGAGGTGGGGTTGCAAACAATTGTTTGATGAAATGGGTACCTATGATCTAAGGTCTACTAAATAAACCTTGGGTATAAATTGAACGCTTAAAATTCTTAATAACCATTTAATTAAACCTTTACCTAAATATTCTGCGTTGATATCATAGTTGGGCACATTCCAGTACCAGTAAAATTTCAATTACCAGTAAATTGTTTTACTGGTAATTGAAATAAACTTCAAGTACCAGTAAATTTTGAATGGTAATGAAAATGAAATTCCATTACCAGTAAATTTTTACTGGTAATTAAATGAAAATTGCTGTACCAGTAAAAATTTACTGGTAATTAAAAAAAAATATGCATTACCAGTAAATATTAACTGGTAATTAAAAAAAATAGCAGTACCAGTAAAAATTTAATAAAATTAAAAAAAAAATTTATGCATATTCAAAAAAAATATATTTTTTTAGAAGTTTATATTAATGTAAATTATATTGAGACAATTCAATCAAAATTAAAAAAAAAAAACAGAAAAAGAAACAAAATTACTTCAAATTTAATCTCACACCGAAATATAATTTTAATTAATTAATTTTTTTTAACATTACAAAATATACTGCATTATTATTTCCATTATCAATAAACTTTTACTGGTACTGCAATTTTTCATTTAATTACCAGTAAATGTTTACTGGTAATGTAATTTTTGTTTAATTAGAAATAAATATTTACTGGTACTGGAATTTAATCTTCATTACCAGTAAAAATTTACTGGTAATTAAATGAAAAATTGCAGTACCAGTTAAAGTTTATTGGTAATGGAAATAGTAATGCAGTACTTTTTTAATGGTTTTTGCCCATCTATGGTTGATATAAATATAGGGTGCTGTTTTTTAGACCTATAGTACGCCCGATAGGGATAACTGTAAAACTAGCTGTCATAAAAATATAGTTTTTAGACATTCCTTTTTAGTTTACTTTGGTAAATCATTATTCAGACTTACACCTGAACGTATTATTTAATTAGATGATTTGGCTCCCCAGCCATATAAATATGTATTACCAAAAACATAATAAAAATAAAAACAATATATTATTTTATATTAGTATAATATCCAATGTAGAAATTAAGATTGAGTATCATTAAAGTAATCCAATAATTTTTTCTTATAGGTATTAGAAGAATAAGAAAAAAGTTTAAGATCTCTAGGAAGCAGACTACAGACACGGTAAACTCTTTTCACAATATAGTGGTAAAAAATAGCTAGATGTCCTAGAGGAACAAGAATTTGAACATTACGTGTTGAGTTAATAAAAGAAAATTCATTAGCAAGGAAATTGGGTTTCCCAGATTTAATAACCTTGTAATAGTGAAGTAAAATACGAAGATTTAAATAATCCTTAAATTTACATTTCAAAAATATTGTAATAAGATTAGAGGTTCTATTGTGTTCACCAATTTTAACATTAAATACGTAGCGTAGTATTTTTTTAACAGTAGTCTCAATAATGTTAACATTGCAAGTCCATGTAGCAGAAAAAACTTCAAGGCAATAGTTAATACGAGACATGATAAGTGAAATAGCAAGTCGATTTCTTACATGTTGCGGCGTATATGCTCTTAAAGAATAAAGCCTTCCTTAAATAATACAACTTATACTTGCGATAAAATTAATATGATCATTAAAACTTAGTTTAGAATCCACAATAACACCAAGACATTTGAGAGATTGAACAAATAAGATTGCTTGTCCATTAATGTATATTCATGGATTAGAAGGCTTAATGCCTTCATTTTAACTGGATTAATTTCAAGAGAATTTAAATAAAGAATAAATGTGATTATTAATACAAATCCCTGAGTTGTATATACTCCTAGAATCATATGAATATAATAAGAAAATATTAAACGTGTTATGCGAAGTTATATTGGGTCTTTAGGATATATATCCAGTGGAGATTTGTTTCATAATAAAGCTTAGCTATAATAATAATAAAAACATAAAAAATGGTTTTTACAAGGTGTATTGAAAAACTAAAATTTTATTTATAAATAAATAATGCATATTTTTTTAAATAGTAAAGTACCCAACGAAACAAAAATGTAAATAATTTAAGATTTTAATTTCCACGTTTCTTAACTTTGCCATTTTTTACACCATTCAATGATGGACTATTCTTATTTTGTGTTTTCTGAGATTTATTTTTTGACTTGGCTTTTTTTGGAGAGTGTATATCAATGACATCGTCTTCGTCATCTATGTTGCTATACTTTTCAATTAGTTTATCCATCATGGTATTGAAACTACCTTCGCGTGCCTTCTGCCTAGCCACAATAGCTTGTTCTAGACTGCCAACATCTGAGCCACTGCCTCGCTTTTTATTTCTAGCCTCAATCCTAGCCTTTATCTCTGCAGCCTCTTTTGATTCACGCTCATATTTCTTATAGCGTTTTTTACGTTTTTGTTCGGGCTCCTCAGTAAAGATTTTATATTCCGGCACCTCTCCGGCGGCTATAAATTCCTTGACAATCTCTTGCATACGCGGTTCATCCTCAATTTTCATGAAGGGCACCGAATTAATCATGTGGTTAATGCATCCCTTACCACCCAGGTAGGCTTTCTTTACATCTGCTTTCTCTAGATCAGAACCCACGTAAGACTTTTCATAATTATTTATGTCTTCTTCAGTCAAAGGCTTGAACAGTTTTCGCCACAAATCCATCCAATTATTAAGCTTTCCATCCAGGTTCTCATCGTCATCATCAATAATACCCTGTTCATCGTACAGCGTTCGTTTGTCTTTATCGGACAATATTTGATAGATTTTCGACAAAAGCTTAAACTTTTCAGTGGCTGTCTTTTTTTGTGTTTCTGGTACACGATCTGGATGAACTAAAAGCGACAATTTGTAGTAAGCCTTTTTAATATCTTTTTCGGGAGCATTCTTTTCAATTCCAAACAATTTATATACATCGCGCGTATCAAAATATTTTTCACACAATTCCAACGTAGACATTTTTTACACTTTAAAATTTTGCAACCAAAAGTTTTTTTATTGAAATAAGAACAAAATGTTCTCAGTTATTGACAAATTCGATTTTATGTATGTAAATAAATAAACAAAAACCTTTCATGAAAAGGCGCCAAGCAAATAAATGTGAGCAAAAACCGGTCAAAAGATGCGCGAACTACAACATAAACCTAATACAAAATATTAATTTTTGTGTGACGTAGGGTGATATCAATAGCAAATGGATATTTTGTTTTAATTTTTTATATATAGAGTTTGAAATTTCGAGGCATAAGGTGATTAAGAGAAATGTTAGTTATAAGTGTAGTTTGACAGCTCGTTTATAAACACCACCCTTAAAAAAGATAAACCATATTTCGTTAGCCAGGGTTGTCAGATATCTTTTTCTATATTCCGTAAAATTCTAAAGCAAAATAGCCAATATATATGTTTTTGCTTAAAACTTCACCAATATTATGTTGTTTGTATAAAATTTTTTTTTTCATTTACGAAGACAATAACTAAAATTTGACCACCGTTATATAGTTGCACAAAGCATTATTTTAAAACTATTTTTTCATATAGGTACTTGACGGCAATACGGTTTCATTCGATATGAAAATTGCTTACCTGTCTTTATATTTTTTAATTTTTTCTATGTGATAATCAAGGTGTATTGACTTTTAATACACTTGGGTTATAATTAAAACTCAAATTTAATTTTTAAGAAAATAACATTTATATCAATTTTACATTTATATTTTTTTTTAATAGAAAATAATTCTTTCTTTTAGATCTTGGTTTTACGAAAAAGTTAAGTATTTTTTACGCACTTGCCAAGTACATATACATTTAAAAAATCTGACCAAAAGTATGCAGTATATAAAATACAGGTAAAAATTTCTATACATCATTGCATTATTACTTTTATGATTTGGATAGAAACTAGTTTATTTTTAATTTGTTGAACTAACTGAAGAGGGGTTTTTCTCTAGCAGATCCTCACTAATATTCTCGTCATCATCAGCGTCTAGGGAACCATTACCAAATTGTGTACAGGAACGTAACTTATTTAATTGTTCATAAAATTGTGTAGTATAAACAACTGCCTGCGGTGAGACATTAAAAAGAGGATGAGTAGGCATAAGTTCGTTAATAGGATCACCTAATATGGCAGGATTTGAAGCTGATTCCGAATGTTGAGCTATTGCAATACCACTCAACGTATAGCAAGTGTGATAAAGATCTTGAGGTCTGCAGAAAAATAATAAAAATAACTTTTTTAAACAAAATTTTAAATTTAAATAGACTTGCTTTCCGGGTTTATCTATTAGACCACCATTGGGCTTTTGACAACACAGCAAAATGTATTCTTGCAAGGCTCCCACATCAAATAGTGACCTTGAAATGGGTTTACCATCATTTGCCATAATAGCCTGTGTTATGGGTATAGTAGCTCCGACCCAAAATGAATAGCAACCATCCACTAATTTATTAGTGCGTCCCTGAAATCCTCCTTCATAAGACATTTGTCGCTGCAAGGTCCAATTCTATTGAAAAAATATTATTAAAATATATTGCAGTAGCATTTTTAATTTTTATTTACCAGTAATTGCTCCTGGTCACATTTGTACCCTTCATTAAGAAGAGCCAAAGCAGCTATTCCGCAAAAAGTGTAACCACCATGAGCCTCTAGATCAGGAGCACCACCAAAACCACCTTCATATGTTTGACAGCTAGCAATCCAATCTCCGGTATTGTAAAATAGTTTACTTAACGTTGACTGCGGCATATTAGTAAGTTTAGCTACTGATACGGCACAGTAGGCACCACGTACGTCACATTCACCATCTACATGAAGTCGGAAAGAACCGTCTGGTTCTCTGACCGCAAAGAGGAATCGTTCCAAAGAATCCCGATCAATTGCTCGATAGGCACTCGGCGTACCAATCATGGCTAAACTATTGACTGCAGCGTAGGTGGGAGCCAAATGGGGATATTGGCCTGGGCCTCCAGCAAACCCACCTTGAGGATGACGACATCTTAAAATGTAATTTAAAAATCATAAAATTAATTTTTGTATTTCTATAAATTTTAACACCTACTTGACTAAGAATTGTACTACTTGTTCCAACGTCTCGGGCGAAAATGTAAAATTCAATACATGGCCAGCTTGTAAAATCCAATATATACACCAAGGCCTACTGCTGTCTAAACACTCATAATTACAAGGCAAACGATGCAACATATTTTCAAGAAATCTTTGGTGTTCACCTCTATAATAACGTGTAAGGTGTTTGTCCATTACATTTTGTTGAAAGCGATCGAAATATTTCTCTATAGAATTTTCCGTTTTTTGCTAAAAACACCTTTTTTCTTATAAAGATCAAAACAACAAACATGAAAACAATATCACACACCTGTTCCCTTGAAGTAACAGTCGATACTTTTTCATCATCAAATTTAAAGTTTTTTATTAAATTAAAATCACGAAATTCCAATGCATCGTCTTCCATGTTTCATATACTATTTAAAGGATTATTTAAATTAAATATAAAAATTATATTTTAGGGTTTTGCTAAAAATTAAAAAAAAGTTTAATAACAAGAAAATAAACAGAGAACCAAGCCGACTGGCTTAAAGTCAGCGGCTAGTTGCCGCCAGTCAATATTTTTGTAGCCTCATCGCTGTCGACTTGAATCAAGACAATTTTTTGCATTAAATTTTTATTAGTTGCAGCTTAACAAGAGAATTTAAAACGTTTACACAAATTTTAGTGTAAATAAATACAATATACAGTTAAAAATTTATAATATTTTTAAAAGTCGCATAAAAAAGTGATTCTAAATAAAAAATTATTATTGAAAATATGCTAAATAATACGTTTTCTTTTTTTTACATATATTCTAAAACAATATTAAATTGGTAAAAAAAATCTTATAAGAAAACTAAAATCAATCAATAAAACAAATCAATTAAAATAATTATGTATTAATTTAAGAAAACTCCCTGAATATAAAAATTTAAAAAAAAATTTAAATAAATATTTTATTTCAAAAATAAAGAATCACAAATCGGATATAAAAGGAGAATTTAACAAAAGGGTTTCTTCTTATAATTTACTCATGTATAAATTCTTTATTTTTTATTTTTAATTAGCTGTCTTTTATGGTTGCTCCTTATATTTTTGGTATATATAAACAAAGCGTTGGGATCAATCAGAGTTATTCAAATAAGCATTAGAATACCTAGACCAAAGGATATTGGATTAATATTTGGTAAAATAAATATTGAAAGAATCAATCCTGTTTTGTATTTTGAGTTAAAATTAAGAAATTTTGGAAGCAATTTTAATACTTAACTAGTATGCTACAAACAATTTAATTCGCTTAAAAAAATATTAAATACTGTAGATATCACTCTTGAAAACTCAGTTAAGGAAGCATTAAAAATTCGTGTAAGAGCAAACGGATATTGTTGTGTAAAAGTAACTCCAATGGAAACTCTCGGCAAAGTAAATTAATTAGATATATGTATGTATGTAACAAGTCTTAACTTTTTATCAATTTTTTATAATTTAAAAGATGGGTCGTATAGTGGGTGGTGACTTTGGTTTTATAAGACCTGGAGGTATTGAGGTGGTGTCTTTAATATGGCCCACAGTAGTAAGTTTTATATTTAATTAAAATCGGTTTAAATGTATAATTTTTATTATTGTGTATTATTTCAGTCTTTATATAATCGTGTAGGTGTCTGTCCAATTGCTATAATCTATGGAAATTCCCAAAATGAAGAATACACTATTAAACAATTTATTAAATTTGATACTAGATTTAAAATTTTAGATCCAGAGGGTCGTACGTTAACAAAACGTTAGTATAATGCCAAGAAAATGCTTTTTAAACTTTAGCTTTTATTATTTAGAATGTTTTTTTTACAACTATATAAGTTTTTTTTTTTATATTTCAGGAAAAGATTATGTAGATTGTAAAAGCTGGGATAAAGACTATTTTAAAAATTGTACACCCGTTGATTGTAGGGAGCGTTATTTTGGTTTGCGTAATTTCTACAATGATACTTCGGAAAAATGTGAATTTGTTCCACGATTTATGGAAAAATATCAGGTACAGTTGAAATCATTAACTTAATAAACATTATACCCTTCACCCATTATACCTATAGGTACAATAACAGCATCGTTACGTAAATATCAGATTTAATATTTTTGCTTTATTATTTTTGACGCCATCTTTAATTTTGTATTTTGACATAAGGTTCGTTCGAGTACTTTTACTGCACTTTGTAGTAAATGAGTAATTATTTAGTAAATTGAAAATTTTACTCTCAAAAAGAGAATTTGTCCAAAAAAGTACTCGAACAGACATTTGTAAAAATTCGTAAGATTGAAGCAACAGCTGATGGCAAATAAATAAAGTTTATTGGGAACTATGTACATACATACATATGTGCAAATATGTATTTAAGTATGTATACCTGCGCCAGATTCAGGCAGTTCCATTCTTTCATCTGTAGACATTGTTAACTAACTTTATTTCACAAACAATTTAAATTTAATAATATTTTGCACTTTTGTTTGGATTTTCCTTTTTTTCACAAATTGTATACTTTTTGTTTGCTTACATTTGTTTGTTTACCTTTTGAATCATATGTTTTTTGTTTGGTTTTGCTAAATCTTACTGCAAGAAATTTCTGTTGTAAAAATTTGCAAATACTCAGTCAAGAACTGTCACTTTTCGCTCTCTATTTGTGCTCTCATTTACTACAAATTTCTGTAAACGAACGCAATTTCGTAAAATGCAGTAAAAATTTTTACAAATTCGTACAAATTTGTGAGTTCTCGAACGAACCTATAGTTAACTGTGTTCTACTAGAAAAGCCACTTTATGTGAAACCCATATTACTGGAGACAAAAAAAAAAACAAATTGTCCGTCATTTTGTTTCAGACACCATCTAGAATTTTACACTTTTAGTGTCAAGTCTTCTCAGTTGATAACAATATTGACCTTATCGGTTCTCTAAAAGTTGAAAAAGTTTATTTTCGTTTGTAAATTTTAGGAAAATCTAAAGCAGTTTCCTTTTGTGCTTATATCTCAGTTATTTTTAAACGTTTTGCTAGTTTTTTTCAGGAATAATTTTTGAGGTTACAGCTATAAGCACTTGTGTGTCCAAAAATGTTTTGATATTCTTAATATACAATTGTATAAAAAAATATTTTTCTTAATAATTTTTACTTATAAATTTACTGACTAGAGACTGATTTGTCAATTTTTTTTTTGATAGCCCTACATATGTGTATATCGTATCTATAAGTAGTAACAAACGTGTCTATCAATTTTTCCAGGTCTAAAAAAAGGTTACATTTTATGTTAAAAATATGTGAAAAAACAGAGGTAGCCGTGTTTATTTGCTTATATCTCAAAAAGTTTCCAGGCAATTGTGCTAAATTTCAATAACGACTCATTTCCCAATAAATCTACACACATACACAGATCTGTAAAACATGAGGGGGCTTCTTAAAGTTGATATACTTACTGGGTCGGAAATGATTAATGTATAAGTGCCGTATTCATAAAAAATATTTTTTGGTTTATTAAAGGCTTATTTGACGGCTGTTGCACTGAAATTTGTCAAATAAGCCTCCAATATATAATGTATAAAAAATCTAGGTTTCAAAATTAAAACAAATATTGATACAGCTAATTTTAAAGTTTAAATAATAATATCATTTAATATACCTATTATTTTTAATATATTTCAGTTTTATGATATTTTTGCTAATGAATGTGTCGACACAAGAATTATTTTACATGGAAAAAATTCAGAAGATGACATTAGTATGTGGGAATATAAGACAAATAAGAAAAAACAGCAAAACAGCATTATACCCTTCACCATTATACCTATAGGTACACTAACAGCATCGTTACGTAAATATCAGATTTAATATTTTTGCTTTATTATTTTTGACGCCATCTTTAATTTTGTATTTTGACATAGTTAACTGTGTTCTACTAGAAAAGCCACTTTATGTGATACCCATATTACTGGAGACAAAAAAAAAAAAAAACAAATTGTCCGTCATTTTGTTTCAGACACAATTTTACACTTTTTGTGTCAAGTCTTCTCAGTTGATAACAATATTGACCTTATCGGTTCTCTAAAAGTTGAAAAAGCTTATTTTCGTTTGTAAATTTTAGGAAAATCTAAATCAGTTTTCTTTTGTACTTATATCTCAGTTATTTTTAAACGTTTTGCTAGTTTTTTTCAGGAATAATTTTCGGGGTTACAGCTTTAAGCACTAGTGTGTCCAAAAATGTTTTGATATTCTTAATATACAATTGTATAAAAAAATATTTTTCTTAATAATTTTTACCTATAAATTTACTGACTAGAGACTGATTTGTTAATTTTTTTGATAGCTGTATAGATGTATATCGTATCTATAATTAGTAACAAACGTGTCTATCAATTTTTCCAGGTCTAAAAAAAGGTTACATTTTATGTTAAAAATATGTGAAAAAACAGAGGTGGCCGTGGTTATTTGCTTATATCTCAGAAAGTTTCCAGGCAATTGTGGTAAATTTCAATAACGACTCATTTCCCAATAAATCTACACACATACACAGATCTGTAAAACATGAGGGGGCTTCTTAAAGTTGATATACTTATTGGGTCGGAAATGATTAATGTATAAGTGCCGTATTCATAAAAAATATTTTTGGTTTATTAAAGGCTTATTTGACAGCTGTTGCACTGAAATTTGTCAAATAAGCCTCCAATATATAATGTATAAAAAATCTAGGTTTCAAAATTAAAACAAATATTGATACAGCTAATTTTAAAGTTTAAATAATAATATAATTTAATATATCTATTATTTTTAATATATTTCAGTTATATGATATTTTTGCTAATGAATGTGTCGACACAAGAATTATTTTACATGGAAAAAATTCAGAAGATGACATTAGTATGTGGGAATATAAGACAAATAAGAAAAAACAGCTTAAGGTAAGCAAATAAAAAACGTAAAAATAATTTACACATATAAAAACGCTGAAGGTAATAATAGTGTTAATTGAATCATTGTATACATTTAAAAAAGAAAGAGCTTATGAGATAAACACTTTTATATGGCAACAATGATAACTTTCAAAGTAGAAATTTTACACCAATGTGTCAACAGGGCGCCGTGGCTTAGTTGGTTAAAGCGCCTGTCTAGTAAACAGGAGATCGTGAGTTCGAATCTCGCCGGGGCCTTCAGTTGATAAAATTTTTTTATTTAGTTTATACCTTTCTTTATAATACCAATTTTATTTTTTGTTTTTATAAGGCCGTAGCAAATTATAATGATACATCGCTTCAAGAATATACGCATCTATTTGCCCAAGATTTTCTCAATGGTTCACAAAACTGGCCGAATGATAATCATGAAAATAATCCTGCCTGGTTGAAGGGTCTATGCCATGGTCTTCTTATAGTAAGTTGTCAAGAAACATTTTCGTAAAAAAATGGTTGGTTTTATTGAATGTGAACCCAAAGGTTGTTTCTGTTATCATTTTACAGGTGTTTGCCACTATAACCATTTATGTACTAATATGTTTTACTATATTCTTAACTGTAAAATGGCTATCAGGACGATCGGCACGTGAAGAGGATGTAGATGGTGGTGGTATTATTTTAAGGCCTCGCAATGTGGAAGAAAATGTAACAATTTATACAAATTCCAGTTTAATGTCACAACGTTAATTAAATTTTTGCTATTCTTGTATTTGGTAGCATTTTTATTTATTTTTGTAACTTAATTATTAATTGTTTTTGGGAAGTATTTAACATATGGTTTTTAATAAACATACGTTTTTTTCGAGAATCTTTCTTAAATTTTTGTTTATTTTTCTTTTAATAAAAAATTTTCGATAAGTTCTTGATAAGCCAAACATTTTTTGATATATGTATGAATATTGGAATAGTAACATAAAAATAACTAATTTATTACATAATATATAACTGAATTGTTTAAAATAGCAGGTACAAGAAGTAAAACAACGCATTTGACCCAAAAAAGTTTACTTTCATGGGTATATAGAAATAAGGTGGCGAAAAGTTGCCACCGGATGTTATTCAACTGTAATTTTTTTAATAAATGGAAAACTTTAGGTATGCTTTTGAAATGTTTTTATTAATATTTTGTGTTATTGACGTTTAATTTATATTTGTTTGCTTAACAACTGACGTTTATAGCTTCTAACGAAGTAAAGATGATATTTATTTTTTAGTGTAAGTTTTGTTATCACCATAAATCTTAAGAAAAGTTATGCAAATATTTTACTATTAACAGAAAAAATTGTGCAGGTCCAAAAAAAGATTTCCACCACTCAAAATATATTAGCAATTGGGAGAAGATTTTTCGATAGAATTTTTTTGTATTTAAAGTTTGAAAATTGTAAATTACAGGAGAAGAAAGAGAACTTACGAAATTGTTACATATGGAAAGTAGCAGCTGATGAGTTGAGGTTACCTAGTTTAATTTACATTGGAATAGACTAACAAACGAAAAATGCTCGGATGCTTATAACTAAAATTTGAACTGTGTGAGATATGTATGTGTTTCTATCGAAAAATAGTCTTTAGCGACGAAGCTCATTTTGAGCTCAATGGGTACGTCAACAAACAGATTAGTGGAGTTTACTGTCAAGAGCAGCCAGAGTCAGTTCGAGAGCTATCAATGTTCTCTATTAGGTGCGGTTTGTTGGCCAGTGGCATCAAAGGACCGTACTTGCGATTTAACTTCACAATACTATTTGTGTGGGGAAACGTGAAGTCTCTTGTGTATAGGGACAATACACAATTCTAGCTCTGGAAGACCTGAGATACCTTTCGAAATGCAAAAAATAAGTTTGCCCAAAACTATCTCACGGAAGGATGTAACCGCAGGCAATAAAAAGTAAATGGCAGTTATTCATTTATCGCCGCAAATAAATATTATATTCGCTGTTTGTTTTTTTAAATTTTCGAAATTTAAGCGGTTTAAAAATCACGCTTTGGAAAATTTGGAACAAAAAGTAAAATTTGGTACAAACTTGTTTAAAGAAAGTTGTATGAAAATATGAATTTTCATTTTTTTAACAAGCATGTCTGCCTAATAAACGGACACGTATTCCCCCAGTCTCGAAATGCAAAATAAGAACTGAAGTAAGTAAACACCAGCTTCTGCCCTCCGTCTATAAAAGATCAGTAGAAATAAATGATTTCACTATAAATGCACTCATTGTGCGAGCATCCATCCGATTTGAGCGTGCAATGTGGTATCTCGAACACTTTCATTTGACTCATTCAACGGCATGCAATTCAAGTCTAACGGCAGCAATCATAGCTTTGCCTGAATTACTTTTGTTTGGGGTCGTACGTATCTCAGCATTTATAACCAACCAAGCAATTCTCTTAGCCCACGCCATCTTTCGCCTCATTGTCCCCTGAGAGGCCTTAGGTCGCCAGACAACAAAAGCATAAGTGATCATTGGTCTCATCATCACCGTATAAGTTCAGTGTTCAGCCTTAGGAGAGTTTTTCTATCTAAAAATATTTAATAAATAATAACAAAACGTTAACATATAAAAAAATCGGTAAAAAATTGTCTTATAAGGGTAAGTACATAACAAATAGCAAAAAATAATAATTTGCTCTAGGAAAAAACCAAAAAATTTTCATTTCATTTGCAATTGTATTATTATAATTGCATGATACTTCAAGTAATCATAATAATGAAAACTGACAACCATTATATGTTTAAACCACAAACAAACACAATTCAATCATAGTATGTTGGTCTATCCTTACGATTGGCACAATTATGTTTTTTCTTTGCGTGTAGTAATTAGAGTTGTTAACAAAATAACAAATTTTGTAGCATAAAAGTACTACACAAAATTGATGATGGATATAAAAAATTTGGCACAGCCAAAAAAAGTGTTTTTACTTATTTTGATTGTATTAATAAAAACAACTCACAATGAGAGTTTGATAAAAATCAAAGTACTTTCACCTTTCACCTACGTAAAGATATAACTTTTTGAACCACTCTATCATTCATATTTACCAACCTCATAATGGTCTAAATTCCCTTTGGACGGAATGAAGTACTGCAAAGCATGGTACCGATGCACTATTAAAATATTTTCAGTATCCCAAGCATACATTTGAATAATCCTAAATAGTAACTGGCTCAAAAATAAGTCGATTACACACATTTACACAGAAGTCATATGTTTTGTTTTTGTGGCACGATTAGTGCGCAAACCTGAATATATTCAGGAAAATATTCTTATTTTTTTATCATTTCGATCACTCTTCGACTTAATTAAAAAACTTACAACTCAAATCGTCTATAATTTGTGAAATAAGCGTAGAATAATAATCGAAATTTTCAAACTATACGGAGAAATTAAAAATAAAAACAATTTTTTTTTCACTGTTCATTAAATATAAGCCAAAGGCAAAACAAAATCAAAATTTGTGATAACCCGTGCACTGCACTAAAAGGTAGGCTCATCCATTTGTATCGAACAATATGTTTAGACGGACAAAAACTTTTTAATGTAGTTTGATGCCAACTAAAGTTTGGGTGGGTGCAATCCAAAATCGATCAATTAATTTTTGTTTGGACCAAGGTCTATTAAATGGACCTTGGTTTGGACAAAGTTAGACGGAGTTGCCATATCAATGTTTTATTTACATACTTATATTTACATTTAATATGGTGGCTTTGATTTTCCTTATATTTTTTTTCAAAACTTTTGAATTTTTTGTTTGTTTTTATTCTTGCTCCCTCAAATATTTAAAAAATTCCAATTTATTTTTTTTTATTTTGTCAAAAGATATAAGAACATATTTTTAGCTGAAAAAGTTCCTCTACTCTTGTCAGACTTTTACAAAAATAGAAAAAAATGCAACACTTTTACCGTTAACTTATTTACTAGTCAGTATGTATGTGTACCCATAAAGGGACATTTTGAAATTCAAACAAAAGGCTATTTTCATCATGGTTCATGTATGTTTTAATGTATGTATATACATACATATGTATGTGTATAGTAGTCACAACTCTATAATTAAGCCATAAATTGTAAATGTTTGCTTTTTTTGTTATTCATATGATTTACTTTACAAAGTTGTGTTTTAAAAACCATCAACCATTAAAAATATGTATTCATGTATGTTTGGCATAAATCTATGTTTGTTTTGTTTTTGCAGTTTGTTTTTTAAGATGGAGATTTGTAAATAAACAGGAGCGTAGAATAATTCTTTCCAAGGGGCATCTATATTTTTATAAAACCTAACCTTAAAGTGTTAAAAAATAATACCAACATTTACAAAGTAATGGTGTATTTTAGTTTAATAAAATTTATATACAAATTCTAATAGTTTTATTATTATACTAATAGCGGAACACACTGTTTGATGCAAACTACCCTTGCAAGTCGTACAGACCGTGCAAGTCTAGCAAACAATTTAACTTGTGCACGACTACAAAAACAAATTGTATTAAATTGCAGTTTGCATCACTTGAGCAAATATGCACAACTAAAAATCAGTGCAAAGTAATGTCACACAAATTTGCACAACAGATACACAATTTTTTTACTCTCAGAATTTAAAATCTTCACAAATTCAATTTCATACATGGCATTTTTTAACAAAAAAATTGTGATATTATATTTTTCCGTTGACTTAGGCATTGTAATTTATTTAAAATTAAATTATTTTCTTTTCGGAAAATATTAAAACACAGAATCTTACTTATTAATTTAAAAAAAGATTTGTTGTTTCTTAAATACCTAAAAAATCAGCTCGTTGCCATAAGTTTGCAACACACATGAAAAATGCACTCACGCTTGGTAGCAAAAAATTAGTGCATATTTGCACTAATTGCAAAAATGCTACCAAAAGTGAATTGCGCTAATATAAATTCCCGATCATCGTCCACCAGAAAGTTTTGTAAGCAGTGCAGACTTTATTCTCTTGCCGTATTGCATGGAAATGTTTAAATTATTTGCGTACGAAAACAACAAATTCTGTCTTCTGTACTGCTTGTTATTTCAGAAGTAAAAAAAGAAGACAGTAATTTTATACCCGCTCATTCTTCTCATTCCGTTTGTAACACAGCGAAATATCCATTTTAGACCCCATAAAGTATATATATTCTGAATCGGGGTTTTATTTTATGACGATCTAGTTATGTCCGTCCGTCTGTTGAAAGCACGATAAAGGTCGAAACGAAGAAGCTATGGGGCTCAAATTTTGCCAGAATATTTCTTCTACACAAGATTTGTTTAGTATTAAAAACGGGCTAAATCGGAATATTAGAAAGAGAGTTATAGCTCGTAATGCAAGAGTAGGTGAAAAAAACCATGTCCTTCCAACATCGACTAAAATGGATTTGTGTCCAAACGCATTAACGTAGAGCCATGAAAGTATATTTCTGAGTAAAAAAAAATATTTCTCCCTGAAAATGGCTTAAATCCATGAAATGGGAATGGAGTTATAGATCAAAATGTACGAAAATTTATACCACACATTGTATTTTTCAGTATATTTAGGGCCGTATTCATAAAAAATATTTTAGGTTTATTAAAGGCTTATCTGACAGATGTTGTAGAGAAATTTGTCAAATAAGCCTTTAATAAACCTAAAATATTTTTTATGAATACGGCCCTTAAAATTTAAAACCTTATAAAACTGACAAAACTAGATGTCCGATTTTGCAAACATTGCTTTTTGATCAAAGGCTTTGTTCTAACGAAAAATTAAAGTGACACGCCCACCTCCCATATAACGCTTTATCTTAAATTTATATAATTTCTCTATTAATAAAGATTTTGGAAGAATAAAAAACTTTTTATTAAAATATCTGAGTTAAATTTATTAGCAGAAATTATTTCGACACGCCTACTATAACGCCCACTTCTCACGTAATCTACTGTTAATGAAGTTTAAAGCTCATAAAACCAACAATATTAGAGGTATGATGATTTCAAGTCAATGTCATTGTTATGCCAGAAATTAAAGTTAACACGCCCACTTTAACGCCTACCTCCCATATAACGGTTTATCTTAAATTTATATTATTTCTATATGGACAAAGTTTTTGAAAGAATAAAGGACTATATTGAAATGTCTCAGTTATATTTATTAGCAGAAACTATAATGACACGCCTACTTTAAGGCCCACTTTAATTGAAAGACTAAATTTACGAAATTATTTTACTAGCGTATCGAAGTTAAACAAAGAAAGTGATACATATTTTAATATAAAAAGATTATTTTATAGTGATTACTGTCAATAACAAAATAATAAATTTTGTGCTTTAAAAGTACACAAAATTGGTGGTGGTTATAAAAGATTCGGCATAGCCTTGTTTCACTCTTAAAATACCAAAAAATATTATCTGAAGGCTTATAAGAAGGCTATAGCGGCCGCAAAAAGAAGTTCATGGAGAGACTTCTGCGGATCTATAGACAGCACTAGGGACACAGCGCGACTTAGTAAGATTCTAGCCAGGGATCAGTCAACTCCGACCTATATAAAAAGGGAAGATGACTCCTGGTCTGAATCTTCGGCTGAATCCCTTGATATCCTTATGAACACTCACTTTCCGGGATGCAGGGAGGTTGATACGGGAATCGTGAGTGCGGATAGGACCCATTCCGTGGTCGATGGGAACATATTTTCTTACGAGAGAATCTCGTGGGCGATTGATAGTTTCTCCCCATATAAATCACCTGGACCTGATGGAATTCTGCCACGTATGTTGCAGAGTGCCAAGGGATATGTTATTCCCTGGCTCCAGAGGATTTTCATGCTCTGCCTATCTCTAAATTATATTCCTGGGAATTGGAGAAGGGTCAGGGTCGTTTTTATTCCGAAGATCGGAAGGAGAAGTCATGATAGTGCGAAAGACTTTCGTCCGATTAGCCTTTCATCTTTTCAGCTTAAAACACTGGAACGACTCATCGACTCTCATATCAGGCAGCGACTGGAGGGAACGACGCGTTTGTCGGGCATGCATGCCTATCTTAAGGGACGCTCTACGGAGACGGCTCTACATGAGGTCGTGGGGACTATAGAGAGGTCTCTCGAATTCGGGCAGTATACTATGGCAGCCTTCTTAGATATAGAAGGGGCCTTCAATAACGTAACCACCCTTGCGATTCAGCATGCCTTCACTGGTCTAGATGTTGAGGAGTACATCAGCAACTGGCTAGTGTCCATGCTGAGCACAAGGGTGGTTATTGCTAATCTTGGTAACACCACTATGTCAAGGCTAGTGGAGAGAGGTATACCTCAGGGCGGTGTGATCTCTCCACTGCTTTGGCTTATTGTTGTTAACAAGATTTTTATTGAACTGGACAATAGCTTAATAAAGGTCGTGGCTTATGCGGACGATGTTGTGATACTGGTATCGGGACTGTTTCCGGACGTGATTAGTGATATCATGTCCGACGCCTTGAGATTACTAAGAAACTGGGCCACGGACAGCGGTCTAGTAGTAAATCCAAGCACAACGGAACTGGTACTGTTCACAACAAAGACCAAGATTCCAAGCTTCAGACCACCGAGGTTGGGGAACTGCGAAATTCCCCTATCGGATAGGGCGAAATATCTGGGTATTATCCTGGACTCTAAATTGTCATGGAAGCTGAACGTCCAGCACAGGGTGAAGAAGGCTACGGTGGCCTACTACACGTGTCGTGGGATGTTTGGTAGGAAATGGGGACTTACCCCCAACATGATTAAATGGATGTATACGGCCGTAGTACGTCCGATTCTCACTTATGGATCTCTGGTATGGTGGACTGCAACAGGGCGTAAGTATGCTGTGGATCAGTTGTATAGAGTACAGAGATCGGCGTGCATTGGGATAACGGGAGCGATGCGAACTAGTCCTTCGGAGGCGCTGAACACTATGTTGCATCTCGTTCCCATAGATATTCATATATTGGCCACATCCGCAAGTAGTGCGGTGAGGCTTAATGCGACTGGATGTTGGAGGTCGAGGACGTATGTCCATGCGAGTATATTGGCCACGCTGCCTTCGAGCGTGAATCAACCCTCTGACTACATTACGCCCTACATGGATTTTGATGGGGCGTTCAGGGTTCTTATTTCCTCCAGGAGAGAGTGGAATGGGGGTCGCATTTTGGGGAGTTTTGACACCAGGATCTATACTGACGGTTCGAGGATGGAATGTGGTGTTGGATCTGGTGTCTTCTCTGATGGACCGGAGATTGAACTCTCCTTCCGTCTTCCGGATGATTGCAGCGTTTTTCAGGCGGAAGTACTCGCTATCAGGGAAGCATGTAGGATACTGAATGACGGGAATATCCACGGGAGCATTGGAATATTTGTCGACAGTCAGGCGGCACTCAGGTCATACATTATTACGTCTAAATTAGTTGGCCAATGTAGAAAGGAACTGTCAAGGCTTGGTCAGCGGGCTGACGTTACTCTAGTTTGGATTCCTGCGCATAAGGGCCACTATGGTAACGAGCGTGCTGATGAGCTAACCAGGGGAGGATCTGCTCTGGATATCTCTAATGCAATTGCAGTTGCAATCCCGTTGGGGACTATTAAGAGCAGAATCTCCAGACACTTTCTCCGGAAGGCTGATAACAGGTGGCGTGGGCTGAGCACGTGTAAGGTGGCACGGCTTACGTGGCCCTCTTTTGATGCACGACGTACATTGCAACTTACCAGTCGGAGTCGGAGGGACATATCGAGGTTGCTGGCGGTATTGACGGGTCACTGGATGTTAGGCAAACATGCAAGTCGGCTCGGACTCCCATCGAACGACCATTGTCGCAGTTGTCTGGATAGAGAGAAGGAGGAATCGGTTTTCCACTTTCTCTGCGAATGTCCTGCACTGGCGGCTAAGAGACACAGATTTCTGGGCGAACATATACTAGATGGCCTCTCTGCGATATCTGAAGTTGGACTGAATTATCTACTGAGATATCTCAGGGCCACGGGGTGGATCTAGTACCCTTACTCTTGGATTTTATTCTGAGATACACTAGAAGCTGACGAGTGATGTGGTCCTGTCAAAACGGAGTCATACAGACTCTACTTGACTGTTGGCGTGCAGCGAACTACCACGATAACCAACCAACCAACCAAACATTGTTTTATTTTGTTTTTAATTTGCTAAAAACTTTTGAATGCAACGACCGATCAAAGAGTGCTGATGATGGAATCGTAGCTGGTTTCGAAAATGCATTCCACTCGGCTAATTTTCAGATTATTCTTTCATTGATCACAATTGAAAAAATTCTTTATAAAAATAAGATTGTTAATATGAACTCAAGCCTGATTAAAATTTAAAATATTAGTCATTTTTGATATTCTATTTGCTTGACAATTAATATTATTTGACGTTAACCAGTACAACCGATACAACAGAAATTGTTTTAACAAATAAATACATCAAAACTAAATTTCAATAGACGACTCAAAACTAAATGGGGAGTTGCAAATTAAAATGAAAGCTTATGAATAGAGGAGTCGATTAAGCCCTGACCGTTTGTCCGTGTGTTGGTTGAAATCAACTTTAAGAAGCAACCATATGTTCTTCAGGTCTGTGTATGGTATCAGTCTTTTGGAAATATCCGGGAATGAATCCCTATTGAAATTCAGCACAATCGCCCGATAACTTTCTGAGATATGAGCAAATAAACACGGCTGCCTCTGTTTTTTTTATATTTTTACCACCAAAATTAAAATTGTTCAGCCATTGAATAATTTATAAGTACGTACCTTTGCTACTATTTGTAGATATTACATGCCTCTAGAGATAGTCGTGTACAATTTTGGATAAATCGGGCTATAGGCAAACAAATTTTTTTTTAAATATATATTCTAAAAATTTACAAATTTTTTAGCTTGTAGACAACCGAGAGAGTCAATATTGGTATCATCTGAAAGGACTTGACTAGAACAATAAAAGCACCATAAAAAACTTGAAATTTATGGTGGCCGCCACTACAAAATGGCGGACAATAAATTTATATATGAGCCAGATCTGGTATTTTAAAATGTAACTTCTTGAACCCCCTCAATATTGGTATCAAATTAAAGGGCTTGACCAGTAGAATACAGTAAATTATTCTAAAATGTAAAATCCAAAATGGCGTCTAAAACAAAATGGCGGATAAATTTTTTTAACCCCATCAATATGGGTATCAAATTAAAGGGCTTGGCTAGTTGAATACACTTAGCTACCCAAAAATTCAAAATCAAGGATGGCATCGGAAATAATAAAGAACAAAAGGGAATAACATGAAATATAGGTTAAGCTACGATGTGAGATTATACCTATGTACATGATGGTGAAGGGTATTATCAGATTCGGCACGGCCGAATATAACACTTTTACTTGTTTTTACTGCAACGTTTCTGCATTTTTTTATATTTGGTTTGTGTTAATGAAACAAAGTCTTTCAAAGTTTTTATTGTTGTAGTTTGTCTTGTACTTTTATTTGAGCATAAACATGTTTCTTGTAGCTTGTAGTAATTTTCTATGCAAATTTGTAAAATTAGTTAGTAGTTTTTAAAGAAAACTAGTATGTATTTTGCTTGAATAATAAAGAAAATGCACTCACTTTGATTTTCATTCCATTTTTTTCTATTCATAAAAATACTAAAAAATTAGAGTTTTTGATGTCTGTATTCTTGTGGGGAAAATATAAAATAGGACTAACCTAATTTAGGTGAGTTATTTACAGATTTTGTTTATTTTATTTTCAATTAGATTCATATATATCGTCGTATAGAAAGTTAAACATTTGAATAGCTTTTCATAACTTATAAAGGGTGGTCCAAACAAAACGCACAATGTTAATTGTAAATAAAACAAAAAGTTTTCAGAGAATTATCTTAATTTTTTCTTTTTTAATTAAGATAGAAAAATCTATGACAATTATACTGATGTAAAACAAAATATCGGCAAAATGCTAGCCAGGGCTTTGGTACCATACTTCTATCCGATTGATACATAATTAAGATTCAATGTCGTTAATGTGCCGTATTTTTTTGTCCTTCATCACTTGCATTTTTTTTGCGTAGTGACGTACACTTTTTCTTTTAAAGATTCCAAAGAAATAAGTCCAACAGTGTCAAATCCAGTGAACGAAAAGAAACGAAACACAGTACAAATCATCTAAGTCAGAAACTTTTCAATTTTCATGAATCGTTTTGTTTGCGAGCAAAACAAAACCACAAACTTTTCAATGCAAAAGAGCATAAACAAAACAATTCGGGTTTTGTACTTAGGCTTTGCTTTGACGGTATGTTTCGTTTGAGTACGAAACAAGAATGAAACGTTTGCAAACGTTTGCAGAACAAAAAGATTATAACAATCATAATAACAATGCACCATTATCAATTCGCAAACTATAGTCAGTGACTTCATATCGTTATTAGGATCATAAAATTAATGTAGGTAGGTAAATTGTTAAAAAATTTCCAACAACAAGCAGCAATAAACATGTAGATTTTTTCATATAAAGAGCAAATCAATCAGCAAACGTTTTGAAACGTTTGCAGAAAGTATTGTACTGTATTGTTTTGCATGTTACATATTGAAGCTGAGTACTTTTCGATTCTGGTTTTGTTTGCACTCATAGTACAAAACAATATGCATGTACCGTTATCCTGGGTTTTGTTTCGTTTTGTTTTCCCTCTCTGAAATGATCGAAACAAAACTATTGGAAACGTTTCCTTTTGTTTGTTTTCGTACTCTGGTCAAATCACATGATTGTGGCGGCCAATTAACATCGCCACGACGTGAGATACAACGGCCATTGTATTTTTCTCGCGCTAAAGAGCCATTGCTTCGTTGGCTGTGTGACGCGTGGCACCATCCTGTTGGAACCACATATCGTCCAGGTTCAAAAAGTATGTTATCATCTATCGAACACCATTTACGGTTACTGATTGCCGATCCATTTTCGAAGAAGTACGACCCGATTACGCAGCGCATTTGTCGGCTTATTGACGACACTTGAAATGGTCAGAAGACTTCAGCTCTTGAGTCAATTGCACCTTGCAAGCGTGTAAATTAAAATTTTTATTCAAAATTCGCATCAGTGATGTTCGTGAGATGTTCAATTGTTGGACACGACGACTAGTCAAGATTGATCGCTCTTTTGCCACACTATCGTGAACAACAGCAATATTTTTCGCAGAACGAACTGGGAAAGCATTCAAATGTGTTTTCACATTTCCTACAGACCCGGGTTACTGAAATTTGCACGCAATTCTCTCGATCGTGGACACATTTGGCCGATATCATGAAGTGTATCAAATGCATTTTGATTCGAACTACCATTTTCGTAAGAGGCCTCAACAATCTTAAAGTACTGCTTAATTGTGCACCTCTAAATTGCTGAATTTGTTTAGCAAAACTTGACGTTCAAGTGAGACTCACAATTAACATCGTGCATTATGGTTGGACCACCCTTTAATATGCGTTGAAAAACTTCTGTTTGCATAAACCTATACTTTTAATATAAACTTGTGCTTAAGTTTATCGATGTAAAGTACAATATTGCATGTAATAAATTGGCAGCTTCTTTTTTTTTATCCTAAAATACAAATAAATGAAAACAGAAAACTGGTAAGAAATATCGTTAAATATTGCAGCTTGCCTTAAAACGAGTAGTGTTACTGAAATTATTATTATTTTTTTTCAACACTAATTTTATGGTTTTTCTATTTAAATTGACATTTACTAATGGTGTAGATGGCTCAAAACAGAAAATAACACACACTATTCATAAAACACTCCAAAATTATTAACATATTTAATTAACGCAAAAAAAAAAAAAAGAAGTAAAACTATTGAACTTATTAGAGGGTATTTTTTTTCAAAGTAAGTGTTTTTGGGTCAGTGCGCGTGTCGAGCCCCTTGTCGTTTTATTTAAAGATTGTATATTGTTGTTTTTTTTGATGAGTTCTTTACAATGACCAGCAATTAGCATAATCGTTGTTGTTTGTTAAAATAGCACAGTCACACAACTTCACGTACGTTAAGTATGCGCCAAGTGAACAAACAATCTTTCAAACCAGTACTCGTGTATGCATCTTTAGCTAAAGTTTAGGGTAAGAAATATATTGTTTTTTTTTATTTCCAATTCCGTCTTGGCCTCTTCTTTTAGCTGTAGTGAGAAATGATGACCCTTTTTTTTATATAAATTTTTCTTTTGGTTGGTTTAACCCTTTGTGCCAAATTTAATTATTATGCATATAATATTGCTGATAAATATCTTGGACTTAAGCTTATTTCACAATTGCTTATATTAACTCATATCTGTACATGTACATGTATATTCAAAAACATGATACTTAAAAATTATGAAAGCTAATAATTTATAAATGAATTATGGAGGCTATTTTGAAATTAAGGCGAGAAATTCTCTCATAAAAGTTTGTGTATTTTAATGGTGTTTGTTATTTACTATCATTCTTATAGAACTTGCAATATTTATACGGATAAAAAATGTAAAACCTAAAAGTTATATTTAAAATAAATAGATTATCTAGTAGAAAGTTTAGTTTCTCTCTCTTATAAACCTGCTTACAAGAGACAAGAGGCATAAGTGTCATTTATCTTTAAGTTTTATTTAATTACATAATTCACTTTTTCACTACAGCGAAAAAAAGATTAATCTAAATTTAAGTTTAGCATAAACTTAATTTTAGTTTATTGAATTTCCTAAATATAAGTTCAAATAAACTTAAATATAGAAAATTTAACTTCATATCAAACAAGTAAGAGTGCTATATTCGGCCGCGCCGAATCTGATTATACCCTTCACCATCATGTACTATATTTCATGTTACTCGCCATTTTTCTTTATTATTTCCTACGCCATCCTTGATTTTCAATTTTTACGTAGTTAACTGTATTCTTCTATTCGAGCCCTTTAAATTGATACCCATATTGATTTGTTCATTTTGATTTAGACGCCATCTTGAATTTTACATTTTTAAATAATTTACCGTATTCTATTGGTCAAGCCCTTTTATTTGATACCAATATTGAGAGGGTTCCAGAAGTTACATTTTAAAATACCAGATTCGACCTATATACAAATTTATTGTCCGCCATTTTGTAGTGGCTGCCAACATGAATTAAATTTTTTTTATAATACTTATATTGCGCTAGTCGAGTCCTTTCAGATGATAGCAATATTCCCTCTCTCGGTTGTCTACAAGAAAAAATTGATTTTCGTTTGTAAATTTTTGGAATATATATTTAAAAAAAAAATGTTTGCCTATCACTTTACCAATTAGAGCCTGCTTTATCCAAAAATTTTCACGAATATCTTTACAGACATATTATCTATAAATAGTAGCAAAGGTACTTATAAATTATTCTATGGTTGAACAATTTTAATTTTGATGGCAAAAATATGGGAAAAATCAGAGGCGGTCGTGTTTACTTGCTCATATCTCAGAAAGTTATGGGCCGATTGTGCTGAATTCCAATAGCGATTCATTCCCGGATATTTGCAAGTGTTTTATCATACACAGATCGGAGGAACATATAGTTGCTTCTTAAAGTTGATTTCAACTAACACACGTGCAGACGGTCAGGGCTTAAACGACTCCTCTATTCATAAGCTTTCAGAAAATATATATTTTATGGGGTCGGAAATGATAATTGTAGAAACTACAAACGGAATGCTATATCCATATACCCTTGTGCACCACAGGTGAAGGGTATAAAAAAAAATGAAATGATATTGAATATTGATTAATTGCAATTAAATTATTATTTAACAGAAGATTTCGATGTATGTATGTATGTATGTAGGTATGTCGAATGCATTAAAAATTATGAACAATTGTGGCAAAACTATTAAAATATGAAATATTTATTACCTTAAAAATCATATAATTTTGCACCTTAAAAAATCTTTGCTCCAAAACTTATATCTAAAAATTCACTTGTCGCAGATCACGTAAAATCCCAAACGACTGACTTCCATACATATGTACATACAAAGTTTCCCATTAAATAAATTAAAAAGCAATAGGTACGAAGCAGCTTCTAAAAAAATAAAGAAATACGAAGAATTTCTCAAAACAGCCACTGTTTTACTAATACGGGAACACACATACACCCGTACAAATATTCATCCAAAAACCATTTGGTTGCCAGTAGAGTTGTGTAAACAGACAGTGCATTTAGTTTTATAATCACATTTATTCTAAAGCTTAAAGGGTTTTCTCGTTTTCATTTATTTTTTATACCCTTCACACAGTGAAAAAGGGTATATATAGGTTTGTCATTCCGTGTGAAATTTCTACAATTTTCATTTCCGACCCCATAAAGTATATATTTTCTGAAAGCTTATGAATAGAGGAGTCGATTAAGCCCTGACCGTCTGTCCGTCTGTCCGTCTGTCCGTGTGTATGTTGAAATCAACTTTTTGAAGCCTCCCGACATAGGTTGGACCCGGGTAAGGTATTAAAATATCAGAAATATTCGGGAGTAGATCGGTATTGAAAATCAGAAACATCGGTACATAAACAACTGAGATATGAGCAAAAACCCACGACCACCTCGATTTTCTTTTCATAAAAACAACATTACAACAACAACATACATACATACAAACGTGTATACTGGTTAGAGAAAACGTGGCATCGAATCCCAGCTGAGGCAAAAAAATTTTTTTTTAAATTTTTTTAAAATTTTTTTTAATTTTTTTTTTATTTTTTATTTAATATATTATATATATTTTTATTATTATTTTTTTTTTTTTTTTTTTTTAATTTTTTTTTTATTTTTTTTTTGTTTTATATATATTATATATGTATATAATAATTTTTTTTTTTTAATTTTTTTTTTAAATTTTTTTTTTTAAATTTTTTTTTTATTTTTTTTTTTTTTTTTGTTTTTTTTAACATACATACGTGAATTTACTGTTATTGCATGACTACACGTTGTGAAGGGTATATAAGATTCGGCACGGCCGAATATAGCGCTTTTACTTGTTTTTATTTGTATTTTTTTTTTCTTTATGATTTTTACAAAGCGATAGTGCAAACACAAAATGTTAATGAGCAATTTGAGATTGTGCGAAAAGATTTCATTATTTAAGTTAAATTTTTTAAAAGATTTTTGTTGTTGTTGCTGTTGAACAGAAACGAAAATAAGGGAAGCAGCAAGACAATACAAAATACGATTTTTTGTGAATGAATGAATTAAAAGTTATTTGAAGAGCAAAAGTTTTAAGAATGAAAAAGTTTTTAATTGGCATTGTATTTACTTGTAGCATCACCGTATAAATAAATTATTTTTTTTATTTTAAATAAAATAATTATAATCTTGGAAAAAGCATATTTTAAAGCAATAATTTTGTTTAGTGAAAAAAGACAGGTCGTTAGGTTATTATCAATTTATATAAGTAACTTCACCGCACAAAATTACATCAACAATCTCAGCAATTGTGAACAGAGATGCCACGTTGTGCGTAAGTTGGTAGCTTGGTTGGTTTGTCCTAGTATTTTAACACAAAATTATAAAACAAGTAACAGTGCTATATTCGGCCGTACCGAATCTTATATACCCTTCACAACGTGTAGTCATGCAATAACAATTGTTTGTATCACCATTCATCTCATATAAAATACGTACATACCATATGGGACAGTTATGAACAAGTAATGATAATAAAGATCATTTGTTAACCATGTTTTTTCTCTGCGTGTAGAATTCTCATTTTAGTAGGTAAATTAGTTGAATTTCTTCACTGTGTCTACTTAAGTCTATTTACCGGTAAATCTCTCTTTATACGTACAGAAATGATACACGCAACAAATTATTTTTGGATCTTCGACTTTCGATATGGTATAGTATGTGTACTTGTGGAGCCTTACTTCTTATATTAAATTATTGTTATATATAAGTAACAATATGTAATATAAAATATAGATTTATATGTACCATAATGTATATTAAGAATATAAGTATAAATATCAAAAAAATATATTTTTTTATTCTTTCTCTAAACAGGGTAAATAATTTATTTATTTATTTAATTTTATTACATAAATAACAAATTTCAATTATAGACATGATCAAATTAATTAAAATAAATTTTGAAAATTATGGAAATTTTAATTTATTTTTAAATACTGTTTTAATTGATAATTTTTTTTAAAATTTTTTCAATTAAAATTATTAATTTTCATTTAATTAATAGTATTATTTTGTTGATTGGAGCAAAATTAAACAATTTTTTAATTAATAATATTTATTTCGTAATTGAAATTCATATTTATTTTTTTCTGTGTCAAGATATTGAATTTACTGTTGAAAAGGAATGTGATTTAAAACTTTCCTATTTAGACGCATAAATAATAATAAGAGGGGAAAAAAGGTTATTAATCGACTGGTACCAAAAATTAACATCCTCAGGAAGGATCATTACTTACTATTCGAAACAGCCCAAAAGAATTATTATCAACACAGCTTTAAATCTAATAGAGAGGATACTAACTATAAGTGACTTAGTATTTCATAAGGAAAATAAGAAGAAAATCATAGATTGGAGGATAATAATTTTCCTATAAAAATAACTGCCACTGGAGCTGCCATTGCATAAAATGTGAGTTAATTAGTAAAAAAAAATTAAATGTATTGAGTTTTCGAACTGTTAGTGGCATGTGTAAACGCTAGGTTACCCGTCTTGTAATTAAAACTAACATTAATAATCCACCACAAAATATTCTATTAGGCTAAACATGAATATTCAAAATCTTGTACATTTTTTGCAGAAATGTCTATTATGCATTTAAACACTTTTTATGCAAAAAGTCTGGTGAAAAAACCACGAAACTATTTTATCAATATTATAATATCAGAAAAATAAAAGATATTAACATGTTTAGGGTGGACAACAACTGGTCACTTATCACTTTAATATTCAACTTAAATAAAAACGAAGGAAAAAAGGCTAAAGTGACAACATGTTCCTTTTTGTGACACATTCCGGGTTGCGTCAAACAGTATTCATTTAAGAATATAACACTAACGGGCAATAGTAAACAAAAAACTATTTTAAAAACAAAATGACAAACTGTAATTTTCGCTTGAGTGATGAAAATTGGTATTCAAAAGTTGTTTTTTTGTGCTTGATAAAGTGCAAATTATATTAGTTTTGTTGTTTGCTGAAAAAAAAAACAGAATTATTGTTAGCTTTTTAATGCATTTCTCTTGTTGTTTTTTTGTTGGCATTATTTAAATACCTACTGTATTCTGTTTTTTATAATTTTTTAATATATTTTTATATGTCTGGCACCTTATTAAAATTTAATATTTATGTTTTTATTATTTACATACAAATTCTAAAGTATGACATTCATAAATTAAGAAAAAAGAAGCAGAAATAAAAATTCAATTTTATTTTAAACTAGCCAAACCCGGCGCACGTTGCTACGCCCCTTAATGAATCGAAATCCATTCTGAATTTTAATTGAATATCAAGTGCAAAAACCTAAAAATTATAATTTTTTTATGGGCGTGGCATTGCCCACTTTTCTAATCACGAAATTGTAAAGTCATAACAGCTCAATATGTGTGCAAAGTTTCAGAAGAATCGGACCAGTGCAAGTACCTCAAAATTATAATTGTTTTAATGGGCGTGGCCCTGCCCACTTTTCTAATCATGAAATTGTATAGTCATAACAGTCCAATACGTGTGCAAAGTTTCACGAAAATCGGTACAGAGCAAGTTCCTCAAAATTATAACTTTTTTTATGGGCGTGGCCCTGCCCACTTTTCTAACCACGAAATTATTTAGTCATGACAGCTCAATACGTGTGCAAAGTTTCAGGAAAATCGGTCCAGTGCAAGTACCTCAAAAACTTTTTTTATGGGCGTGGCCCACTTTTTTAATCACGAAATTATAAGGTCATGACAGCTCAATATCTGTGCAAAGTTTCAGAAAAATCGGTCCAGTGCAAGTACCTCAAAATTAAAACTTTTTTAGGGGCGTGGCCCCGCCCACTTTTCTTATCACGAAATTATTTAGTCATGACAGCTCGATATGTGTGCAAAGTTTCAGAAAAATCGGTCATGCGCAAGTAGCTTAAAATGCTAACTAATTTTTTATGGGCGTGGCCCCGCCCACTTTTTTTCACCCATAAACACTCCCTGGTATGTGTACAACAACTTACCAAAGTTTCAGCCCGATCGGTTTTACAGTTTCGGAGTCTATAGCTAACACACACACACACACACACACACACACACACACACAGAGTTTCACTTTTATATATATAGATACAAAATTGTAACCCTTTTTGTGGTAGTGGTAATTATTGTATGAAGGTATGCAGTTGTTGTTGTTGTTACTGTTTTGTCGGTTCAAGCATTTTTATGATAAGTTTTATTATTGCAATTTGCAATTAAATTCGCAGTAAAATGCAGTTAAAGTGTTCGTTTGGCCATGGTAATTAATCATGTTCCCGTTTGAATTTCTCCTTCTGCATTTTGTATTTTAGTTTTTTTCTTATATTTTAAAATATTTTTAAGTAAGTAAAACTATAAATTATGCCTACAAATAATTATTAAGTGAATGTTTAATACGTACTACCTATTGTGACGCACTGCCAACTACACAGAAAAAAAAAATAATGCTTTAAATTTTTTAATTAAATGATTAATTGATTTATTCCTAAGTCTGAACTACATATATTTTTAATTAATTTAAATAATTTTTTCGATTCATATTAATTTTTTTTTTAAATTTTTTTCAGTTGAAAAAAAAATTGATAATACCCTTCACCATCATGTACATAGGTATAATCCCACATCGAAGTTTAACCTATATTTCATGTTATACGCCATTTTTTCTTTATTATTTCCGACGCCATCCTTGATTTTGAATTTTTACGTAGTTAACTGTATTCTACCAGGCCCTTTCATTAGATGCCCATTTTGATGGGATTAAAGAAATTTGTTCCGCCATTTTGTTTTATACGCCATCTTGGATTTTACATTTTTTAATAATTAACTGTCTTCTAATGGTCAAGCCATTTCATTTGATACGAATATAGAAGGTGTTTAAGAAGTTACATTTTACAATACCAGATTTGGCCCATATATAAATATATTGTCCGTCATTTTGTAGTGGCGGCCGACATGAATTTAAATTTTTTATAGTGCTTATATTGCGCTAGTCAAGTCCGTTCAGATGATAGCAATATTGACTCCCGGTTGTCTGGAAGCTCCCCCCGGGGGGCACAGATCCTTGGTCATTCTTCCAGGCCTTGGTGTTTGCCAGCTCGCTGTAAAGAGGTGAGCCAACACCTCTGGCTTCTTGGAGCCATAATTTGGAAGAAAATAATCTCTGGTCGGAGACTTTTCTAGGCTGACCAGAGACCGAAACTATCTGGTACTACGGTAATCAGTAAGCCCCAGGACTTTGCTCTGTCTGATTATTGGTGAGGTCTCTTCGGAGTACACGTGGTGGCTCTGGTTATTTCAAGCGGAAAACGGATACAGAAGTGAGGGCTGATGACTGTCCTTTGGGCAGTCTTCGGATAACACGAACGTTTTTGGGTGCTGTTGCCATCTCAACAGAACGGAGCGAATGGTGAATTTCAGTCCACGTCTCGTTCGGGAAGTGGCTATTCTGTGAGCCAATTCGGCATCCTTCCTTGAACTCCCACTGAATGGTTGCTGATTGGTTCAATCCGAAAGCGAAAAACCCTTTAAGGGATTAGATAGCCCAAACTCCTGAGCAAGGTGCATTCATATGGTACCAAAAACAGCCTATGATTAAATTGCAACCTGTGGCATGCTGAGGAGTACAGCATTGTTACAGGGGCAATGGTTGGAGGCACGGCTCCAACCCAGTGGTTAAGACCACCGTCGGATTAAGACATTCAATGTCGGTGCCGACGTTAATCTTGATCACGTCTGTCTAGAAGCTGAAAAATATTGATTTTTGTTTGCAAATTTTTGGAATATAAGTATATTTTTCAAAAAAAATTTTTGCCTATAACTTTACCGATTAGAGCACGCTTTATCCAAAAATTTTCACGAATATCTCTAAAAGCATATTATCTACAAATAGTAGCAAAAGTACCTATAAATTATTCTATGGCTAATAAAATTTAATTTTGGTGGTAAAAATATGGGAAGAAACAGAGGCAGTCGTGTTTATTTACTCATATTTCAGAAAGTTATAGGGCGATTGTGCTGAATTTGAATAGCGATTTATTCCCGGATATTTCCAAGAGATTGATACCATAATCTGAGGAACATGTGGATGCTTCTAAAAGTTGATTTCAACCAACACACGAACAGACGGACATACATATATGGCTTAATGGACTCCACTATTCATAAGCTTTTAGAAAATATATACTTTATGGGATCGGAAATGAAAATTGTAGAAATTACAAACGGAATGACAAAGCTATATATAATTCTGTGGCTTGGAGCTAAAAGGGCCAATGTCACTTTTTTGCTCTTTTGAGTTAATCATTGCATTAGATTTGTTTTCTTGCTCTTTTTCATTATGGTAAAACAGATAAAGTCATACTAAACCCAGAACAGCTTCAGAAATAAAATGCTGGCCAATGTCACTATGAAAGCATCTATAAAAGTAAAAGTTCAATTCCAATTTTCTCAAAAGTCAATTTTTTGACATTGGCCCTTTAAGCTCCAAGCCACAGAATTACCCTTGTGCACCACAGGTAAAGGGTATTAAAAACAAAATATCGACATGAACGACAATCCACTAGCACGGTTGTTCATACACAGCGAGATTCATTAGCGAATTTTTATGTTAAGTTATTTACTTATAAGTTTCTAAGTTTAAAGTTTTTAAAGTACGGTGTCACTAAAATAACATTGCTATGCTTAATTCCCTTTGTCACGCGGATCAATGAAAATTTTATTTACGATAATTTCGGTCAAATTACAACTGGTTCTATGGCAATAATTCATAGACGAAAATGTCATGGTGATAATGTCCCTGAAAATACGCCAAGAATATCAAATGTTATTGAAACATTTATCTTACATACTGTTACCTGATATTAAACCACATAAATACAGGATAGGTGACATTTAGCATTCATACACTCATACATAGTACATGCATATGTGTGTAACATGTATCTTTCTCGTTTTGTTGTGCATGTGAAAACTGTAATTAAATGAAAATTATATGAGCATTTAATAATAATGATGTTATTAAAAAAAAAACGACATTAACTTTAAAGTAAAAAATGCAATAAAATATATACAATACATGTTTGGTGTATTCGCAGCAACACCTGAATGTCGTATTGTCATAAATTCCTAAATTTTTTGAATTAATAAAAAGTTGTGTGTTGTTAATTGTGAAAATGCTTAAACTTTTTAAACTCTTGCCAAATTATGACACTATGACAATACAACACTTAGGACACCATGTGAATTCATTAATTATTACATAGAAATATTATAGAAAGATATCGAAAGAAGTGCAGTTCCAATCATAAAGTGGGTGTGTTATAACACGAAAAATGTCATAATCATTGCTACCGCAATGAATAAGTGAATTTATGTTTTTTTTTTAATAAAAAAATATTTAGAAATACAAAATTGAACTTAAAAAGCATCAACCAACATTATTAAAAGCTTTTTTCAAGTTTATTTAAAAACATTGCTATCAGTTTTTTTTTCAATATCAAAAGCCCGACACAATTGAACAACATGCAGGAGATCTTTTAAAAGGTTTTAAGTCGAATTTAAAAGACCACATGCTGACATAAAATTTTTATGTTTTTTTTTTTTTTTAATATCAATATGAATGCATTTGTTCACAATTGATATTATTTAAGAACTGTTTTTCGATCTGAATTTTCCAAAAGAATTTTTATTAGGTACAGAAGTACACAAAAATGCCTCTAAGGGCCATTATTACAACTTGCCTTTAGTTAAATGTAGGATTTTTTGCGTCCGATAAATAGTTTAGCAATATTACAACTTCCACTTTTTAATGTAATTATTGTTAACAATAATAATATTTAATAGATAAATAAATGATAAATGAGGGCTTTATAATGCAAAGCCATTTATCGGTCCAACAAAATCCTGCCTTTAACTAAAGGCAAGTTGTAATAATGGTTCTAAGACTAACAGCCATACCTAAATTCAAGCTTTAGCGTGGGAGTTTTTTTGTTCCAACAACAGAATTTTAGCGCCTTCAACTTAATGTTCTTACTTAGGTATGTATGTAAATAACAGACCTTTTGAGATTATAAAAAGGACTTCATGTTACCTTGGCGCTCAACAATGTGATTCTCTTAGTCAAGCAAAAATGAAAGAATTGTTTTTAGAAACAATTTTTGACGGCAAAAAAAATCGGGTAAGATTTCAATTGAATTTGATTACAAAAATTTGGGCCCTGTAAATACATGCATAGCTATATAAAGGGCCATTAGAAGCTTAAATTTATAAATGCAATAAAACAAAACAAAAAAAAAAAACGGTTTGAAAATTTTCCAAATTTAGTTTTTTGTTGTGAAGCACAATTGTTCCGGTTAGAAGTGAAATATATTTCATTCATATGGCTGCCGTGGCTGTACTCACAGTACCCCATTCTATCGGACTAATTTTCGAGTGTATAGGGTTGTATCTCGGCAATGGCATCACGAATGTTGGCTTTCAAATGCTCAATGGTATCTGGTTTGCCTGCATTACACTTGTCTTTAACGGCAACCCACACAAAATAGTCCAACAGTATGAAATCACAGCTTCTTGGCGGCCAATTGACATCACCATTTCGGCTAATTAAACGGCTATCAAACGTTGTAATAAATCAATTGTGACATAAGATGTGTGGCAAGTTGCACCATACTGATGAAACAATTTATCGTTCACACTAATACCACGAAGAGCGGTCATAAAGAATTCGGTTATCATGATGCGATAGGTATCACCATTGACCATAATAGTTGCGCCGCCCACATTTTTAAAGAAATATGTGTCCCACAAGCCGCATCAAACAGTCACTCGTAATGGGTGCATTGACAAAACCACGTTTGGGTTTTCAGAGCTTCAAATACGGCATTTCTCTTATTAAAGTACCCACCAAAACGAAAATGAGCTTCATCCGAAAAGATGATTTTTTTTAAATCGACTTCATCGTGCAGTTTCTCCTTGGCCCATCTTTGTTTTGGAAATTAATTTCTAATAAATCCTAACGTTTCGAAAGCGTAAATCGATTTATTTCGTTCAGCGGAGATAATATACTGAATTTTTGTGACAGAATAAAATGGCATAAGTGTTGCCAGATTAGAAATAACCGCTGGTTAAAATTTCAAAATTTATAATTATAGGAACGGGTAGATGTATATCGCTTGTAGTGGTCTTAACTGTGACTTTCAAGTCTACTTTTAAATATTTAGTTACAAATAATTAAACTTTTTTTAAATCAGTTTAAAACAAACAGTAGTGGATTGCAATCGGGAATTGGTAACGTAAGTTGGATACCAATACTGATCGATCTATGCTAATATGCTACATTTGATTTATTGCCGATATAATCTTGCCCTTCCATTAAACTTATTTCGATATTTAAGACAATCATCGAAATTTAAATTTCTTTAATCGTGTGAAGACTCGGCGGTAATTTGAAGGATGTCATATCCCATACATAGTTCATACTTGGGTCTTGGGTAAGTAGGAAAAATATCGTAGCAGACCACTGCCATTTTTGGTCCTTTCTCGATCTCCTTCGCTGCTCAGTAGTGATTTCAAGGTTACAGATAAGCATCCTTCTCTGAGTCCCATGTCAGCACCGATAATGGCTCTAGACTGGAAAACGATTTTACACTACCGATTCCTTTAGACTAAGCTCATCTATAGCATCCAAACTGTATGCCTCTGATTCTCAATCTTTTGCTAGTCAAGGCTGTACATTTGCATAATATATGCGCTGCTGTGTCAGCATCCTCCAGGCACATTCTAGTATATAGTATATCAGCATCTTTTGCAGATCATATTCAAAGTTTCCATATCTCGTAAGGAAAGCAGTTATTATCGTACTCGAATTAAGACTAAGTATCTTTAAGGCACCTCTGTTAGGCTCTTTGAGCAGCATACGATCCTGTCTTCAAATGATTCAATCTATCCAACCTCGCAGCACCATAGAGTATACCCATGGAAAGACCTTTGCCCGCACCAACCCATCACCCAGATCAACTCAGGGTTCTGGTTCACTGAATGTTGCCACATATTTCATTTTCGGCCGTTTCATAACCAACTACGCCCACGAGTCCCTTTACCCAACTTAGCGTCACCGAATTTATAATAGCGCTTCTATAGAGCTTTAGAATACACTCAAGCACCAAAGAGGAGCTTACATTCATGCGGTGCACGTTTTTTATTGCCGACTGGTTATCAAGTGCAATGAGAATTCTATGTCCTTGCATCCGATACTATAAGAGATGATCAAACGCTTGTAGCAAGCAAAACATCTCTGCCTGATTGCTGATCACGCACTCCCCCGAACTTAGGATTACTCAAACTAAAAGGAATATACACAGTCCCTGGCCTCCCGCCCGTCTTTAAAATTAATATTAAAAAAGAATTTCATTAATGAGAATTTTATTAAATTCTTAAAATTATGTTTAAAAATCGAATCGCCCTTATTGGGGAGACCTTAACCGGGTAACCCTAAACAATATTTATTATCATTTAGGTACCTTTTAAATTTCTCTTTTATATATACGATTTTGTCGAAATCATCTGGTAACCTTGTTTACAGACTGTGCTACTAGACAATGATGCCTAATTTTATTACGATTTTTTTTTGTAATGAATCAAAAATTTGGATAAAACAAAATAATATTGAAGTTTCTTCGCCTATTGGCAAATAATGAAAATCTTGTTCTATTTTAAGCACCTGTTATCCTGCTGTTTACCGGTAGGGTACCTTTCAGAATCGTAAGAAGAAGAATAATTTAATGCTTGTACTGAAACGTACATTTAAATGAGAAACGAAATTCCCACGTTTTCGTTAATTTACAAGTGGTTTGAATGTAACACAATGTCAACCGCAAGACTCTTACATTTTTGTTAAAGACCAGTAGCTGCTTGCAATTTTAATGCAACAAAAAAAATCTCTTTAAAGTAACCAAAACAGAAAATTCTCTGGTAGCAAAGGCAACATGTTTTGAAGCCAAGAGGTTGAAATAAACAACAGATCGTTTATCGTTGAAAATTTTGTGGGATGAGTATTGACTACAAGCGAATGTATTTTAATTTGAAATGACAGTGTACAAACACACGTACAATACATATTCATACAAAAGTCCATATGGGTACTTTTTTTTTTAGGTTTCGAATATACGAGTAGTAAACGAAACACTGATCCATTGATCAAGACAAACCTAAAAAAACGAGGTGTTAATGGCAAAAGTAACAGCTTCCAGTCGCATAAACATGGTACGAAAAAAAAAGAAAAAACCAAAATCTCAACAATAAGTTAAACAAGGTGTTGGAATTGTGTCTAAAAACGAAATTGTCGTCTTGGTGTTGTTTTGTTTTCTCATTTTTGTTTGTTTTTTTTTTTTTTGAAGAATGGTGTTGTAACAACCAGCAGACAGTTTGTCTGTTAAACTTCTTAAGATGATTCTAGTCTTATTCATAAAAATGTATAGTTTTTGTTTAACCTTAACTTTGTTGAAATTTTGAAAAAAAAAAAAAAATCATACAAATCCTAACCCTACAAATTCTATAAGGCCATTTAAACATTCACGTATCTGTGTATGGAAAGCAGTATATATGCATGTATGTATGTATAAAGTAGCAAGTATGTGCAAATGTTTTCAACCCAAAGGAAATTCATTTTGTTTCTGATTTTTTACTTGAACCTCTTCTTTTTTTTTTTGCTCAAACTTCCTTTAAAGTCAAAAAGCCAATTAAATTAAGAAATCTGATGAGCCGGCTAAGATTTTTCTGTTTTGTTTTTTTATTTTCATTAAACCAACGTTTTTTATACGCTTTTTACGTTAAACAAGTGCTAAGTTAAGTTTTTATTTTAGTTTTTTGTTTTATTTTAAGTTTTTATTTTTTGTTTGGTCTTGAGTCACCAGCCATAAACAAATCTTAGCTTTTGAAATCTTTTTTTAATTTATTTAGTTAGTCCTTACATTTGCCACATTCCTAGTTAAAACTTAGTTTTTTTTTTCATTTGCATTTTCAATTTGCCTATAAATCATTTTGTTATTTATTAGAATTAACGCATGGATGGTTTTCGAAAGCGCATTTTGTTGTTTAATTTTTTTAAGGAAAAAAACAACAAGCGTGTTTTTGTGCTGTTTTTTTTAAAGTCAGGTAACACTTTTTACAAATCTATATGGTAACTCTTGTGTTTATTAAATGGTAAAAGCGCAGTCGTGATTCAGCTCTGGTCGGGTCAAGAGCTCGCGCGTCATTGCCATTATCTCTTAAGGGCAATCAGGCCGTCCTTTTTATCTGGCTTCGAGAGTTTTGCGTCTCATTCCCGCATTGGTTAATTGCGTGTCGTCGGTTAACTGTACAAAGGTACAGTTACTCGGACTATCAATTAACCACATGCAGATTGTTAGATAAGGAGTCGAATTTGGAAATTCCACCTTTCTATACGAAGGTATAGGTCGATTGGTAGTTACTGGAGGTTGCTCTGAAAAAATAATTGGTGATGGCAGTATTGTCTTTTGACAAGCCAATAATTGTACACTAGAACCTCCATTGGAGTAATCTTAAATTAAAAGAAAAAATAAATAAATGGTATAAGCAGTTGTAATTCAGCTCTGGTCGGGTCAAGATCTTGTCATTATTGTTGTCGAATAGGCATAATCAAGCCATCCTTTTCGTCTGGCTTTGAGAGTTTTGCGTCTCACTCTCACATTGGTTTATTGCGTGGCGTTGGTTAGCTGTATCAAGTTAAAGTTCCCCGAAGTTTCGAATGACCACATGCAGAGCTTTTATATGAGGAGTGAATTCGAGAATTCTGGCTTCGATTGACAATTACTGGAGGAGGCTCTTTGGAAAATATTTGAAAATTTGATCGAAAATAAATTTTGATGTCATTTTGTATCTTTTGACAGCCAAATAATTGTCTAGCACTGGTACACTAGAACCACCATCTTTTTCTTGTGTTATCGAAATGATAAAGCTTTCCGAATAATTATATGCAATTACATTATGCTAAACGGTTAGGGGCAAAAAGAAAACATAGTAAGAAAGAAGAATTAAAATTTAAACGTTTCAAAAGGAAGAAAAATGGCAACGCGTGATTTGGGTAAAATGTTAATAAATTAATAATTAATTATATTTTTGCTCTTTTGTTAAAGCAGATACCAACAAAATACTTGACATGTAAAATGGGTGAGGTAGAGGTTTACACCCTGGCAGGCGCGGATACAGCATAAGCTTTTGAGGGGGGAACTATAAGTGAAACAAAAATTTTTAAAAGTTTAATTTAAAAAAAATTTTTATTAAACAACAACGAAAAAAAAAATTCTGACAAAGTTTAACAAAAACACTTATTTTATATAAGAAACTAGCCAAGCCCGAATGCATTCTGAATATCAAGTGCAAGAAGCTAAAAATTATAAATTTTTTTATGGGCTCGGCACTGCTCACTTTTCTTATCACGAAATTGTATAATCATGAGAGTTCAATATGTGCGCAAAGTTTCAGAAAAATCGGTAAAGTGCTAGTAGCTAAAAATGATAATTAATTTTTTATGGGCGTGACCCCGCCCATTTTTTGCCACTTATAAACACTCCCTGAAATATGTACAACAACTTGCCAAAGTTTGAGTCCGATCGGTTTTACAGTTTCGGAGTCTATAGCTAACACACACACACACACACACAGAGTTTCACTTTTACACTCAAAAAACAAATCAAGTAATCCGTACTTAAATCAATCCGTAGCGGTGTCAGAAGTACGGTAAGTACGGATTTTCTTAAACCAAGTACAAAATTCTTGATTTAAGAATGAATGTTTCAAGTAAGAACTTCTTAATTCTAGGAATATTTAAGCCGAAAGAAGTTTGATTTTAAGAATTATTAGCTTAATTTAAGCCCGAAACCGTACTTGAAGTAAGCTTAAAAAAAGATTAATTCAAGTATAAATGAGATTGAATTAATCAAAAGATGCGCTGTATCTTCACTACTTACCCTTTGACATTTTCTTTGCCATAAGTTTCATAAAAACTAACGGACAAATTATGAAAGCTAAGTTAACTCGGAAACTGCTACAGCTTTGTTGTCGTAAATATTGCCACTTATAGCTAAAGTATGATAAACAAAATGGGAATTATAAAAACATACTTGAAATTTTAAAGAGTGTGTTTATCTAAGTAAATGTCTAAAAAATATAAGTTTGTTTTTAATTTGAGCGAAATAAGACTTAATTTAAGAAGTTAATTCTTATTTTAATAGTCTTGTACTTGATTTTGCAAAACAATCCCGTTTTGTACTTGTTTTAAGAAAACTAGAAAAAAATCGTACTTGAATTTTTAACCACAATTTCGGCTTAAAGTAAGAATTTAATTCTTGGATTTAGAACATCATTTTTCTTTCTGTGTATATATATAGATTTGTGGTTTCCAGTTGCAGCAAATTTATTAAACACAACTTCTGAATCAACATCGATTTGGTTGTGAATATTTAACATGGCTAGCCCGTTTAGCCTGTCCTCTGTCATGCTTGATCTAGCCACGTTTTAATACGACGAAGAATAGAAAATGATCTATCGATCGTAGCATTACTTACCGACATTGAAACAGAAATGGTAAATATATTTCTGAAATTTGAATAAATATCTGGGTCACACATAATTAAAACATCTATCACGTTTTCTGGAAGTTCCCTTACCCCTTATGTCGCCTTAGTATTGATTAGGAAAACTAATTATCTTGACTTTATCTTAAGTTAGCAAGAATGTTAAATTTCTTTTCAAAGTGGAAGATTTTTAAAAGGTTAGAAGGTTTCAAAAATCTACATACTTGCAAACATTCGAAAAGAAATCACCTTACCACTCGTCGGAGAAAGTGTTAGAAATGTGTCAACCAAACCTGCAGTAGTGAAATATCTTAAAATATTAGTAAAACCCTTCAACTGAGAAAGTGATTATAAAAGAAGAATCCTAATTGACGTGGGTAGTTTTCTGGCGACTAGTGAACCGTTAATACTGGCAACAGTAAATTCAAATATCCCTTGTATTTTGATTCATATTGCAACCCAACATGTAGTATGCAAGTGATGCCAAATTTTTTCAGCCTTTTAAAAAAGTATTTTAACATTCTGTTTTTAGCATAGCCAGCGTAAATGCGATTGATACCTCATTGAATATATTGAAACCAGATCCAGCTTTGTATAACACATGAACCAAAATCAAAACAACCTTGATAGAACCTTCTTATATTGATTAACTAACAAGAACATAGTAGTCTAGGAGTTAAGTGAGAGAAGTGCCACTTGACTGTTAACAAAATTGCCAATATTCCTGCTAAATAGTATTTTACATGCCTTCAAGCATGCAAGTATGCTACTTTAGTACGGAGACGATATGAGATGCCTCTTCCATGTTCAACAGGTATTTCTCCGGTTTGAATGCCACGGCTTACCCTAGATCCATCTGTGTATATTCTACTTAGTATCAACGTTGCGCAATGAGTTTCCCTTTTACCATTTTCTTCTTGATGGAATTTAAACTTGGAATGCTCTGGTCAAAGTTAGTAAGTGGACTTATATGGTTGAAAATTTGGTTTAGTGTCGCGTTTATGCCATGTTTTTTTGCATGACCTAATATTCTCAATTTCCTAATTTCACTTCAATAATTAAGGAGCATTTCCATCAGATTGTTAGGTAGTAAAAAATTGAAGTCTAATGCAGTTTTCACTAATCTAATCCAAAATGATTAAAGCTAATAATGCCGTGGTGTAGCTGTACATTTTACCAAAGCAATAATGGTGACATTGTGGCGAAAAGGTTTTCAAGTGATTTTGAGACAGGAGATTAAAGAAATGTAGAAAGATCGACCCGTATGAAACTACTTCAAGCGTATGTTTTCTGACTTTGAATAGTAAGATAATAAGACCCATAGAACACCTCTCTTGAGGGTATGTTACGCCTTGATTTTATTGCTAGTCTGGGGTATAGAGGTGTTACCAATACCTCTGGCTGAGCATAAGACACCTAGAATTAAAGAGGTTAGGGAAGCTCAGATGCCGATGGAGCTTATGTGTCAAGTGAAGGTGTTCGAGGGGTTGTATCGCATGCTAATAGCGGATAGATCCATATTCAAAAAGGACATGGATTGTACATTCAGTATCTTTCCTGCTGGGGTAGAGAAGAATCCTTAATCTCGTACTTAAAGAGGTTAGGGAGGCTCAGACTAAGAATCAAAGGCAGGAACAGATTTTTTTTTTTATTTTTTTTTATTTTTAGTTTTTATTTATTTTCCAATAATCCAGTACATTTTTGTTGCCTCAGCGCCTTATAGGCATTATTGAGGCGAGTTGGTAAAAATTACATATTAGTTATGATTATCAGTATTCAAAAAAGAGAAAAAAAAATAAAATAAAATTTGCATCATATTAATACATTTTGATATCAAAACTATTTTACATCAGAAGTTCTTCTAAATTTTAAATTTTGAATGCTATGGGGGGGCCACAGTCTAATATACATTCAGGTGATTATGATGGACTGTGCAATTAGGATTGTCGACAATGCGAAATTGTTTTCTAGTCAAGAGAAGGAAACGTTTGTAATAGCGCGGGACTCAATGAAGAAAGGGATGCCGATTGGTAGTCATAAAAAACACTGGGAAGCGAAGGGGATTGAAAAGGAACCCGAAATAGTAGTGGTCTTCTTGCATATTTCCCCAATACATATATAGACCCATCCCCTAGATATCGATGCCAATTAGGCTCTTAATATAAATGCTTAGAAAGTTTGTCGTAAATTTATTCTACTCCTTTGTGAGATTCCGCAGTACGAGTATGGAGTTATTTTTTCGGCCCAACATCAACTAAACTTTGTTTAAATAAATGTAATGAAATAGATTACTTTTTACAACAAATTTAAATCTCTTTTATTTTAAATATAAAACTCTACTCCCAACCATTTTAATTGTTAGACATAACTGCCATTTACATATTTCGTTAAACACAACCTCATAAATTAAAACTTTTATAACGTCATAACAAATTGAACGAAAAATTGTTTGTAGAAAAAAGGGGTCAGCATAACTTTAGTATGAAGGTATTAAGAACCTGTTTCTCATTAATGTTGCTATCATTGTGAGTGATAAGTGTGCCAAGGTAATAATTAATATTATCCTGCCAACAGAGAAACGAAATTACTCCTGTTTCTTGAAATTATTATTTACACAGAAGGATATTTTCGCATATTATAAGGCTTGTTTAGCGTTTTACTTAAAGATCTTTGGGTTGGCAATCACACCTGCTAGTCATGCTTCAATTATTCCATTTCATTTGGTATTTCGTTTTTAGTTTCTTATTACTTTTTTCTTATAACTGTCACGTAGTCATCTTGACTAAATGAGTTTGAACTGGTTTCTTCTGTTTTAATTCAATTCAACGAAAATTAAATATTTCTTTTTTCTGTTTATTGTCTTAAGTTGAATGAACATTCATAATATGGTTGCAAAATTGTAAATTTTTTTTTTATATTTTTTATATGACGGAAAATCTACGGTTTGCTAAAGTACAGCAACAAAAAATTGCATTTCTTAGTTTAGTTCCTTATTTATGCTTTTTACAGGGGGTCAATTTACAAAACAGTCAAACAAACAAAGTTGTTGTGCCGCTTGCAAAATAATATTTGACATTTTAAAATGCAAGCTGCAGTATACAATACGGAGATAAAGAAACAAACAAGTAAACCCCCCGATCACAACCCTAATACTTGTTGTATCAATATTGTTCTTCCTTTCATTAATGCATCCTTCTTGTTTTAGTTAAGTTTGCAATAAAAATGTTAAAAGCTGCTGCTGCTGCTGCTGCTTCTGTATTAATGCATAATGTATCCTTGTTTGCTTATCGCAAGTTAGTTTTTAATACCACGCGCCAATTTTAAGCATGACTTCTTGAAAGTAAGAAGTATAATTAGTTTGTCATGTTGAATATCACGTGTCAGTATTTCAAAACTTTTAAATTGTGGTTTATTAATTTTATAAATGAACGGTCTAAAATTTTACTTCGATTAAAGATCCTTTTGTTTTGTTAATAAAAATATCCTGAAATGGCAGAATGCAAATGTCGGTAAAGTGACGACCCAAATCTTTAGAAGTCGCAGGAAATTCTAAAACTAACTAGACCGGAACTTAAGAGAATAATTGGTGTGATAACGGATCACACGGAAATGAGAACTCATCTAGCTCGCATGGGACTGTCGAATAAAACGACATGTAGGGCATGCGAGGAGGAGGAAGAGACTTTGGAACATTACTTTTGCAATGCCCTGTGTTTGGGCGTATTAGGCGCGAACACTTAAAAGTGTTGAGAGATTTAAATTTAAGATCGATAAGGGATTACATTGAGAAAACTGGGTTTCTAACCTAGTCGATAAGTTACGTCGACGAAATTAGGATTATGGTTTCATTAGGGGAATTTTTCGTTTCTATAGAAGGCACAACATGTCAATGGGTCATAATTCTTTACCCGTTATGAGTTTGGGATGTTAGTGCCCCTCTTTTTCAACATAACCTAACCCACACAGAGAAAACAGTATCGTTGGTGAGTAACAGAACTCTGTTCAATCGTATAGTTAAGTTCCCAGTCTGCAAAATTGTCCGACATCTGTTAGATGCCTGTAGGAAATGTCGGTAAGCAAGTAAGATTTGTATACGAATACTGTCAGACTTCAGACCGAAACACATATCAAGTGGTTGACACGAATTCTGCGAGACATGTCGTGGGAAATTCGGAATTTTTATAGAAATCTGACAGATATCTAATAGAAAAAGCCGAGGAAATTGTAATTTATTTTGAGACATTCGTAAGAATATCTAATAAAATTCGTACGGAATTCTGTCGGAAACTAAATAAAATCTCAATTTTAAAGAACAACAAAAACAAAAGGAAATAAAAAACTTCAATAAATCTGTAAGACATCATTCAGAAATCTAGCAGGCATGTCGGTAAACAAAAATAAATAAAATCCCTCCGACATGTTCATACGAAATTATTTAGAAATCTATCAAACATGTCGTACATCAAATTTCCCAAACATGTCTGACAGAAATCTGTTCGAAATATTCGTAAAAAAAATCAGATATTTGACAGACTTATTGATTCAGACATTGCCGTACTCTATTTTAGGCTGGGTTGTGACAGTATAATTTTGTGGTTGTATCTACAAAATTTCGTTTCGAAATATCAATGTATAGTCAGCAACAAGAAATTATAATTCTTAGAACATAAATTTTATAACCACAAAAGAAAAGTTCTATTGCAAGAACTGAACTATTCGATTGGCAAAGAATTTAATTATTTTTTTTTTCTCTGTGTGCGGATGCCATACTCGAATGTGTAGTGTTCAATAAAGTTCGCTTTAAGCCAAAATGAAATTTTTCTCTTATTACTCTGAACATTGAAATAAATTATTTATTTTACTTACTTGTAGTGAGCAAAAATAACACAAATTTATGTTCTTGTAATTACACCTTAACGAAAATTACTTTTGAAATAACAACAAGTACAACGAGTAGCACTGAAGGAATAAAACTTATTCTTCATGTTTTAAAAAATAAAAACTTGTACGTGACACTAGTTTTCGAAAAAATTAAAATAAAAAACCCCTGTATCTGCATACTTTTAGCAATATCACTTACACTCCTCATTGTCTATATTTTAATTAAAATTGATATTATTTTTTAATATTCTTTTACTTTTTAATTTGCGAGTATGTAAACGTTTATTAAAATAATTTGTATTAAAAGCATATAAATGAAAAGGCACCTTGATAATGTCTACTACTTACAATGTTAAAGGTTGTTGTTTAAACAGCAATCAATTGAAATTAAAAAAAAAAAAAAAATATTAAAATAGTAAAAAAATAAATTTTTTCCTCAAAGGCCCCGGCGAGATTCGAACTCACGATCTCCTGTTTACTAGACAGGCGCTTTAACCAACTAAGCCACGGCGCCACATATAACGGATTTTCATATAGATTTTGAAAAGCTTAAAGTAAATATTTTCAAATTATTTTCTACCCAAAATTAGATACAATTTCTAATAAAATTAGTCAAGGACAGATTAAAATATGTTGAATACATATGTAAGTATGTACATAAATACATTAAAAAACACGTCAACTTTTGGATCAGCAAGTTAAAAAAAAAACAAATAAGAGCGTTTTATTTGTTCAATTATAGTCAGACCTTCAACTGAAGTTAATTTTTATTGTTTACATTTTTAATGGATAAACAAGTAAGAGCGCTATATTCGGCCGTGCCGAATCTTATATACCCTTCACAGCGTGTAGTCATGCAATAACAGTAGTTTGTGTCACCATTCATCCCATATGAAATACGTACATATACATCCCATTGTAAAATTATAAATTCACGTATGTATGTTAAAAAAACAAAAAAAATAAATAAACAAATTTAAAAAAAAAAATAAAAAAAAAATTTAAAAAAAAATTTAAAAAAAAAATTTAAAAAAAAATTATTATATATATAATATATATAAAACAAAAAAAATAAAAAATAAAAAAAAAATTTAAAAAAATAATAATAAAAATATAAATAATATATTAAATAAAAAATAAAAAAAAAATTAAAAAAAAAATTTTAAAAAAATTAAAAAAATAATTTTTTTTTGGCTCAGCTGGGATTCGATGCCACCTTTTTTTTATAACCAGTATACACGTTTGTATGTATGTATGTTGTTGTTGTAATGTTGTTTTTGTGAAAAAAATATCGAGGTGGTCGTGGGTTTTTGCTCATATCTCAGTTGTTTATGAACCGATGTTTCTGAATTTCAATACCGTTCTACTCCCGAATATTTCTGATATTTTAGTACCACACCCGGGTCCAAGGGAAGTCGGGGGGCTTCAAAAAGTTGATTTCAACATACACATGGACAGACGGTCAGACGGACAGGCTGACAGACTGACAGAGCTTAATCGACTCCCCTATTCATAAGCTTTCAGAAAATATATACTTTATGGGGTCGGAAATGAAAATTGTATAAATTTCACACGGAATGACAAACCTATATATACCTTTTTCACTGTGTGAAGGGTATAATAAGAAGATAAAGGGAGTAGGCTTTATGTTAAAATAATTAAGAGCTAAACATGAACCGATTTAATTCAATGACGTTATATGTATTAATATAAAATTTCATATAAATAATTTGTTTTATAGTTAAGAACGAATATTAATAAGTGGGTTAACAATATCAAAGTTTTCTGCGCTTAGAGTTTGGGTTAAATATTGGACCAATGACAACCAAAAAAATAAATGTTTTTATTATAAGGTAAACATGATCTGACGGACAGACGGTCATCACTTATTCGAGATAGAAAGTGGTTCAAGACGATCGGTATACTTAAAGGTGTGTGAGTGGGAGTAATGAAACAATTTTTCGAATATTCTAATTTTTTTTTTGATAAACGTATTCCCATTCGTAAAATGTATGCTAATATTAAAATTCGAAAAAATCCATAATGGAAATAATTTCAGATAAATAAATTAAAATATGAATTTCTCACAAACTGTGTTTCTTACAAAAATCAAACACAAGACATATGGGCATTTTCGTGTATTTCAAAGAGATGATCAGATTAAACTCTTATTATTGCTCTTAAAATAATTTAATAAGCTCTTTATACCTGAGCATAGTAAAATTTTAGTGTTTTTTTTTATCAATAAACTTATATTGAAAAACTTTCAAGAGATTTTATTTTTACAGTCATGGTTGACATATTCATGGAAATGCCCATATGTATTCACATACGTTACCATGGCATATTTATTCATCTGGTAAACGCAATTTGGAGAAAATTGTTTTGTTTATGTTTTTCATAAATGAAGTTTGGCTATTAAAATAAATAAGAGAACTGTTTTATATATGTATATGGACTTTGACAGCTGAAGTTCTAAATAAGTAAAGAAAAAAATAGTCAGCTGACCAATCAAGACTACCAGATGAATAAATATATCTGGACCTGATCTAATCGGGAGCATAAGGTCAAAATTTTTGAATTGAGATTTTCGTTTTGGTATTGTAATTTTTTGTTAACAAATGTACTAAATTTATTTATATTTGTGGCTTTACACCTTTTATCATGGGATTCTCAAATATATGTCCTTGTTTGAATAATTTCTTTTTAATTAAGCAGATCATAGGAAATTTAATTAATTAACGTTGGTATAATGACCTCATCGTAGCGTAATCTATATTTCAAATTCAATGTTATACGACATTTTGATGTATTATGTTCGATGTATTATATTCGACTGGTCAAGCTCTTTCATTTGATATCAATATTGTGGAGGTTGAATAAGGTACATCGTTTCGTAGTGGTGGATATCATGAATTTTATATATCTCTGGTCAAGCCCTTTCATCTGATACCCACATTGATTCTGTTGGTTGCCTAGAAGCTAAAAAAATTCGATCTTAACTTACTGCAGCAGTTGTATTTTGGTGCTTATATCTCAGTTAGTTTGAAACGGATTCGTGAGTTTTTCTCGGCAATAATTTTGAAGACCACGAACTTAGCGTGTCCAAAAAAATTATTTCGCAGCTTGAGAAAATCGATATATATATATTGAAAAAAAGAATGTTTTTTCAAATTATATTTACCTAGAACTTTGCCGATTAGTGACCAATTTCTTCAAAAGTTTACGGATATCTCTAGGGGCATATCATATCTTAAAATATCAACAAGTGTGTAAATATGTTATCTTAAAGCTTAACAATTTTATTTTTGTTTTTAAATATGTAATAAAACAGATGCAGTCGTGTGTATTCGCTCATATAATAAAGGGTGGTTAAATTTTAAGGGCCGATGTTGATTTTGAATAAAACGGTGGCACAACTCCATCCGATGGTCCAAAATTTCGATGACACTGAGGCATAATTGAGGTTCTATGCCTTTAATGTGCCGAATTATCTCATCCATTAGCTCTTGAATTGTTGCTGGCTTATCGACGTACATATTTTATTTCAAATAACCGCAAAGAAAGAAGTCCAACGGTGTCAAATCACATAATCTTGGCGGTCAATTGATATCACCACCATGTGAGATAACACGGCCATTGAATTTTTCGCGCAAAAAAAACCATTGTTTCTTAAGATGTGTTGCAAGTGGCACCGTCCTATTGAAACCACATATCGTACACATCCATATCTTCAAATTCGGGCCATAAAAAGTTCGTTATTATCTTATGATAGCGAACACCATTCACAGTAACTGCCTGACTGGCCTCATTTTGGAAAAAATTAGGCCCGATTATGCCGCCAGCCAATAAACCGTAGCAAACAGTCACTCTTTGTGGGTGCATAGCTTTTTCGACAATCACTCTTAAATTACCATTCGCCCAAATACAGCAATTTTGCTTGACGAATCCACTGAGGTGAAAATATGCCTCTTCACTATAGATGACTTTCTTCGAAAGTTGATCATCCACGGATGCCATTTCTTGTCACCATTCTGACCATTGACGACGTTTGGAATGGTCAAGAGGCTTTAGTTCTTGAATCAATTGCACCTTGTTAGCGTGTAAATGCAAGTCTTTATGCATAATGTTCAACGAGCGTGAGAGGTGCAATTGTTAAGCACGACGACGAGTTGAGGTGGACGGCTCTTCAGTCACACTATCGCAAACAGCAGCAATATTTTCTTCAGTACGAGCTGTACACGCATGCATTAATGTTTTCACATCTCCTACAGATCCGGTTTGTTGGAATTTTTGCACAATTTTTCCGATTGTACGCACATTTGGATGATTAAATTTAAAAAAATCACGAAGTGCACCATATGCATTTTGATTTGAACTCCCATTTTTATAATAAGCCCGAATAACTTTAACGCGTTGGTCGATTGTGTATCTTTCCATGGTTCAAATTGACTTAGCAGAAAAAAAACTTGACGTTTAGGTGTGGTTCATACACATTCAACATCGGCCCTTAAAATTTAACCACCCTATATAATAAATTTATATACGTTTTTCAATAGATTTTTTTAAAATACTTCTAAATGTTTATTTTTTAAATTTTAAATTTCACTAGAAAAGCCCGGCACGCGTTGCTACGCCCCTCAATGAATAAAAATGCAGTCTGAATTTAAATTGAATATCAAGTTCAAAAAGCTAAAAATTTACAATTTTTTTTAATTGGCGTGGCACTGTCCACTTTCGGTGAAGTTCAAGTAGCTGAAAATGATAATTTATTTCTTATGGGCGTGGCACTGCCCAATTTTCCAATCACGAATTTGTATAGTCATGACAACTCAATATGTGTGCAAAGTTTTAGAAAAATCGGTCAAGTGCAAGTAGCTAAAAATGATAACTTATTTCTTATGGGTGTGGCACTGCCCACTTTTCCAATCACAAAATCATATAGCCATGACAGCTCAATATGTGTGTGCAAAGTTCCAGAAAAATCGTTCAAGTGCAAGTAGCTAAAACGGATAACTAATTTCTTATGGCCGTAGCCGCGCCCACTTTTTTCCACCCATAAGCACTCCCTGGAATGGGTACAACCACTTGCCAAAGTTGGAGTCCGATCGGTTTTACAGTTTCTAAGTCTATAGCTAACACACACACACACACAGAGTTTCAATTAAAAATTCTTAATTTCATTTCGAATTTTCTCAATTTCAAATTGAAATTCTCAATTCCATTTAAAATTTTCTTAATTTCAATAAACAAGATAGCGAGAGTGATTTAAATTTATTTTTTATATGACAGCAAACATGTACCTCAAACCAATCATTTAAAATGGTCATACATATGTATGCATGCGATTTGTAGTCAAAAAACATTTTTAAGACTTTTTTGTTATTAAATTTTGAGACAGTTTTTTTCTTCTTATAAAACAATTTAAAAGTATTTGTTTGTTTGATTTCATAGACTAGGTGGGTGTAACTAGACACATTCTTACGTTTGTATGTATGTATGTATGAAATACTTTTGTTTGCTAGTGTAAAGAAATCATAATGTATCTTTTAGTTTGACGAGTATGTATGAGTTAGAGATAACACTAAAATCTATTTAAAAAATGTGTTAATTTGATTTCGAAACTAAAGAAAACACTGAACACAATACTCGGATATAAAATCTGACTGTGATAAAAATGGCACAAGGGCGCCGTGGCTTAGTTGGTTAAAGCGCCTGTCTAGTAAACAGGAGATCGTGAGTTCGAATCTCGCCGGGGCCTATCAGTGTGCAATTTCTTTTACTTGTTTTACAAATAAAATATTATTTATTTTTAATGTGTGCATTTAATTTGAGTTAATTTTTAGTATTATGAATACAATTACTTTTAACGTTATTTATTCGTTCATACAATTTTATTAGATCCTCAATTAGGCTGTCACTTGTAATTGACTGTTAGATTTTTTCTATTTAACTACTGCTCAATCATTTTGTTTCAGTTTTTTTTTTAAGAAAACTGGTATTTTGCTATAGATTAAGTTTAATAAATTATCAGAGGCAAATTGGTTTGTAATGGCGGCAAACAATGTGTGTTTTAGTGTTCCAGTGTCTGTTGCAATTTGCCAAAACAGCAGCAAAGCAGCAGCAGTTAATGTCGATCAAATTGTCAGTTAGAGATCGATCAACTACAATTTAAATTTAAATATACTCAAACACGCTATGAGAAGATTATAGAACTAGAAAACAAAGTTAAAACTGAATATACAAAACTATTGAAATCGTTTCAAAGAAAAACAAACAAACAAATACCTTTAAAGTGATAATAAAAAAGCTGATGTTTTTCTTAACATTACGACATGAGTTTTGTTGCAGCATTTTGATTAGTTCGAGGAGTTGCGGGACAGCAGCAATATGCATTTTGATTTTATTGTGACATTTTTTCGTTTTATACCCTTCACCTGTGGTGATAAGGGCATAAATATATATCGAAGGTCACAAGTAGAAAGGCCCTAACTCGTTTTTGTTACGCAATTGAGTCTTTCAGTTATTCAATAGATTTCCCTACGCCACAAAAATTTAACATAAAAGTATCAAAAATAATAATCGATTTTACAAAGAAGTTACATTATGATAATACAGTTTCTACTACGTTTTAACCTTCCCTGTAAATAACAATTATTTGAGTTAGGGCCTTTCTACTTGTGACCAACGACATGTAGCTTCGCCATTCCATTTGTATTTTATAAAGGCTGGTCCAACCATAATGCACGATTTTAATTGTGAGTCACATCTTAACGTCAAGTTGTTTGCCCATCTAAGCCTTTTAAGAAAATGGGTGTTGAAATAAAATTCTTGTCGTGACTTTACAAAGAGAATCATCTTCAGTGACGAGGCACACTTCACCTTAGTTGCTCCGTTAACAAGCAGAATTGTCGCATTTGGTCAAATGAGAATCTACGAGTGATTGATGAAAAGCTGATGTATCCACAAAGGCTATTTGGTGCGGTTTATGGACAGACGACGTAATCGGGCTACACTTCTTTGAAAATGAGTAACCGTTAATGGGGTTTGCTATAACGAAATAATAACTGACTTCTTGTGGCCAGAAATTGAGGAAATGCCCCTGCGCTATATATGGTTTCAAAAGGATGGTGACACACAGCCAATAAAATAATGGCTTATTTGTGCGAAATGTTCAATAGCTGTGTTATCTCACGTCGTAGCGATATTAAATAGCCGCCACAATCAACTGATTTGCCACCGTTGGACTTCTTTCTTTAGGAATATTTAAAAGAAATAGTGTAAGTCAATAAACAAAGAACAATTTGATACCTAAAGGATGAGATAATTCGGCACATTACCTACATTGAACCTCAATTATGTCAGAGTGCCATTGAAAATATGGACCATCGGATAGAAGTACATCACCGAAGCCGTGGAGAGCATTTGGACGATATTTTTTGTTTCACAAAAAAAAAATTTGTTTTGTTTTTAATACACCCTTCACAGTGAATGTAAAAGGGTATATATGTATAGGTTTGTCATTCCGTTTTAAATTTCTACAATTTTCATTTCCGACCCATAAAGTATATATTTTTGGAAAGCTTATGAATATGTGTATGTTGAAATCAACTTCTTGAATCGCCCAATATTGCCAAGACCCATTCAAGGTATTAACATATCAGAAATATTCGAGAGTAGATCAGTATTGGAAATCAGCATAATGGCCCCATAACTATCTGAGACATGAGCAAATAAACACTACTGCCTGTGTCTTTTTTTTGCTTATTTTTACCAAAAATATTAACATTTTTCGGCCCTTTGATAATTTTTAAACATATTTGCTGCCAGTTGTAAATTTGGTATGCCTCTGGAGATACTCATGAACATTTTTGCACAAACTGGTTACTAATCGGCAAAGTTATATGCAAAAAGTATTTGAAAAATATATATTTTTTTAAATATATCAAAATTTTTTAAACTTCTAAATAATTTTTGAACACGTTTAAGGTACCAAATTATAAGACGTAATCTCTGAAATTATTTCTAAAAAAAACGAATAAATCGGTTTGAAACCAAAAGAGATATAAGCAACAAAGTAAAACTGTTTCGGTGTTTTTCCCAAAATTTTCAAACGAAAATAGATATTTTTTTAAATTCTATGTAACCAAGAGGGCCAATATGGGGATTTAATGAAAGGGCTTTAGTATTAATATATAGTTAGCTATGAAAAGGAAAAAGTCCAAGATGGCGACCTAGATTAAATGGCGAATATATTAGACATATATAGTAGTTACGACTTTCTCCCCTTTAACCTTTACAATATAAAAGGGATTGACCATTAAAATGTAGTAAACTATAAAGACAGTGTAAAATCTAAGATGGCGTCTGAAACAATATGGCGTAGCGATTTTTTTTAAACCCCAACAATATGGGTGTCAAATTAAAGGGCTTGACTAGTAGAATACAGTTAAAAATTAAAAAAATTCAAAATCAAAAATCGTCGAAAATAATTTAGAAAATGGCGTGTAACAATAAATCTAAAATCTAGGCTAAGAAACGATGTGGTCACTATATAAATCTAAATGATGGTGAAGCTAATTATTAATTCGGCACGGCCGAATATAACATTCTTATTTGTTTTTTTTTTTTTTCAATATATTTTTTATGAAAAAACACGATTAATGAATTGACAAGAAATGCTATTAAATCGTATTGTTAAAACGTGATAATTTCGTAAATTTTTTTTTTTATTGATTTTGAAAAATTTTGACAATACTACAGTTAGGACACCTTGTAAGTTCGCCAGATATATTTAATTTTTACATGTGCCCGCGATTTCGTCTGCATAGTTATTAGGATGAAGGGTAGGCGATGTGTTAATCTAGGTTGTGATCTATCTGTGTGATAAATCTCATTTATTACCGTTCACCCATTTTTGCTTGAGTAACAAAAATCCAAACATCCAAACATTTACATTTATTATAAGTTCAAGTAGATTATACCGAAAGAAAAATCATAAATTTATATGTTCATTGTGAATTGTCGAGATGAAAATAATATTTTTACACATTTTTGTATTTTCCTCAATTAAGAATTCTTAAAAATTGTAATTTTTTAAAACAAGGCCTGATTGGCATCCTTAGTCGTAACAAAAAACACTACAAATTAAAAAAAGCAGACATTATCAAAGAAAAGAATTTTATAAAAACACTACCTGACCCCGCAAACGTCGTTTTTCCATATAAATTATTTCTAGGAAATATTTTTTACATTAAAAAAAAAGAACGTAAACCATATGTGTTCCACGGTATGCAGAGCTATTTTAGTTTAAAACTTCATGGAAGTCGTTACGTTATTTAGGTGAGACACAAATTGTCCCTTGGGGTTAGTCTCCCTAAATATTTAGGAGTATGAAAAATGGATGTTGACCGATTTTTAAACGTTTATTTCTGCATTGCAATGCATTGGCTAGACTAAAAAATTGTGTACAATTTGCAGACAAATACTGAAAACTATATCGATGTATGTACATAATTTAAATAAAGTGGGCGTTAAAGTAGGCGTGGTAGCAAAAGTATCCTATTAATCATATCAGAGTCTTAGTAATATTATGTGAAAATTTAAAGAAGATTAGTTCAGCAGTCTAGCCTACCTGAGAGGGCGTAAAAATAGGCGTGGCGTTGAGGAGTATGAAAAATATATGTTAACCGATTCTCAGACCTACCCGATAAGCACACAAAATTTCATGAAAATCTATAGAGCCATTTCGGAGGAGTTTAATCACAAACACAACGACACGAGAATTTTATAATTTCGATGAACACAAATAAAATAAAAATTGGTGCACAGCCCATTAGGCCCCGGCGAGATTCGAACTCACGATCTCCTGTTTACTAGACAGGCGCTTTAACCAACTAAGCCACGGCGCCATATAAAAACTTTCTGCCAATTTTCAACAGGAAAAATACAATGATGCCAGATTGTACAATTAAGTATACTTTTTGCTACAAAATATAATACATACTCGTAAAAAACAACCCTTTAAAACTTATTTAAGTTTTCTACTTTGAGATTTTTGATAAGAAGACTTGGCGTTTTTAATATGAAACATAATTTTCGTTCTTTTATGAATGTATGTGTTAATACATATTCATCGTAAGTATTATTTCGAGCCACTTTAACTTTTGCTGCAGTCTCGTTACAACTATTGATACGACTGTGCCAAAACGTAACTAGTCAAAAATTTAGCTACAGGGTATATAAAAAAAACAGGTTTGTTTATTTTCAAGTGTGTTGGAGACGAAAGTAATTTCTAAAGAGTTAAAAAAATTATATCAAAAGTTGTTCATATGGACGAGGACATATAAATTTAAGCGATCAACATTATTCGATATTGTCAAATAATTCGAGACATATAAACCTGTTTATCGAATAATTCGAAAACCGACAAATTGGGAAACCGGTTTAAACAACTCTAAGTAGGTGCAATGTACAATATGTATCCATATTAAAATCGAAAGAAACCAAATAGTAAATTAATCAAACAATTTCTAGCAATCATTTTTGCTGTGCAGTTCTCAATTCGTGTGGAGTATAATTTTTAAAGTCAGCTACAAAAATCCTTAATGAAATAGTGAATTAAAAGATCATATCCGCCTTAACAATAAGTTATAAACAAATCAAAGCTGATGATTACTTTGAGCTGTCCTGTAGCATTAGATTTACCAAGCGTAAAGACTAGCGGCCATATTCGAAATGACCATTTTTTTATATATATATTTATTATGAGTATGGTGTCAAGAATGTAAACACAAATATATATTTTTTTCAAATTGTTTTAGGGTGATCTAACCATAATGCACGTGTTAATTCTGTGGCTTAGAGCTAAAAGGGCCAATTTCAAAATATTTACTTTTGAGAAAATTGGAATTGAACTTTAACTTTTATAGATGCTTTCATAGTGACATTGGCCAACATATTATTTATGAAGCTGTTGTGGGTTAAGTATGACTTTCGCTGTTTTACCATAATAGGAAATATTAATACACCAAAAGAGAAGAGAATTAACTTTAAGAGTGACATTGATAACTGTGCACAGAACTATAGACAAATTATAAACAAGGGGAAATAATATGTAATTAGTTTAATATTAAATGTTGATAGATTACGTTTAGTTATTATACTCATTGTAAGTGTATCTAGATTTATGTAATTAATTATCCAGTGGTTAAATGTATATTGATTTGTTGTTTTATATTTTGTTTATATATTTTTGTATAATTTAAGATTCCTGATGATGCCAACCGATGGTAGGCGAAATATTGAAAATTGAAAAATAAATTAATAAACAAATATTTTTAACTTAAATGTTTGACCTCAAGCTCAACTAATATAAAATAAAGGAAAATGTGTGCACGTAATAAACTGATTCCTTGGATGACAGATTACCTTCTTTCATTAATTTGTTGATTTGTTAATTTGAAAACTTTACTTCGAGCTCGAAGGAAAAATACCAAAAATAAGTTAATATCTCAGCGGCTTAAAAGAATAAGTAAAGTCATTAAAATATGTAACAACCAATTAATGAATGAGTATTACATAAATAAACTAAAGAGCTTTTGTGGTGATACTAAGAAAACGTGGCAGTTTTTAAACAAGGAGTTAGGCCGTAATAGTCGTGGTATAAAAAAAATTGTAACTGAAGATGGAACTGTTTTAAGTCAGGAAAAAGATAAAGCTTTAGAATTTAACGATTTCTTTTTTAGTGCAGTACAAAATATGCAATCTATCAATGCAAGTAATTATAATGCCGACATTAACATATTTCGAACATTAATACCCCAGGGAACAACTTTTATTTTTAAAAAAGTCGATAATGCTAAAGTTGGAAGTATATTAGACAATCTAAAGTGCAATTCGTCTCCTGGATATGATAGCGTTACTCCAAAAATTTTACTAACAAGGAAACATTTAATTATTAATATATTAACTGACGTGTTTAATAAAATGATTGAAGAAGGAAAATATCCAGATGTTCTTAAAATACATAAGATAATTCCCATACCTAAAGTTGTTGGATCAAATAAAATACAAAATTTTCGACCTATATCTTTTTTATCGATTGTGGACAAGGTCTTTGAGAAACTTATATATAAATAACATTTAATTCGAAAGGCAATTCGGATTCAAAAAAGGTTCTGGAACCGAGGAAGCTGTTGTTACTGTGGTTGATTACATTTGTGGAGAGCTTGATGGTGGCTGCAGTGGTGTAGCAGGAGTGTTCTTTGATTATTCTAAAGCCTTTAATCTGGTTAACCATGATATTTTAATAAAAAAACTTACTATTATAGCAGTTTCGAACAAAATTCTGGACATTTTCCGAAGTTATTTATCAAACAGGAAGCAGTTCGTTCAAGTTGGTGAGTCTAAAAGTACAATGCTACCAGTAACCTGTGGAGTTCCGCAAGGAAGTGTGCTTGGTCCTTTACTGTTCAAGATTTTTATTAATGATCTGAAAAATATTGGCTTTAACGGCAAGTTATTTATGTATGCTGATGATGTATGCTTGTTTTATCCTTATAAATACTCACAAGTTCTAAAAACACAGATTGAATATGATGCGGCTATTCTAACGGAATTTTTGCAATGCAACAGACTTGTTATTAATCCCTCCAAGACTAAATTTGTAAGATTTAAACCATACAATCTAAAAAATGATGAGAAGATGTTTGTACATGTTAATGGAATCGCTATTAATGAATCTGAGATGGTAACATACTTATGAGTTGTCTTAAATCAAAATTTGTTATGGGATGAACATATACTTTCACTAAAAGCTAAAGTTTCGCCAGGCATTGGAATACTATATAAGTTTAGAAATAAGCTTAACTGCGATACAAAGTTACTTATTTATCAGTCTCTTGTACATTCATATGGTTGTAGAATAAATAATTCCTTGAAGTCATTTCAATCTGCCCAAAATAAAGCGTTAAAACTTGTATTTAATCTACCTTTGAGATATTCAACGTTAAATTTGTTTAACAGATATGCAAAAAATATTTTGCTAATACGAGGCTTGTATAAACAAAAAGTTTTGATGTACGTGTTTAAGACTCTAAGTGACATAATGAATATCGATCTGTACAATTTTCTAATAATGTGGCTCGAACGCAAAGAAATACCAGACAAGCTCAAAATTTAAGTTTTGCAAGATGTCGCCTTGATTTGACCAAGCAAATAATTTCATTTTCTGGGCCTATTGAATATAATAAATTGCCTGTAAATTATCGCAACATTAATGTTATTTCTACGTTTAAAAATCAGATAAAAGACCACTTACTTAAAAATATAGAAACACTTCTAATGTAATTATGAAATCTAACGTATCTGAATATTTTTTTTACTCTCTTTACATATCTCTAAAATTATACTGTATATTTGTTTATATTTTTTTTCACTTTTAATGTAATATACAAAGTTGCCTTTTGCCCCTATAAAGCCTTTATGGCGCTGGGGCACCAAATTGTAAATTTGTAAAAATATCTATGAATAAATGGAAATACTTAAAAAAAAAAAAAAAATAGATCAAGAAAACAAATCTAATGCAATGATTAACTCAAAAGAGCAAAAAAGTGACATTGGCCATTTTAGCTCCAAGCCACAGAATTGTGAGTCACACCTTAACGTGAAGTTTTTTGCTCAATTTAATTTGACATTTTATTGTTACAGCATTAAGATTTTTGAATTTTCTTCAGCGTAATCAAATTTCAGCAAACCTGGTCTGTGGTTAATGTGAAAACACCTATGCATGCTCGCCCTGTTTGTTTTGCGGAAAATAATGCTGTTGTTCGTTATAGCGTGGCAGAAAATTCGTCTGTCTTTTAACAATTGAATCATCAACATTGTCATTCAAAATATGTATCATCGGATAGAAGAATGCCACTGAAGCCGTGGCGAACAATTGTCCAATATTTTGTCTCACACATAATTGTCTTAGATCCATGTATAATGATAAAAAATATCTGGATAATTCACAAAAAAGTTTTTGTTTTATTTACTGTTAACATCGTGCGTTTTAGCTTATTAAATCTATACTTTATTAAATCTAATCCGATATATATAGTCAAAGTGATATGATGAATATAAATCGGTTCATATGTGGGGCGCCGTGGCTTAGTTGGTTAAAGCGCCTGTCTAGTAAACAGGAGATCGTGAGTTCGAATCTCGCCGGGGCCTTTGTCGAGTAAGCACTATAGCCGAAATGTGTTGTTTTTGTTCATACATATGTAAGTATGTATGTAAATATGTAGTGGAAAGACTAAACATATAATTTTCATATACTGCATATTTATGTGCGTTATGTATATTGAATCTAAAAATACATACGGTTTTTCTCTTCCGATTTTAAGCAGCTATATAATATATTTGGGTTTATGAGGCAGTCAAAAATCGGTTCGAATATATGGCGCCGTGGGTTAGTTGGTGAAAGCGCCTGTCTAGTAAACAGGAGATCGTGAGTTCGAATCTCGCCGGGGCCTTTGTTGGGAAAACACCATAAAATAGTGCTGTTTTTTTGGAATGTTTCACTAAAATATATCTATATCATCACTAAAAAACCAACTTTTCTGAACAAAAATCACATTTTAAACAACAATTTTATTGAGGAGTTTTGTATTGAAAATCACATATTCAAGTTTTTTTTTCGTTTGTAAACTGTTAAAGCGTTTTGCGTTCTAGGTGACGATATATCCTTTAAGAGGGTACATTCGTTGTTTCTTGTTCGATTTTTAGCAATTTTATAGCATACTTCGATTGATAAGTTGGCCAAAAATCAGTTCATGGGCCATCGCTTAGTTGGTCAAAGCTCGTTTCTAGGAAGCTGAAGATCGTGAGTTCGAATCTCGCCGGGCCGTTCGAATGAGGATTTTATATAACAAATTATGTTTTTATTAAGTTTTCTTTGTAACCAATAATTAAATTTTAATACAAATATAAAAGAGTACTTACTGCTCAAATAGAATGTTGCTATCATGTATATATATGTATATAGTGTACTACAAGTGTACATACATATGTACATGAAGTGAAAAATTATTTGCAATTTAGACGTTTGTGCTTAAAGCAGCAACAAAAACGTATCTTTTTAAATAAAAGTTAAAAAACCGCATTTTTACTTGTAGATTACAAGTGAATTGGTCACCAAGATCGTGAGATTTGACACCTTAAGACTATTTTTGTGGGGTTTCTTATAATCGAAAGTGTACAGCAATAATCCCATAACAGTTCAAGAGTTTAAAAACAACATAATCGAGCAAGTATAAATCATTGGCAACAGTTTATTGTAAAACGTGAATCAGAATTTTAGTTAATGATTGGGTGCCAACCGATCCAGTAGGAGGGGTCACATGGCCGACATAATTTTTAACCAGTACCTATTTTTAATAAACTGAAGTAAAAATATTGTGGATATCTCAAAACACCTCTTTCTTATTAAAATAATAATGATATCTCAAATTTGCACACCCTCTAGTACAATTAAACTGATAAGGTGGCCTAAAATCACTTGATGCGTGGGGCGCCGTGGCTTAGTTGGTTAAAGTAAACAGGAGATCGTGAGTTCGAATCTCGCCGGGGCCTTTGTAAGGAGTTGCTTTTTATTAAGGTTTGTGTATGTTTATATTACAGGATGGAAGAAGGGGGGAGGTTTAAAAAAAAATATTTGGACAATAGAGTTTTTAAAGAGCTCAGATTTTTTATGGGCATGCCTATTATAGCGGTTAGGTTGAAACATTTCATCATAACTTGAGACTTTGATAACGTTATTTTGTGCGTAATATTAGGCCCACCCATTAAAAAAATCTGAACCCGAAAGGAAAAAATTTAAAACGGATATGAACTAAGCGCGTTAAAATCTCTTTAGTCCACATATTTTTGATTAAATTTGTTTTGCTTTAAGATTAAAAAAAATTTCTAATGAATTTTATTTATAAGCATCAAAACTGTACGACGAGATTAAAAAAAGTGGTTTAATTAAATTTGTACTCGCCTAAATTTTACAAAACTCTATGAATGAGGTTTTACAGTGGTTCGAGTTGAGTTCGTCTAAAATAGGTCAGTATCGGTATAGGAGGATTCTTAAACAAAATATGAGAACAAACTGAGATTTGAATTAGTAAAATTAAAACATTGTAGGATATTTTTCTAAGCCCATTGAGCTAACCGTTTATTAAGAGTATAGTCTGGCAAAATACTACGATGGATAATCCAAATTTACTTTAAAATTCTGTCAACAATTTGAGTCATGTTTTATGGCAAAATTATGTTGAGATATAAAGTTTATTTCTTGCTTAACTGATTTGTTAATTAACAAAATTGCCGCACATGAAGTAAGACCAATCTAAAACAAACCCTAAAACATTGAGAAAAAAAGCACTGGTTAGTGCGATTTGCATGCAGGTGGCATCATCGAACCTAATTTTTTTCAAAAATAAAGACGAAGATTACACCAAGCACCAAGATTTATTGTTTGAAAATGATTTATTGTTTGAAAATATAGATGAAATTAAACAAGTGAGATGTGGTCTTAAAATAAGGGCCTAACTATCGATTTTATGAAATCATAAAACTAGTCAATTGTCTATTAAGTGTTTTGTCACCCTTTTCGACTCTAATAGTACCAACACATTATTTACATCAACAGATTTTTTAATTCAACGCTGTCAAACTGCCGACTGGTGATTGTCAAGCTTTCTTTTATGTCTTTGAACATATAGTCCTCCATAGCATTAACAATGAGTGTAGTACTAAGTTTGATGACAGCCAGTTCTGGCTATTTGTGCATAATATTACACTAACCTCTCAGTCTTATCCTAGACCCATTCTGTCAACATCATATTCCACGTGCTTATCGCTATCACTCAGCTTTATAGAGTCCACCTACTGTAGTGCCCATTCCGTTAAGGAATTTAGGGCAAGTTCAAACAAGTTTGCCTGATAGTGGATATAAAATATGCTTGAACAGACAGGTCATTGTGTTAAGAACACCAATCCATGCATTTTCGCATTAGCTTAACTGATATGGTATCACAGGTTATGTGGCAAAATGTTGTCAATTAACGTGTTTTTAACTGTGAAGGTTTTAAAAACAAATTGTCAATCTTTACGTATGTAGTTATAAAAATTAATTATTATACCCGCCACCAAAAAAATGGTGGGGGTATATTCATTTTGTTATTCCGTTTGTAACACATCGAAATATCCATTTTAGACCCCATAAAGTATATATAATCTGAATCAGGGTTTGATTTGATGACGATATAGCTATGTTCGTCCATCTGTCCGTCTGTTGAAAGCACGATAGAGGTCGCACCGAATTTTTGCCAGAATCTTTCTTATAGACAAGGTTTGTTTGGTATTGAAAATGGGCTAAATCGGAATATTAGGAAGAGAGTTATAGCTCGAAAAGCAAGAGTAGGTCGAAAAAACCGTGTCCTTCGAACATCGAATAAAATGGAATTGTGTCCAAACGCATGAACGTAGACTCATGAAACTTCGAATATATATTTCCCGAGTAAAAACAATATTTGTCCCCGAAAATTATCTAAATCTATGCATTAGCAAAGGAGTTATCGATCAAAATGTACGAAAATTTATACCGCACAGTGTATTTTTCGGCATATTTAAAAACAAAAACGTCATAAAAGCAACAAAATTGGATGTACGACTCTAAAATTTTGCACACTTTGCTTTTTGGTGAGAGGCTTTTTTGTAACGGAAAATCAATGTGCCACGCCCACTTTTTCGCCCACCTCCCAAATAACGATTTATCTAAAATTCATATAATTTCTCTATTAATAAAGATTTTGGAATAATAAAGGGCTATACTGAAATATCTAAGTTGTACTCATTAGGAAAAATAACTTTGACACGCCTACTATAACGCCCACTTTTCACGTTATCTACCGTTAATGATGAACAAATTTGCTACGTATATCCTTCTAGGCAATGTCATTACTGTGCCAGAAAATTAAGGTGCCACGCCCACTTTTACGCCCACTTCCCATATAATGGTTTAACTGAAATTCATATAATTTCTCTATTAAGAAAGATTTTGGAATGATAAGAGCTATATTGAAACACCTAAGTTGTACTCATTCGCAAAAATAACTTTGACACGCCTACTATAACGCCCACTTTTCACGTTATCTACCGTTAATGAAATTTAAAAGCTCATAAAACCGACAAAATTAGAGGTATGATGATGAAATTTGCTACATTTATCCTTTTGATCAATATAATTGTTGAGCCAAAAAGTTTAGGTGACACGCCCACTTTAACGCCTACCTCCCATATAATGTTTTATCTCAAATTCATGTAATTTCTCTATTGACAAAGTTTTTGGGAAAATAAAGGACTATATTGAAATATCTAAGTTGTATTTATTAGCAGAAACTTTATTGACACGCCTACTTTAACGCCCACTTTCATTGAAAGACTACATGTACAAAAGCATTTTAGTAGCATATCGAAGTTATGAAGGGTGGTTAAATTTTAAGGGCCGATGTTGAATTTAAATAAAAAGCAAATTATTTAAGAATTTACTATCATTTCTTTTTATAATGATAATATTTGTATGGTTCAATTATGTATTTAACAAAATATCGGCCAAATGGCCCCCCCATCCTTGGCGCCACTCCTCTATCTGATTGTCCAAATTTTCAATGACAATGTTGATGCTCAATTGTTGGGCATGATGATGAGTCGAGGTTGACTGCTCTTTTGCCACACTATCGCAAAAAACAGCAATGGTTCCCATTCAACGAACTAAGAAGGCATTCACAGATTTTCTAACATTTTATACAGACCTGTTTTGCAGAAATTTAAATATTTTTTACAATTCTCCCGATTGTGGACGAATTTGAACGATTATGCTGATCAAAAGAATTACGAAGTGCACAAAATGCATTTTGATTTGAACGCCCATTTTTATAAAAAACCTAAATAACTTTAACGCGTTGCTCATTTGCGTATCTTTCCACGGATCAAATTGAGTAAGTTTGAGATTGAGAAATGTCAAGTAAAGTGCAGAAAACAAATTTAAAGACTAGGTGTAGTTCACCTTCCACATGGGCCTTTAAAATTTAACCACCCTCTACAAAGAAAGTGATACATATTTTATTATAAAGACATTATTTCATAGCGATTAACAAAATAACAAATATTGTGCTTTAAATGTACACAAAATTGGTGGTGGGTATAAAAGATTCGGCACAGTCGAATATAGTGCTCTTACTTGATTTTTTCTATAATTGAAGTATTTAACCATAGATAAAATGTAGATGTTGTACGCAATGTGTTTTTTTGTTTTTTATTTTGAATAATAAAAAGAAGGTTTTTAATGTTTAATCTTTACATTTTATAGGCGTTGTAAGTCCCTGCTTTATTTATAATCCTCTTTAACACTTGTTCTTTACTTTTGTATGTGTTTTTTGTGTGTGTCTCTACGTCTGACTCCTTTCTGCAACACATGCTGGGTAGTTTTGCACAAGTGTATTGTTGGTTGTTGTTACCACTGACAGCCTTTAAAATTATGTCTTTTTATTTTATTTTAATGTGATTTTTTTGTTGTTTTTTTTTTTTTTTTGGTTTGTACTCGGTGAGGTTGTTTAAGAGCATCTTTTTCCTTTAATACGGTTGAATCTATACTCGTATATATCCAACTTAACTTTTATTTTTTAGCTAGCAGCCATATTCTTTTAAATTCCTTTGTAGTTTCTAGGCTGCCATTTACAAAAACAAAATAAAAATTAAAAAAAAATGTAAAACAGAATCTGTGGTTGGTTTCCATTTTTTTCTCGTTCCATACCACATTCTTGTAATTCACAGTCCGACGCGCGCGCACAATTGTATTGTAACCATACGTCTGTTTTGTATACAATTTTTGTTAAGGTTGTAAATGTTTGTATAATTTTTTTTTATATTCCCAGACTCTCCCTTGATGTCGTCGTCATTGTCGTGGTGGTAGTTGTGGTGGTTGGGCAACGCCTGTTGTTACTGTTCCGTTGATTTTTTGTTTGTTTCATTTTTGTGTTTCTCATTATTGTTTATGAACTTACTGACTACTGTGTGTGCAGAGATTTTTTTCTTCTTCTTCGATAGGTATTTTGTGAAATATTATTTCATTTTTAATTCTTTTTTTTTTTGTTTGTGTGGTTTCAAATTGTTTTTCTTGTGTGTAGTAACCACACCTCCATTTTGTGTCGCTGTATTCTGTTTTCAGTTCATATCACTCTTTTTAAATCTACAAAACGATAAGTTTAATATAAGATCTTTTGTATCAGATTTAAGTTTTAGACATTTTATTGCAACTAAATATTATATAAAGATAAATTGGGGAAAAAAAAGAACTGGTTTCGATTAAGAGTGATTAGGTTGGGCTAGTGAAAATCATTATTTGTTTTTAAATATTATTAAGATAGAATTAATTTTTTCTATATCCTTTACATGCATATGTAAGTAAGTACCCTGCCTGGGGTCAGGTGTCACCAGTTTTGTCGACTAGTTTGGTTTCTTTGGATGCATTGCTGCCTGGATAGCTACGTTATAGCCTAGACTTGGAAAAAGGTCGTTAAGTCGGGTATAATTTTACCTTCTATCGGATAAATAAACAATTAAAAAAAAGTATTAACGTTTAGATACCCAAAACAACTGTCGTAAAAACATGCTACTGAATACTCAATTTAAAAAAATTTTTATTTAAGTTTTTAAGGATACGTTTATCGTTGTTATAACAAGTATAAGTATTTTTTAAATTTTACATCAATTCTATTTACACATATGTAGATCAGAGCTTGTTCTATTCCTTCCGATATTATAATGTCTTCCCACACAGCTGTTGTTATGTCAAGGTCATTGACGTTGTCGTAAATTCGACAACCCAGGTTCTTTAACTTCTCAAGTAAGTCATCCGTTAAGAGCTCATTACAATCTCTGTAATGACCATAACCTGTAACTTAAATATTTATTGTTAATTACTCAAAAGAAAAACCTGAACTTATTTCCCATCAAAAATTCTTTTTTCGACAATAAATTATTAATTAAGATTTTGTCTTTAAACCAAAACAAAATCAAATTTCCCATGACGTTCATTTTTCTAATAACAATTAGTATTTTAATATAAAAGTATGTGAAAAAAAAACAGACGCCCACTTTACAACACCCACTTTCTGCTGTCTTTAGTAAATCAACACTAGCGCTTTTTTTTTCCTCTGACCAATCAACCCCCTCACCGGTAAATTTTAAAATGTTCATGCATGGTATGTGTGTGAATTTTTGAATAACAATTACGGATTGATGTTAAAAAAGTTATTAAATAATAATTTCACCTTGATGACATTGCTAAACAAATAATCTTTTTTTTAACAAAACAATAACAAAGACAGCAGTCAGTATAAAGTATGATAATACTATTGCATATTAGTTGAGTATGGGTAGAGAAAAAAAGAAATGATATAATGGGAGTAAATAATAATGAAATAGTAGTGCAGCTATGCAAGCCTTTTCGTCATGAGTATATGGATGTGTGTAATTACAGACTGCTTTGAAAGGGTGATTTTTTTAGCGTAAAAAAAGATTTGTGACTTGTGTGAATGCCTAAAATGCTTTTCACCTTAAATAGACTAACAAGCATACAAAACCATTATAAATCATGGAATTTTGTTAACAAAGTGTTTTCCATAAATTTGGTTCATTTTACGGTCGTCATAATCGACCCACTAAAGAGGCTATTAAAGTTGTTGAGACCAAATTAAGCACCTTTTTTATTAATTGACATAAATTCACCAAACCGTATGCAAACAGTGGGCACCGTGGAGAATATGTCAGTGTCAGTAAAGATAAAGTCGTCTCCACTGTCAGCAATTGGGCTTGTTTTTTTCACCACCTGGAAGGTACTGTGAGATGATTACTAACCTTGTTTTTGTCTAAAAAAGGAAGATTGGGATTGGTTTCATCAATACGGTGCCACAATGCACACGGCACGCGATGAACCCATTGAGATCATGCAACATGACGCCACTAAAATATTTTTTGTGAGGATACGTGAAGAATGTCATGTAAAGGGACAAGCCAGCTAAAATTGCTGCTTAGAAGATGACAATGCAACTGCCATTGATAAGATGTCGGCCGAAATGCTAAAAAAAGTATAACAAAATTAGAGCTCATGGGTGGATTATCTACGGCGGGTTACATTTACATGAAATCATTTTGAAAAATTAAATGACCGGCATTTATTTATCGCACCAAATAAGTATTTTATTCAGTTTTAAAAATTTTTGTCATATACAAGGTGGGCCAAAAGAAATCACCCTATTAGAAGATGCTTTGTTTTTTGCAAATGGCGGCCAATGTCAAATCTGTTTTGACATTTGTGAACTAGACAGATCGTCGTTCGTAAATTATTGTGTTCTATGTGACGCATAAAACCTATACATATAGAAGACAATAATTTACGAACGACGAGAACAAGCCATGGAGCGATACACTCCCCAAGAACGCGTAATAATCGTAGACGATTTTTAGATCAAAATCATAATGAGCGATGAGGCTCATTTTCACCTTAGCGGGTACGTGAACAAGCAAAACTATCGCTTCTGGGGCAGCGAAAATTCACGAGTAATGCACGAAGAGCCATTACACCCGCTCAAAATGACTGCATGATGCGCTGTTCACAATGGAGGAGTCATCGGGCCATTTTTTTTCGAGGACGCCGATGGTCAAACGACAACAGTGGATGGTGCGTGCTATAGAGCCATGTTAGTTGAGTTTTTTCTGCCGCAATTGAACGAATTAGGACTAGAAGACATGTTGCTCCAACAGGACGGAGCAACTGCATACACTGCGCAAACTACAATCGATATTCTGAAGGCGGCGTTATCGGGTCGCTTCATCTGTCGTTTTGGCGATTTGCATTGGCCCGCAAGATCGTCCGATTTAACCGTTCCAAATAATTTTTGTGTGGGTTTTTTGAAGTCCAGTGTTTACTTGAACAAGCCTGAGAACCTGGAAGCCCTCAAAAACAACATTTGACACGAGTGCGAGAATCTGTCGCCGCAAGTTCTCGCCTAAGTGATGAAAAATGCCATAAAACGAGACCTTATAGCAATCATTTGTGACGGCACCCATTTGGCCAATATCATATTCTCGACTTGACCAATAAAATTCGTAAGGTTCAAATAAACATAATCAAAAAACAGAATCGAAGTTTTTCATTTAGGAAAAAAACTGAGAGCCAAACAACATTGGATGACTTCTTTTGGCCCACCTTGTATTTTTAATTTTCAAATTCCAAACGCTTAGAAAAATCACCCGCTATATGTAGGTATATTTATAATAGACATTGCCGTTGTCTTTGAACCTCATAATTTTCTCGATGAATGATTTTCTGTGTGAAGGTTGTGGCATTGTTCGATTTTTCGAAAAAAAAAAAAAATAATAAAATGAAAAAAAAAGAGACTTGGTTTAGAATTATTTAAAAATAAAATCTGTTGTCAGGGTGTGCTCCCACAAACACAAAGTTTTTTCCCTTAGCTTTGCATTAGAACTCATTTGACATACTCCCTCTTTTAAAGGTTTTGTTAAATTGTTGTTTGTTAGTTTCAGTTTCACTTGACAACTTTACTGATACTCATACCCACTTAGAGCAACAATGTGATGACAGAGCTGCATTTGTTTGTTGTACATATCTGCGTATATGGGTATATGGGTACATAAATATATAATAGTGTTAGTCAAGTCTGCCTTTAGACGTTCAATATTTACTGCTTTAAGTACTTACTTTTATGCATGCTTCTTAAACATACATGCATATGTGCTATAATTTAATACCGGTCCTGAGAATTTTAGATTTATTTCTTCATTTGTTTTTTTTTTTTCGTTTAACAATTTAAGTAGCTCAAGTAGACAATGCGTGCGTGTCATTGGTGTTGTTAACCAGACGAAAAAAAAAAAGAATTGAAAGAAAAACGCAAACAAAAACTTCTAATAAATTGTTAAATGTATTAAAATTGAAACGGAAGGAATGACTTTATAATACAAAGAGAGAGAGAGAGAGTTTATGTATGCGTTTTAAAGAATGTGGCAAAAAAATAAATAAATAAAAAATGCAGCATAATCAAAAACTTTCAATTTCAATGTCATTCAAGTATAAAAACAACAACAACAAGTGCTGTATTAGATATTATTTAATGAGATAAAGATAGAAGAGTTAAAGACAATATATATTACAAAGTGATAGACGTACATAAATTATTTAAAAGGCCTGTGAGCAATTAGTAATTTGAAAATATTTTATATCGAAATGATCGAAATGACCTTATAACTACTACGTCAATCTTCCGAAATGATGTAAAAGTGCTTGTACTATTCCGATTACAGAAAATCGTTAGCCACGTGTGGAATCGCCAAGTTACCTGTTCTAGCCAAGGTTTGTTACTCCCTAATCAATTATTCGAATCGATTATTAATTATTCGGAAATTAATTATCTTACACGTCCGCTACAGTTCGGCTTTCGTAAAGCCCACAGCTGTATGGATGATATTAGACCAAAGTATAATGTTAATAACTTGACTCTTATGTGCTCTTTATATGTTTTAAGGCCTTTGATAGGGTGAATCAATCAATACAATTATCAATACTATGTTTTAAGCTCAAACATTATAATGGATTTAACTGCAGCGCGGTATTACTTCTGAAAAATTACATTTTGGGACGATACCAAAAAAATGTTATTGATGATCGGATGTCAGGCTTAAGAACGATTGTTTCTGGTGTTCCTCAAGGGCCAGTTTTTGGCCCCTTATGTACATAATATTTCTTTAGTGATATTTTTAGTGTTGTTTATAATTATTCGTCTTCTTGATGATAAATATGTGTCATGCTCTACATTATGATTTGATCTCAATTGATGTGTTGGCTAGTCGAAATAGTTTAATACTTACTCCAATTAAATTATTTGTTTTGGCAGTAAGTGAGCTTAAATTCGACTTTATAGATTCTTAACTATATAATGGGTGATTCATTGTGAGGTGTGATTGCTAATAAAACACATAAATTTGAAAGTGAACTTAAAGTTTGTAATATCGATAAATATAACATTTTTTGGCACTTAGTGTTTAAAAATGATATCATGAATGGCCACGACTTAGAATGAGGTGTTTCATTTGGCAGTTACAGTTTTGGGCGACTAGTTCGAGTGTAGCGAATGACATCTCGCGAGTGAAACGAGCATTTTTAGCATCTAGAGCGTCAATTGTAGTTGGATTATTTCTAAAGACCTCAGGCTGTCCAAAGTGTGTGTAATCGCATGAAGTGGCCAATTTACTGAAGCAAAACATGAAATTAAATTCTCACTAAAAAAACATTTCTCAATAAGTCTATAGTTTGACGCACTGTATGGCCCGTAGTGCCGTCTTATTCAAACTAGAGCTCACCGAGACCATGCGCTTGAATTTCAGGCAGCACGCAGTCCGTTAACAGGATGCAATAACGCTTACCATTGACCATAACACTCTGATTTGCCTAGTTTTTAAAGAAATACTCACCATGATTCCACCAGCTCATAAGCCGCACCATAACGTTGTTTCTAATGGACATAATGGTAGCTTTTGTTACTTTTCGGCTTGCTGATCAGCCCAAAATATGGCAATTTTATTTATTTACGTATCCATTGAGCCGGAAATGTACTTCATCACTGAACAGAATTTCACAATAAAATACCGGAAAACATTTCTCACAGAGAGATATGAGAGCTTAAACTGCATCACCATAATGCCAGTAGAGGGAGAATAAGATGAAGTAATTAGGGTTAGAAATATTCAAGGCATAGAAGCGAAGATTGGTGACCGAACTAGAATGGGTTTATATGGCATAAGTCGAAACACAGATAATAACAGATCACAATACATACTGTTTTCCAGGCTGAAAATATATCGCAATTATGAAAAGCAATTAATGGATTAGGAAGACTGATAACGAGGCTTCGTTTCGTTTTTTGTACGGACAGCCAGTCATTTATCAAGACGCCAATAAACTAAGAGTTTGATTTTTGGAATGTTCTGGCATGCGAATCGTGAACGTGTAGAAACATTACGTAATCACGGCATTATCGGAAACGATGATTCTGACAAATTATCAAAATTGGATCACTTTTAAATACCATCACCTTGAAAAATTCAAATCCCTTTCCGTGTTTTAAACATGAATTTAAAGTTTTGGACGATGGAGGAACACATCAGATAGTGTCATATCACCGCTATCGGTTAGATGACGAACACGCTATCGCGTGACCAAAATCTTAAGAAATCGAAAGAGAGTCTTAAATCGAGTAGCCTACCTTTGCCTATGTTTTACGTGTTATCGTATTAGACGCAAGAATTTTAACTCGAACACTGTGCTAAACTTGGAATATCCTAAGAATTCGACTTTGAAATTTCTTAGCAATTGCATTGAAGAGATTGAAGGTTCTTGACCTATTCAAATATTAAACGAATAAGCATTATGGCTTTACTATTATATGACAGATCATACACAAGCTTGCCTATATGAAAGCTCGGACTAAATTATTCCTTGCTCCCAGGTACATATACGATTAATCAGAACCCAAGCTATACAATAGCTCGACTCTTCTCGTCAGCCTATTCTTAGATTAATATCGCACAACCACAAAAGAAAGAGCTTCGCTGTCAGGCAACACCGTCCTGAGCATTTTATGTTTAGCCGAAGTCTAGCTGATGTACTTAGTTACTAGGAAATACGAGTAAGCCCTTAGTCTTACCGATGGATGGCAAACAACAACCAAGGAATAGAATTCTGAGTTGTTTAAGGTTGGCCGAAGTATATAACAAGTACGAAAACTATTTACTTAAGTAGTGGATTTTTGTTTTTACTACAGCCATAATATCTCCGAAGAGACCATCAATAACCAGTTCAGGACAAGTCTTAAGGACTATTGATTCTTGTGGCACTAAATAGAACTCTTGCTGGCTATGAAAAATTTTTTTTAAATTATATGAACCGCAAGTTGTTTGTGGGTCTGATAGCCACGGTCAACGTGGACGCGAGCTTAACTCCTCTAATTTTTACGCGGAACATCAGGAAATTTTATCAATTTGGGGAAGTCACCAAGGTAAGTTGCCTTAGGGTGAATTGTTTTTATTCGCAACAACTTTTATTCGCGAAACTTATGTACCTTGCGTTATCAACTTCTTAGTACGCATGACACAGGCTTGACCTGCCCGGTAAGTCATATATAAAATCAGGACACATACTTTGAACTGCGAGTTTCTTTATATTCGGCTTTGAATAGTCTTTTGATTGTAAATACAACAAAATGATTCCTGGTGTCGCCATTTAAGTTTATTTCGAGTTTGTTGCCATAACCCAATACAAGAGGATATTTAAAGGCTCATAATTAGATCATAAGTTTCTAAATGCAAGTGGGAATCTTTTTTTTTGCCAACATCCTCTTTAAAACATGTGCAAAACTGAACTTGTTCTTTGTTTACCGTTATATATTTGAACATGCATACGTACATATATAGTACATACATACATGCAAGATTTTTGCTTATAACCTTTTCTTAAAAATAAAACGCTAAACATCAAAAGTTATCACTTTGCGGTGTCATCTAAGTGCCGACAATTAAGCGCCACTTTTAACAACAACAAATACGTATGTATGTATGTAAATACACATAAATATGTATGTATGCTTTCCAAACCAATTAAGATCGAGGGGCACGAGAATAAAAATATAAAATACAAATTTAAATGAATATCGTTTAATACTCATAGACGCAACATGATCATTATCAACAACAGCAAGCTAACACACGAGGCAGGATGGATGGATGAATGAATGACGATTTGGTCGATGTTGAATGGTGTTGTAGCCGACAAATAATTTATGCTGATAAAGCTAAACATACAAATCCAAATGCATCGGGCATGGAAAGAAGATGTTGGAAATACATACAACTTTGTTGTGATAATAAATTGTTTGCGATGATATACGGTGGGAAGTTGTATAAATCATTTTGATTGACAGCTTAAAGGGCAACAACAACTACGACAATTTATAAAACATTTACACACCAGTTGCGCGAGTGGACAGAACATAAAACCGCAAAAGTTCTAAGAAACCACAATACAACTTATTGGTCAAACCAAATACAGCCAGCATTATTTTTATACAAATTTATGATGGTTTTAACTCTATGATTATGAGAATGTTGTTGTTGTTGTTGTTTTTGATCATCATCAATATCTTTTACATCTTTCGAAATAATTGCAGAATAACGAATATACGAAGTAATTCAGAAAATAACTTCAAAAGACTTTAAGCATTAGTTGTAAATTCAATTCAATTCAAAAAATACAAATTTAAGTTTTTCATTGGGCTTCAGTCAAAATTTTTTCTCTTTCGTATAGTATAAATAAGTATAACACAACTGCTTCTAATCGCAATTATTTGTTGTTTAGGCAACAATTCAGAAATATTTGTAAAGTGTTCGGTATTATTTAAAAAAAGCTTGCAGCTTTTGACTTACGACCCATTTACCTAATTTCAAAGAATTTAAAACATTTGGGAAAGGCATAAGGGACGGGAGTTTATAGTAGTATTGTATTTTATTCTTAAAATAAAATTTTAAAAAATAATTTTGCATGCATTTGCAAAGGAGTAGTGGGTAAAATGGATTTTAATGAAACATTCAAATAATTTAAAGAAATTTTCGGAAGGGAATTCTACATTTTTTTAAGGGGAGTTATCATCTCTGTTTCAAGTTTTTGGTACTACTAGGTAAAATAAAGATCCAAAGAGAAAAAGGATATTTCATATTGTGCCAAAAAAATACGGCTTTCTGCGGGCCGGAACCTAGAGTTGCTCTAGGGGGTGGGATGCTGCCGGCAAAAGTCTTACAATGGGTGGAATCATCGAACATGGAAAGGTGGATGGAGACGTATGGTGCTCAGAGAACCTATTGGTAGGAATGCAGTTAGAGTACTCGCTGGGCTGGATACCTGCTTTAGTCACAGCAAATATCATCTGTACAGTATTAAAATTGTGAAGGATGATGTATGCAGAATGTGCCTTGAGACTGCTGAGACAGCAGGGCATGTCGTATTTGTTGCAATGGATGGCAATAAACTTAATGCCCCCGGTAAGCAACATTGGATGTCAGTGCTATGGGGGATATAAGTCTGGGGCAGATGCCGGCGATTACGAAGGACGCTGTAATGAGGATTGTGGATAATTATCAGTCACCAATTTAAAGTCATGATAGTCTAGGCAAACGTTGGAGGGAGTCGAAAAGGGAATAGTTTATGCAAAAGCCAGCCGAAAAATACGACTTTTATTTAAATCGACGGCAATAACGTTAAATACACTCTTTTGCTTGTATAATTATATTCTTTTACACTTTGTCGTTCGTAAATTATTGTGTTCTATGTGACATATTAAACCTATACATATTGTTACAGATTTATTTTTAAATAGCTTAATTTACATTATAATTTATATTAGTTGTAGTAGTTTAAGTTACTGTAGTTTTATTTGTATTAGTTTATTTCGCTGATTGTTCGAACATGATGTTTGTTATAATGTGTAGCATACTTTTAGGCACTTCTATTATTCGTGCATATTACTTAATGTCTTAATTTAAATGTAACGGTTTTCGAATGTACTAGAATGTACATACGAGAACTTTGTCGAATGTTACCGAACACCACTATGTTACTATAAATAGCAGAACAACACAGCTAACATGATCAGTATTACAATAGAGCTTGTAAAGTGTTTATCAAAGTGAGTTTGATAATAAAAGTGTATAACCATAAGTGTAAAAAGTAAAGTGATATAAAAACAATATCTGAGTGTATTTAAATAAATAAAGTGCTCTAAGTTTTATAACGAATTTCAACTGTTTTTGATTGCAATAAAAGAACTCAAGGCTTATTTAAAGGAAATAATCCAACATTTATAAAAGGCATAAACGTAACAATACATTAACACAATGATTTACGAACGACGACTTATTTTTTGTTGCCCCAAAATTACAAAAAATTTTAATAAAAATACGGCAACATTGTTGAGTGATTAAGTCCCTTAAACTTAAAGTGAGAAAAAATTTTTTAAATTTTGCGACGTATTTTATGTTAATTTGTATGGAAAATTACTTTCAATCGGAATTCTGTTTGATCATATGACAATTGAACCATCGTGTTTGCCTGTAACGCCAGAGTCAATATCGTGAACTTTGAGTATTTTAAAATCAAAGAATGATCAGACCCTCGTTTTTAAGATAATAATCGATAATTTATACATAGATTGATTAAAGAAAATTGGTTTCTTATCAAATTTAAAAATTAAAAATAAGGGAAGATTCAAATGAAATATAAGTGAGTATCAACGAGTAACTCTAATAGCTAAAAAACAGTAGAAATTGTCAGTTTTTTTACAGACCATATAAAAAGCCGTAGCTAATACCAATAAATAAATTAATATCTAAACAGTTAACAAATTTGGCAGACTGATATCAATAAAGGACACTTACTGTTTATTGATTACTAGCTTGTGCCCGCGACTACGTCTGCATAGTTATCGGGATAAAAGGTAGACTTAGTATTAAATAAAAATATTTACAACACAAACCACCCGTTGAGGATGTGTTATGATGAGTTTGCCAACGACTTCGCGATAAAAAGTAGCCTATGTGTTAATCTAGGTTGTTATCTATCTATGTGCCGAATTTCATTTAGTTCCGTTCAGCCGTTTTTGCGTGATTGAGTAACAAATATCCAAACATCCAAACATTCACATTTATTATATTAGTAGGATAAACTAGAAGTGAAGAAACAGTCAAATAAATAAATTTTCTTAATAAGTAAAAGGGTTCTAAAATAACAAACATCAGCATTTAGAGACTTAAATGATGCTCTCCCTATTATGACACCCTGGTGCATGTTACCTTGGCTAGCGTACTGGCCTTGGTGTATCGTCAGTACGGGATATATAGAGGCTGATAGGAGCCATAACTTTGGAGAGCTAAAATTTTGGTCATTGCTAGAGGCTGTCTGGAGACCACAGCAATCAGTAAGCTCATACAACTTATCCTTGGTTGGTTATTGGTAAGGTCTTTTGGAAGTGTACGTGCTGTTGCCTTCTTAACAGAAGTAGAGAATAATGATTCAATGACTAATAAGGTAAAAGACCTGTGAACTTTGGGCAATCATTTAGTTATTATTTGTAAATCTATTCGGCTTAACAAGGTTCGAAGTTATTGTATTAACTTTGCGATGGTACTTAAGAAAAATCCATATTTAATAAAACAATAAACAAAGATCGACCTTTAAAATTTCATTAAGGTTCGTTCCGATGCTGACAAAACAAGGAATTAATTACACAGGCCAACACTCAATTTGCTTCATTGAATTTATCAACTGATTCTAGTTAATTTGGGTGCTCTGAATTCAAATCTGGAATCAGTTTGTCTCTATCAGCTTCATGATATAGCTTTTTTAAGTATTTAAAAAGTAAAACTTTTCCATAGGAATTTAAAAAAAAAAACAATAAAGAAATCTGAAATGAACAGCCGGATAAGAGTCTCTCAGCAAATTCCAACAGTAGTCTGCCAGCATATGTGTATCCCACCATCCCTGGTACCAATTCTCCATAATTTTGATATCTTGGTGAAACCTTTCTCCTTGTTCTTCGCTTAAATTACCAAAATGTTCGGGAAATCGGTTCAAGTGACTGTGCAAATAATGGATTTTAAAACTCATGTTGCAGCCAAGGTCTCTGAAATTATCCAGCATATTCTCCACTAATTGAACATAATTTGGAGCTTTATTATTTCCCAAAAAAATTTTTATAACTTGCACGAATGATGTCCACGCATTTCGTTCAGTTTCGGTCATTGACTTATCAAAATCACTAAATACTCACTTAACAGAAGTAATGGTCGTCCAAATGATTTCTGGGCTCTCTCCAAACTTAAGCCTATTTCGTTTTCCTTGAGTCCACTGTCGCAAATTTACGCAGTAAGTATTGCACACAATGTGTGGAGCCCAGCTTTTATCTTGGTCACCAAGATCAGCTCCAAAGTAAATAATATAAATACGATTTTTTAACACATTCCGAAATAGGTCTTATGTTTTCTTTAAAGGTGTATTCTCCACAAATATAACAAAATGTGTCAGCCTTATTTTTACAACATCTTCTATTGGAAGTCATTTCTATTTAGATCAACACTTTTTTAATAAACTTTGCCAACTGCAATAAACCACTTCTTACAAGCAACTAACTTGCGATATGCAATTGGAGTGCAAAAAGAAAAAATAACGTTCTGAATAATATTACACAAATAAAATTCCCGTTAATCAGCTAGCAATTACAGAAAAAATAATATCTTCGGAAAAAACGGAATGACAAACTGATATATACCCTCCTCAATTACAGTGGAGGGTATAAAAAAGCTATATCATGAAAACAAGAGCTGATAGAGACAAACTGATTACAGATTTGAATTCAGCACACCCAAATTAACTAGAATCAGTTGATAAATTCAAAGAAGCAAAATTTTTAATTTTGTCGGGCTGTGTTATCTAATGGGTTGCTTATGAGTAACCGCCAAGCTTTAGTTGCTTTATTAACTGGCAACTTTAACTGAATGGCGGTCAAAATAATCACTTCTTTATGCATCGAATTGACAGCTCTTAAAATGACAATTGTCATTTTTAATCCCTTTGTTGGCAACCTACGACCCAACTTAGTTTCGATGCCTTTGTAAAACTACAGTCAAACACTACTAAAGTAGATAAGATGCTTGTGAGGAATCAGAAAAATATGTTTACTGACTGCTATATATGCTTAATATTTTTTACGAACTTTTAAACTTGACCTCGCATCTACACATACATTCGTATGTATGTACATACAATACGAAGTGAACAATTGTACATTTGGTCAGTCAAATGATTTCGTCAGTTATTCCTTTATTGCAATGAGAAAAAACAAAACTAAAAAAATCGTTTATAATTGTTAAGTCTTTAAATTGATATAAATTCTTGTTTTATATGTGTTTCATATTCACAAAAAAAAATGAAACAAAATTCATTGGAAATTTTTCATACTTTTTAGGAACGAACAAATGAATGAACGAACGAATGACTATGAATATATTGGGGAATTTGTTACAATTATAAATAAAATGAAATATAAAAAAATATTATAATTACAGGGTGCATTAATTAATCTTACAGAATAAAATAGCAACAGCTTTAGACACAGATCAATCATATTTTTGTTTTCTTTATTGCTGAAGTTGAGCAGAGTATATGTATGTTGTGTACATTGTGTATGTTAAGATGCGATGTCTTATTATTGTTCTGTGTTTTAATTTCGATTGTACAATTGACATGTGCTTCTGACAAATAAATAACAAACCATATGTTTACACTTAATATGCACATCAAATATCTACACATACATCTGCATACATATGGAGGTATTTATGTGTCATTAAAAATTATAATAATTGTTATAAATTTTACTTAAATTTTTTTTTTTTGGTGAATAACTTGCACACAGTAGTTGAGAAACAATTAATTTTTATTTTCAATAAAATGTTATACCGAAATAAAAGATGAACACAAAAAACAAATTTGTTTAATTTATTTATTTATGTAGGAATGTGTGTATATATTTACAAGTAAAAAAAGCCTAAATTTCCAAACTCTTTAAAACTTTATTTAAAATGTTCTTGAATTAGTTTTTTCTTTTTGCAAAATATATTTGTGTTGTATTCTCCATATGACCCCCCGTGGTTTAACGTTATATGATCTGTTATTAATTTGATTCTTGTTTAAGCAGCATCAGCAAGTTTTCCCTTACTCGCCACCTATTTCTTTTTGGCTACAAATGCTTGGCTCCCTTGTGCTCTTACTTGGCATCAGAGTGTGTATGTGTGTGTGTCTTAATCCTGTGTTGAGCAGCTTGTCGCGCGTTCTTATGTTAAATGCGTTGTTTGTGGTGTTTGCTTAAATTGTTTGCTATTTATGTCGGCAACTACCGTATAAACTTGAGAGTTAGTTGTTGTTGTTCGGTTTTGCAGGATTTCTTGACTTGGGAGAACATCAGCATGTTGTTGGAACAACATGTTGTTCATATTTGGAGTTGGAGCCAAGCGTATGCAGAAATCAATATGTTGACTAATAAATTGTTTAACCAAAAATCCATGTTTTATTCAATAACAATTATAATACAAATATTTAGAGATGACACGCTTGAGGTTAGAGTTTTTTAGGTGCAAAAGAGAGGGGCCTTAATCTAAAATTCGTTTGCCTAAAATTCGTTTGTCTTAAAGTCTTCTTAAAGTCAAAAGGGTTTTAAAACAAAACAGTATTGGCACACCAAAGTTATACTGAATTAGTCTTTGGATAACAAAGCAGATTATTTCTAAAAAAAATATATTCTACAAACTTATTAGAATCGAACGAAAAACCGTTAGTGTGAGTTCCTCTAAAGCATCGCCAGTAAAAGGAGTCGAATAAAGTTTGGACTATAGCGCTACATACGGGCTTATGATAATCGAAAAAGAATATATCTTTTAACGATAGATCTTGGAGACCCAAAGATCCAAGGTGGTCTAAGTATAGTATGCCGATGGCTCGAAACAGGTAAATGGTGATACTGATTCGGTCATATCTGGTCTAGATTTTCAAAGCGTCCTGACTTACTATTCTGTGATATTTCGAGCTGAAATTTGTGCCATCCTTATCAGTGCCTAGAAGTCTGTAAGGAAAGCTAGGGGAAAAACCTTCACATATACATATTCCTTTAGATAACAAAGTGGCCCTAAAAGCGCTTATGGGTTTTAAGATTAATTCAGCTCTGATGGTGGAATGCATTGGCATCGTTACGTCCTCTTGTATTGCATGACAGGATAACACTGCTTTTGATTCCGGTTTATGAGGATGTTAATGGTAATGAAAGTACCGACTTCCACGCAAACTATGGAGTGAACTGAACCGGAGCCTATGTTGTACCTATAGGCCACGTTCGGGGTTAGCTATCTACTAGATGCTGAGTTTACTTCCTACTAGAGATTATTTTAGGGAAAATATAAAATCTCCTTAAATCATTACCTTGCATATGAAGGACCAAAGGATATTGTCTGGTTTTCTGAAAACACACTAATAAAGGGTCCGCCATCTAACGTTTTTTTCCAACTAGTGCTTATTTCGTGAATGGTAACATTCAGCTTATGTCTGATTTGACAGATAATTAGTTTTAAACTTCCGTTGAACGAATATGGTTGTGTATACGCTTGAACAACGCTGGGAAATATTGCGACATTACTTTGACCGATTTTGCCAAAAAAAAAAAGTCATCTTTTCAGATGAAGCTCATTTTAATCTTGGCGGGTATGTAAACAAGCAAAATTGTCGCATTTGGGTCACAGAAAATTCGCACGCATACAGCCGAGACACCCAAAACGAGTCACTGTTTGGTGCGGATTTTGGTCCAGAGGCATAATTGGGTCAATTTTCTTCGAAAATGAGCAAGCAGTGGCCGTAGTCAATGGCGATCGTTATCGGGCCATTTTGAACGAATTTTTGTTCACAAAAATTGAAGAGGAGGATATTGGCAACATTTGGTTTCAACAGCACGGCGCTACGTGCCACACAGCCGAAGCTACACTTATTTATAGCATTTAAAAAAAAAAAAGTTATGTGGCGTACCCTTTATATAAGATACATTTGGATAGTTTCGATATAGTGACCCGTATGTTTTATAACATGGAATAACGTTTATTTCGTTTCCATTCTACAATCCGTTTTTTAAAAAAGTCTTAAGAATTTCTTAACTGCTTTTGGGTTTTCAAAAACTCTAGGCTTGTTTAATAAAATGCTTAAAGTTTCATAAAGTGAGGTTCTATAACAAATTTGCCAGCAATTGTAGCAATATACTATCGAGGCCCGTTCTTGGAAAAAGGCCCCATTGAATTTTCAGCAGAGTTTTTAAAATATAAAATATTTGTTTAATTACTCACAATAGCTTCTTCTTTTCGGTGTCTGTCGATCTCGTTTTTTTGTTTCATTGTTGGTAACAAAGCAGCAACAACAATTATTATAATATAAACAACAACAAACAAGCAACAACAAAAACAAAGTTCAAATGCAACTCTATCGTATATCAGAGTTGTATTTAGCGATGCCAACAAACCATGTCAACCTATAAAAGCTAAAAGAAAATAAAACTAATAATAAAACAACAACGATCAACACAAGCTATAGCAGCAACAAACAACATTGTTGGAATGTATAGTATCATGTACTTACAAAAGTATATTTTTGCTGATTTTTTTTTCTGTGGCATTAAAAACGTTTCAACGTTGTTGTGGAGTTGTGTGCACAGTTGTGATTTCTGTAGTCTTTAGGAAAATTATGACATGAACATGAACGTAATCCTCATAATGATGTTATACAATACGCCATCTTAGGGTAAACAAACTGGAGCCGCACCACCAAAGGAAGGTATTAAAACAAAGCTGTGCCCTCTGCACACCAGCGAGTCCAAAGAGAACTTTATAAATATTGGTAGTTGATTGGACTTGAACAGAAAAGAGTTAAAAATAAATAAAAAAAAACGAAAAGAAACATGTTGAGTTTCTAAAACGAAAATGTTCACAGAGTTCACAGTACAGGAATGCGCTGACATTGAATATTTATATGAGTGGATTATGACAGGTTTGTTGGCTGTAGTTGTCGTTGATTTTATAATATTTTTTCCTTTCTTTGGTTTCCTACTTTGAATAAAATTTGTACTTCCCAGGCTGCACATTCAAACACACGTATGTGGTATGTGTCGATGGCAGCCAGATGATTTATTTAGGGTTATTGGTGATATTTTTGTTAATATCTGTTTACGCTACAAACAAATATGAAAACGAAATGCTGCTGCATACTGAGCAGAATATAAGGCAAGTTAAACAGACATATTTAAATTGTCTTAATAAAAAAAGCTCTTAAACGCCAGAGACAGTGCAAATTAGGGTTGGTGTGCTAGCTGACAAGTAATAAGAGAAGCTTAATGCAGAAATGATTGTAGAGTTTAATATTTTTTGGAAGTTTATTTAGTTTCTGTATGAAATAGTTTGAATTTATAATTGAACTGTGTAATATCTGTCTTTATAATGACGACATTCTAATGACGACTAATTTGAACGTGGTGTAAGGCCTGAGTAATAAGAGTGCCGCCTTATTGTCAACAAAAATACTAACATACCCGTGAATATTCTTGGTATTCAATATCCTATATGCCTACCAGATAGCGAATATTTCGGGCTATCTGGAAGGCGGAAAGAGAGCTCTACTCTTGGTTTCTCAGATATGACATTAATTCACAGCCCTTTTAGAACCGTACGTATAGATCCTGGTGTCGAAGCTCCCTATAAGGTCACCTCTTTCGCACTTACTCACGGAGATAATAAAAATTGTAGACACTCTGTTTAAATCAATACAGGGGTGACACTGTCAGTAGGTATTGAAACAGCCGGGCTAGAATTCTTCCATGGCCATATGTCTTTGATCTCCAACATGTAAATTCATTCAGCCTTGCTATGCTACCTGCAGAATGGCAATAATTTGAAGACCATTGTAAATGAGGTGCAACATTCTCTGCCTCTGAAGAACTAGTTTACAATGACCCGCAATTCCAATATTTGCTGATCGTTAGGCCCTGTACAACTGCTCACGTTTCACCCTTGACATATGTGTTCTTGGGTTCAGTAATACTGCGTTTTGTATTATATTTTTATATTAGGCTATAAGTTCTATGTGATAATGACAGAATATCTAGGAAAAGTTAGTCATCCGATACTAGCTGAGTGGAATGCATTTTCGAAACCAGCTACGGTTTCATCATCAGCACTCTTTTGATCAGAGCTACAAATGTTGTGTGTAAATATCAACTATTTAACTCAGTATTTATTGAAATTTGAAACATAGAATTATTTGTTCTAATTGATTTATGTATTTCATATAACATTGAGTTAGTACGAAATTTACCAACATCTGTTTTTCCTGTATTCTTTTTGCACGTCATTACCACAGGTAATTAATGGTTGCCTTTAGCTACAGATCTACAGATGTCGCTAAAGCAATTTTTGCAATTATGCAGTTGCATTATATGTCACATGTGTTCTAAACAAGATGGTATTAGTTGAACAATGTTTTTATTTTTACACCATGCCCTGTGTTTGTTGTATTTTTAAACTATTACATTTGAACTTTTAATTTTAATTTTTATTATATTTTTATATTAGGCTATAAGTTCTATGTGATAATGACATTGCTGGAGTATCATCGTAAGGATAGATTGGAACTTTTTCATTTTTGAATAATACTTAAGAAAATGCTTGACGTTAAATCTAATGAAATAAACACATCCAGCAAGTCTTAAATTTAAAAGTTATTCAAGAGTAAGAGTATCGGAACACTTTTCTTGTTTTCATAATTGGAATGATAGTTTTGCATACTTAAACCTCAATTGTATAGATGTTGGTGAAATAAACTAAAAGCTTTCTTAGATTCAGGAATATTATTTCAAATTCCGGACTATTTTCTTTCGAGGGTGCAGGCTAAAGTGTCTTACTAAATCTGTATCTAAAAGGCATTGCAGCCAATCTTTTTTGATTTTGTTTTAAGGAATAATTTTTTAGATACTTTAGTAGCCAAAATGGCCTTGACATACTGTTTCGATAAATGAATACTGCAAGTTTAAAAGCTGAAGCAAATAACTTTAAGTCAAAGTAATAACAAAGAAACGTCATCAAATCTACAGCAGTAACATTAAATACTTTTGTTGTATTCTTTGATTTTCTTTTCGCCCTATTTTTATTTGTGCTCAAATTCATCTATACATATAAAAATCAATGTGTGTTTGTATGTTTGTTTGTGCTTTATAGACGGTTAAACGGCTGGACCGATTTCCTTGAAATTTTCACAGAATCTTTCTGTATGTCTGGAAGGAACTAAAGGCTCTACTTTGGTTTGAAATTGTAAGTGGGCGGGGTGCCACGCCCTATTAAAGAATAAGTATTAAATATTATATATAACGAAAGTTAATGCAGCTAGAGTCTTCAAATTAAGTACGGTAAACTTTGACATTCACACGAACATTTGGATAAAAAATGGGCGTACTTGCAATAGTAGGAGTGGCCACATGAATTAAATACTAAAATTCGTATATTTGAAAACGATATCGATTAGAGTAGCAAAATTTTGCAAGAGCAACTTTGACAACCAAATGAACATTTAGGCAAGAAATGGGTGCATTATCAATAGTGGGCGTGGCACCTACCATATGAATTAAATACTAAAATTCGTATATTTGGAAAACGATATCGATTAAAGTAGTAAAATTTTGCGAAAGCAACTTTGATATTCAAATGAACATTTAGGCAAGAAATGGGTGCATTATCAATAGTGGGCGTGGCACCTACCATATGAATTAAATACTAAAATTCGTATATTTGGAAAACGATATCGATTAGAGTAGTAAAATTTTGAAAAAGCAACTTTGATATTCAAATAAACATTTATGGAAAAAATGGGTGCATTAACATTAGTGGGCGTGGCACCTGTCATATGAATTAAATACAACAATTCGTATATCTGGGAAGCGATAATAGTTAGAGTACCCAAATTTTGCAAAAGACACTTTGACGTCTATATGATTATATGAATAAGAAATGGTTGATTTAGTAATAGTAATTTTTGAACTATATAATTTTTATTTCATTACGATGGGGGTGGCGAAGCACACCGGGCATTAGCTAGTTTGTTTATAAAATGTATACAATTTTAAAGAAACTATGGTAACATTGCTGGAAGATTGTGTAAGAAAAGAAACGACCTGAAATTGATTTCATAATTCACGATTAATTTTTGCAACGTATTTAAAATGTCAATTAGTATGGAAAATCGTGCTGCCTTAGAGTTTGGTTTTAAGATTTATACCTGACGTTTTTATATGACAAGTGAATATATTGTTCAACTATTGATATTTTATTTGGCAAAAATAAAAATAAATAAAAAAATATTCTTCCACTTTTTTAATAGCCCATAACGCGTCAGCCATTTTATGTCCATTCTTGTGTTCTCTTTAAAATCGTCCTTATCTACCTACCAATTACTTTAACAACCCAAAAACAATCTTTGCAAATTGCTGCCAATAATATAAACCAATGATTGAAGTCTAAAGTTTTTATCCATCAATAATTGCAAATCGAAACATCATCGACAACGACATGCTGTTGCTGCAAAGTGTTTGCAGGTAGAAAATGTTTTGCGCTTGAAAGCTTCAATGTTTTCAAAATTGGCTGCTGTAAAATTCAACCATCCATCCATCCATCAATCAAATCAATTATTATTGAAGGCCAGGTAAAATTATTTTTCTTTTCGGGGTTAAACTAAACTTTAATGGGATTCGTGGAATAAAATTTGGCTTAAATTCAAACTTTTTTTTCAAGGAAATTGTACTTTTTTTCAGTTGTTTTCAGTGGCGGCCATATTAAAAGGCAGGCAGCACATTTTTTTGTGGTTGTTTTGATTTGTTGGGTTTTATAAAAGATAAAAAAGTAATATTTACTTTCATATTTTGTTGTCGAAATTAGAACCAAAATCTAATTATATTGTTCGAGTATAAAATATGTTTGTTTGTATGTATGTTGTGTCCTAAATGTGTGCATAGTTACTGTATATCTAATAGTGTTTTATTTTTATACCCTTCACACAGTGAAAAAGGGTATATATAGGTTTGTCATTCCGTGTGAAATTTCTACAATTTTCATTTCCGACCCCATAAAGTATACATTTTCTGAAAGCTTATGAATAGGGGAGTCGATTAAGCCCTGTCAGTCTGTCAGTCTGTCCGTCTGACCGTCTGTCCGTGTGTATGTTGAAATCAACTTTTTGAAGCCCCCCGACATAGGTTGGACCCGGGTAAGGTATTAAAATATCAAAAATATTCGGGAGTAGATCGGTATTGAAAACCAGAAACATCGGTGCATAAACAACTGAGATATGAGCAAAAACCCACGACCACCTCGATTTTTTTTTCACAAAAACAACATTACAACAACAACATACATACATACAAACGTGTATACTGGTTAGAGAAAACGTGGCATTGAATCCCAACTGAGCCAAAAAAAAATTTTTTTAATTTTTTTAAAATTTTTTTTTTAAATTTTTTTTTTATTTTTTTTTTTATTTTTTTTTTTTATTTTTTATTTAATATATTATTTATATTTTTATTATTATTTTTTTTTTAATTTTTTTTATTTTTTTTTTAATTTTTTTTTAATTTTTTTTTTATTTTATATATGTATATTATATATATAATAATTTTTTTTTAAAATTTTTTTTTTTAAATTTTTTTTTAAATTTTTTTTTAAATTTTTTTTTAAATTTTTTTTTAAATTTTTTTTAAAATTTTTTTTCGTTTTTTTAACATACATACGTGTACGTATTTCATATGGGATGAATGGTGATACAAGCAACTGTTATTGCGTGAAGGGTATATAAGATTCGGCATGGCCGAATATAGCGCTCTTACTTGTTGTGATTGGTATTTTGCGATAAAAATCTTTTCAACAACAACTACAACAACCAGAAAAATAAACTAACTACATACTAATAACAATGAGGTTAAGTTGTATGTTCCAATGTATGTATGAGTAAGTATATGCATATATTTATTGTTGCTGTTGTTGTTTATTAACGTACGTGTATATGGAATGGGCGCAAAAATCTGTGTTTTTTTTAATTCTATATTGTATGAGTGTGAGTATTGTTTGTATTGTCCTAAGGGTTACAAATAAATTTTTCCCAATGGCGGCTTGTTACCAGTTAATACATGTTGACTTTGGTTTGAGCTTTTTTTATATTTCTCGTCCCTTTTAACCCTTAAAAGTAAACAAAGTTTTTTTTTAAATTAAATATATAAATAAATAAATAAAATCAAAATTTTAAAAGTTTTTCAAAAGCTTAAAATAGATTTACTAAGAAGAGACGTCAGGGTGACTAATGGTGAATTTACCCAATTTTTTTAAATTTCTTCGGGAGACAATTTCTTTGACTAAAGCTGGATTCACCCATAAAATTCTAGTTCAGAACAAATTTTTTTTATATTGAGTTTGACGTTTTACTTTTGAAAGAGAGAGAGAGATTATTTTGTTCAGAAAGTGTTTTCTTGAATTGGTTTAATTTTAATTCTTGTTCAGAAGAAACTGAATTGGGATGCCATTTTTTTTCTCAATATTTACATGAAAATTGAATTTGGTTGCCACATCACACAGTGTCAGTACATTTATTATACAAAAATTGTTTTTGCCGAAAATTAACAATTAAAATGGAATTTAATGAAAATATTGCTCAAAAATCAATAGAAGAATTAAAAAAACCAGGAAAAGAATGTTTGTATGACATGAGCAATAGTGCATACAAAAATAATTATTTAAAACAGGGTTTATGGAATGAAATAGGAGCCGCCACTGGAATCGGTCGTAAGTACATTTTAGTTTATTTATACATTCATTTATTTACAAAAACCTAGCCATAGGTCATAATCGGTCGCAATAATACAATTTATATTTATTTATAATTGTGGTAGGAAACGAATGTGAAGTGCTGTGGAAAACTCTGCGCAGACGCTATAAAGCAGCCCTTAACAAAAATATTGGAAAAAGTGGAAGTGAACGTGTTTATTTTCGATTTTTTTTATAAATTTCTTTTGCAAACAAATTGACTTTATGCACCTCTATTAAAAATAATAATTTTAGTTTTCTTCTATCCGACATTTTCTTCACATATATTTTAATGAAATAATTTTGTTTGTATTTATTTACATAGTTTGCTAGCGGTGCTGCCACTTTGTACAACTGTTTGCATTTTTATATTATATGGCAGCTTTGTTTTGTCTGACAAATTTTCTGCAGAAAACTCTTAGTAAAAAATGTTATTCTCCGGAAAAAATTTTGTTTAGAACAAATGGGTGAATTCACCTTAAGAGTTTTCTGCCACAGGATTTATTCATTTAGAAAAATTTGTTCGAACAATTTATTTGCATGCAATATAGTGTAATCTCATAAATCTCATACAAAATAATTTAGGTTTATTGGAGGCTTTTTTGGCAAATTTTTGTAAAAATCTATTCAACTTAGCCTTTAATAAGCCTCAAAAATTTTCTGAATGCGGCAGAGGAATTTTATTCTAGCAAATTTTATTATCATGTGTGTTTGTCTGAATAAAAATGTGCGAATTGGAAAAATAAAATCGGTACTTCCCCCATATACTCTCTACCACCCACACCAACAGCATCAAGAGTTTGCAAACTCTGATTTGAACGTGTAAGAGCTGTCTGTGTTAGTACAAATATGATCTCTTTGGCCCTTTAAGGTTTATTTGTTATGAATTTCCATATTTTCTGTTGTTGTGTTTTTTTTTTTCACTTAATCCTCCATGTTTTTCGCTGTTGTTTTTGTAGCTTTTATTTAATGTCTATGTATCCATATGAATTACTTACAATTTGCTGTTTCTGATATAGTTTTTTTGTTTCTTTTTTCAGTTTTTAAATATTCATTCCAGATAAGATTTCAATCATGGACACGCAAACCGTATTTATACATAAATTTTTTTCTCTTTTTGTGGTGGCTTTTGTTGGCCAAGGATTATTGCTGAACGTGGAGCTACAGGCTACAGGCAGGGCGAAATTTAAAGAAAAATATAATTTGGCAAGTCCTTTTTTAGTTTAACTTGTATTTAATTATTTTTTTTTGTGCTCTTTCGTTTGGCGGACACAAATAATAATATAATATAGGGTAGTTGAATATAAACATCATTTATTATTTGGCCATAATTTGTACATTTGCAGCCTGCTATCGGGCTGTTGGAAACGAAATCAGTCATTTTTAAAGTTTGCTTTTATGTATGTTTAAGGCGGGCTTAAGAATTGTATATTTTGCAGGAGAAAAACTAACAAAGGCCCAAAGTTAATTAAAGAAAATTTTCTCAATTTTTAGAAAATGTTAAATTTTTATTGGATAGTGTCAAAAGCTTTTATCTAGTGTTGATTTGGCTTAAATTCAAAAACCGTTTTTCCATTTCTTTTTAAGAAAATTGTAAAGAATGAGAAAAAAATTGTTTTTGTTTAAGTTTTGTTGTTGTTGCTTTTTAAATTCATTTACACGCAAATTATGAATAAATTTAACGCCATCAAATTGTACGAGAAAATTAAAAAACTAAGAAAACAAAAAATATTACTTAAAAGAGAAGTAAACAAGAAACAAGAAAACAAGAACAACAAATGAATTATAGAAAAATATAAATCATTAAACAAAAATAACATACACAGAAAAATTATCGAGTCGTAATGAACATAAAATTAAAAAAAAGAAGGAAAACAAAAATCACAAAAAAAACTGTGTTAAAAGCAATTTTATGTTGCATTATTTAAATTTTTCTATTTGTTGCTTTTTTGTTGTTTGCATTTTTTCGTTAAAATGCAAATTTGCTTTGAGCAACATGAACAATACGTTCAAGATAAAAATTAAAGTTTAAACTCAGATTTATGGGCCACGATAATAATAATACACTTCACTCTTGGTAATAGAGTAGTTAATTCTAGTATTTATCCAAAAGTACTTGCATATTAAGACTATAATTATTTTAACAACAACAAAATGAGGAAAACAAAAACTCTATAATTCAAAAAAATAAATTGTTAAGAAAATATATTAAAGTTATTCTAGCAGCAAATTAGTTTTGAAATTTTAACAAGACATAGAATTCTCAATAAATTTCCCATTTTAGGATATTTTTTTATATAATTCTAATTTAATTTTTCGAATTAATTTCAATTATTAGGAAGTTTTAGAAAATTTCATTTTAGAATATTCTTGATTAATTTCCCATTTTTAGAAAATTTTCAATGAATTTTCAATTTTAGGAAATTTTTAATAATTATCCCATTTTTGGATGTTTTCGAAAAAAATCCTATTTTAGGAAATTGTAGATAAATTTTCGATTTTAAGGAAATCCTAATAAATTTCACATTTCAGGAAATTTTTTAAAAATTTTCCATATTAGGTAATGTTTGAAATATTTCTCATTTAAGCATATTTTTAATTAAATTTTAATTATTAGTAAGTTTTAGAATATTTTCCTATTTCAGAAATTCTTAATTAATTTTTCATTTTAGCAAAATTTTTGAAATATTTCTCATTTAAGGAAATGTTTGATTGAATTTCAATTATTAGGAAATTAAAAAAAAATGTTCACATATAAGGAAACTCTTGATTAATTTCCCATTTTAGAAAATTTTCGATAAATTTACCATTTTAGAAAATTTTTGATAAATATTCCATTTTTTAAGGTTTTCGAAAAAATCCTATTTGAAAAAATTTTAGATAAATTTTCCATTTTAGAAAATCTTAATAAATTTGACATTTCAGAAAATTTTTTGAAAATTTCTCATATTAGGTAATGTTTCAAGGCGAATTCAATAAGGTGAACTTATTAGATCACCTGATCATCAGCTGTTGACTACTTCTAGGGACCACTTGTAAAATTTTTGTGTTTTTTTGACATATCGTTTTGTTTTACACTAACAAAATACACGTTTGTATTTTTCAACTTTGTAGTTGTTTTAGCGACGAGTTCACCTTATTGAATTCGCCTTGGTAATGTTTGAAATATTTCTTATTTTAGGAAATTTTTAATTAAATTTCAAGTATTAGTAAGTTGTAGAATATTTTCTTATTTCAGGAAATTCTTAATAAATTTCCCATTTTAGGAAATTTTTTGATTAAATTTCAATTATTAAGAAATTTTAAAAAATTTTCCCATATTAGGAAATTTTTGATAAATTTTGATAAATTTCCCATTTTAAGGAAAATCTTAATAAATTTCCCATTTTAGGATTTTTTTTCACAAATTTCTGTTTATGAAATTTTTGACACATTTTTATTATGGAAGATTTTTTAAAAATTTTATAAAATTTCTCATATTTGAGAATTTTTTGTTTCATAAGCTTGATGATCAGGGGCCAAATTACAGCATTCGATCACGATCAAAATTTCAATTTAAAAAAATGGAGTTCGCTGTGTTTTGCGTATAAAGATCTAATAAAAATTCGAGTACGTTCGAATGCCGTAATTTACCTCCTGTTATTATACCCTTCACACAGTGAAAAAGGGTATATATAGGTTTGTCATTCCGTGTGAAATTTCTACAATTTTGATTTCCGACCCCATAAAGTATATATTTTCTGAAAGCTTATGAATAGGGGAGTCGATTAAGCGCTGTCAGTCTGTCCGTCTGTCCGTCTGACCGTCTGTCCGTGTGTATGTTGAAATCAACTTTTTGAAGCCCCCCGACATCGCTTGGACTCGGGTGAGGTATTAAAATATCAGAAATATTCGGGAGTAGATCGCTATTGAAAATCAGAAACATCGGTACATAAACAACTGAGATATGAGCAAAAACCCACGACCACCTCGATTTTTTTTTCACAAAAGCAACATCACAACAACAACATACATACATACAAACGTGTATACTGGTTAGAGAAAACGTGGCATCCAATCCCAGCTGAGCCAAAAAAAATTTTTTTTAATTTTTTTAAAAATTTTTTTTAATTTTTTTAAAAATTTTTTTTTTATTTTTTTTTTTATTTTTTTTTTTATTTTTTTTTTTATTTTTTATTTAATATATTATTTATATTTTTATTATTTTTTTTTTAATTTTTTTTTTTTAATTTTTTTTTTATTTTTTTTTGTTTTATATATATTATATTCATAATAATTTTTTAAAAAAATTTTTTTTTTTAAAATTTTTTTTTTTTTTTAAATTTTTTTTTAAATTTATTTTTTAAATTTTTTTTTAAATTTTTTTTTTTTTTTTGTTTTTTTTAACATTCATACGTGAATTTATAATTTTACAATGGGACGTTTTTATATATGTATGTTTTTATATGTATGTACGTATTTCATATGGGATGAATGGTGACACAAACCACTGTTATTGCATGAATTCACGTTGTGAAGGGTATATAAGATTCGGCACGGCCGAATATAGCGCTCTTACTTGTTTTTAAATAAATCTTTTAATTTTGAAAAATTTTTTAATGAATATTTCATTTTAAATAAATTAAGTTTTCTATTTTTATACAAAATTTTGTTAAATATTTCTATATAAACTCCCTTATATAAATTTCTAATTTTTTATAATTTGTATTCAATTTTTTAAATTTTCAGAAACTTTCATAAATTTTTAAGTTTTAAATAAAATTGTTGTTGGGGAAATTAAGAAACTTTTACATATTTTGGAAATTTTAGGTTGATAAATTTCTATTCAAAGGAAACTTTTGTAAAATTTCCTATTTTGGCAAGTTTTTTAATAAATTTATTATTTTTAGAAAATTTTTTTTCAATTAATTTCTTTTTAATTTTTGTATCCTTATTTATAAAAAATACTAGCCTAACCCGGCGCGCGTTGCTACGCCCCTTAATGAATCGAAATGTATTCTGAATTTAAATTGAATATCAAGTACAAAAACCTAAAAATTATAATATTTTTATAGGCGTGGCATTGCCCACTTTTCTAATCACGAAATTGTAAAGTCGTAACAGCTCAATATGTGTGCAAAGTTTCAGAAGAATCGGACCAGTGCAAGTACCTTAAAATTATAATTGTTTTTATGGGCGTGGCCCTGCCCACTTTTCTAATCACGAAATTGTAAACTCATAACAGCTCAATATATTTGCGAAGTTTCAGAATAATCGGTCCAGTGCAAGTACCTCAAAATCATACCTTTTTTATGGGCAGGGCACTGCCCACTTTTTGAATCACGAAATTATTTAGTCATGATAGCTCGATATGTGTGCAAAGTTTCAGAAAAATCGGTCTGGTGCAAGTACCTCAAAATTATAACCTTTTTTTATGGGCGTGGCCCTGCCCACTTTTCTTATCACGAAATTATTTAGTCATGACAGCTCGATATGTGTGCAAAGTTTCAGAAAAATCGGTCAAGTGCAAGTAGCTAAAACTGATAACTAATTTTTATGGGCGTGGCCCCGCCCACTTTTTTCCACCCATAAACACTCCCTGGTATGCGTACAACAACTTGCCAAAGTTTGAGTCCGATCGGTTTTACAGTTTCGGAGTCTATAGCTAAGACACACACACACACACAGAGTTTCACTTTTATATATATAGATTCCCTAAATAGCCTGGATAGAAAAAATTATAGATTCCCGTGCTTTGAGGAAATTGTGAAAGCATGAGTGAAATTAAATTTCTCGGAATTGTCAAAGCATTGTTGTTGTAAACAATAACACAACAATGGCAATTCCGAAAAATTTAATTGAAATTGGAATACAGAACAGGAGGGGATTTTTTTTTTAAATTTGAGAACACGTTTATTGCTTTTTTTCCCTCAAATCTAAATAATAAATGAAGTGGGAGTGTTTGTTGTTGTTACTGCAATTAAGCTTTTAAATCAACAACAACATTTTACATGCAGTTTTTAATGTTTGGTGGCAATAGACAGACGCCTTAATGTGACATGTATGTGCGATTGTGGTTTTTATGTTGCTGTTGTTGTTGTTGTATTGGGCACGCAAAAAGGTGCTAATTGCCTACTGCAACAACAACCCCAATAGTTTTTGTTTGCAACAAATGTGTATTTAAAACTAAATTGTCTGCAAAATTCGAACTAAAAACTGATACCGTTTACTACCAGCCAGTCTGTTTGATCGTCGTTATTAATTTGTAACTTTAGCCATTTGGCCATTAAATCGTAACTGTCACTTTAGACCAACTTGATGACACGCACAACTTTTGCTACTTTTGTCTTCTTCTTGCTATTAATAATTTAATTTTTTAGTTTTATTTTTGTGTGTTTTCTTTAAGTAAATTAAAAAAAAAGCAACAAATAGATAAAACGAGACAAAAGAAAGAAGAAGAAAAAAGGAAGAAAATAATGAAATATTAGGGAAGTTCGATATAAAAGTTGAACTAATATTAGAGAACTCAAAACTATTAAATAAAAATTAAAATTTTTCCATAATTAAAACTTTTAATCATGAAATTGGCTTTTCAATGTGTCGTGTTTTAGATGGGTTGTTGGCACTGTATAACAGCAGTAATGCGAATTTTTCAAGAAATTTATTTATCTTCTAATATGTAACCACCCTATGAAAAGCTTATTTTATGGAAAATTGTCTTTTATATTTATAAACCCTTGTCTAGTCGAAAGTTTCAATGTTATGAAGTTAAATAACCACGGAAGGACGGACAGACGGATGGACAGATGGACTGTAGGTTTTCAAAGAGAAAATCATGTGAGTGAGTATGTGTGTGAGTGCACCTATGATTTAGTGGGAAACTATAACTCTTGATCTCTTGTGGCATTGCGTGCAAAAATGTACTACTTTAATAACAACAACAACAACATTTCAATTTTAGCATCCACACATTTAAGCAAACAAAACAATGTTTATTTATTTTTATTTTTTTAAATTTTGTATTGTAAAATTTAACGGCTTTTTTTGGAGTAAAATTAAAAATATACATTTTTGCTTTTCACTTAAAACTGTGTTTCATCAAGTAAATTATATCAAATTAGATTTAATTTTAGTCTCAATACACTCAAATTCAGGGTCACAAATTACAATTTTCTTTTTGTATCTTCTTCTTCTTCTTTTTCTTCTTTTTCTTATTATTTTTTTTTTTTTTTTAATTTTGTGATTTTCTGAAGAAGCGGAAGAACTGAAGACGAATAAGAAGAAAAAATACCCATCTTTCACCCATCATTAAAAATCCATTTAAGCTGTCAATCATAGACAGAGAAACCAGAGAAAAAAAAAGTTGGAAATAAACAGTACCAACAGTTTTCTGTGGATTTCTTGTTGAGCTTATTTTAAGAAGAAAAAAAGTTTTAAACTGTTTTCTGGATTGATTGTTTCAATCTAAAGACCAAAAACATCCTGCCTTTGTATGTTTGGTTGAGATTGACCAGAAGAATCTGGTTTAACAGACAACTGCCAAAGATTAATTTGATTTTGCTATAAAATTTGTTTGCAGGCTAAATTATCCAAATACTGGAGGCTTTCTTTAATGTTAATGCTTTTCAACTACAAAAGCCACTTTTGAATACTCTGCTAAAGTTTTTGAAATATATTTTTCAATTATGCAAATTTTTCGAAGTTAAATTTTAAATAAATGGCTTTCCAGTATGGTCGCCTAAATGTACCTGTTTTAAGGTGAACTCTACAATGCTTATTTGAGAAATTAAACACAACCGATTGGATAAACAATTGACCAAGGCTATCTGAGATAGACGATTCTTTTTTATTCACAAAAAACAGGACTTTATCCGACTTAAACTGGCAAACTATATTTTAAAACCTAGATCTATACCGGTACAAGACCCCACTAATCTGTGAGTCTGAAAGTTAGGTAGGAAAAGGGGATGCAGGAAGCAGGATCGGTCTTCAATACCCACACTCGGAGACCAATATGGTTCATTGTTTGAGTTTGAAAGTTAATGATCACAGAAAACGTAGTTTGTTTATTGTGTGATCATCGGAGCACTTGAAAGAAGCCTGAAGTAAAATTATTCTTAAAAATACAAGGGTTGCTTTTTATGTCATTTTCAACTGACGTTGTTGCTATACTAAAGTTTGATATTTTTGACGCACTTTGTGTTGTTTACAGTCATTTGAAAAACTCATGTCGGCCGAAAAATGGAATTAAATCGTAAGCATTTTCCTGCGAATATTTTTATAACTTTCGACGTGGATTAAATCCACAACAGTGCATCGTGATGAAGCACCATCAATACCCAGTGTTTATCGATGGATTACTGAATTCAATCGTGGCCGTAGTTGGCTCAACGACGAGTTTCGTGAAGGTTGTCCAAAATCGATTGTTGTTTTGAAAAACATTGATGCTGATCAAATGATACTGCAAGATCGTCATGTAACTTATCGTGAGATTGAGGCAACCATAGAGATTAAGGGGACCAACAAACATTCAATATGAACATTAAGCTGTTGGATCACGTTGGATCCCACATCATTTGACAATCGTTTAAAAAGCCTCAAGTCAATTAGTTACAAGAAATGCTCAAAAAATACGATGACGATTCTTCAAAACATGTGTATCGTGATAAGTGACAAATCATAAATTTATGCGTATGAGCCCGAAAATAAACAGCAGCCGACTGTATGAGTCTTCCTAGACAAGCAAGACCCTAAAAAAAATAATTCGGGTTCGCAGCACTTCAAAGCAAATGGTCGCCTGTTTTTTTTTCTTAAAAACTGGACCCTTTAGAATCGTACCATTGGTGCCTCGTAAAACGGTGACTTTTAAAGCCACACAACCATTTATTTGCCAGAAGTCTCCGGAGAAAAACCAACTGCAAAAAACAGATAATTCTTTACCACACATCGGCTTAGACAAATGACTTTGTCAGAACTCAAAACGTCGATTAATTGAGTCATCCGCGCATAGTCCTGAATGACTTCTTTTAATTCCCGAATATAAAAAATAAATTGCGAGATCAATGTTTTTCTACACCTGATGAAGCTGTTGATGCTTTCAAAATGCATGCGTTGGAGGTACCTCAAGGGGAATGCAAAAAGGGCTTCGAAAATTGGTTCACGCGTATGCAGAAGTGTATTGATATTCTTGGAGATTATTTTTAATAGCAATAAATTTTTATTTATAAAGTTTTATAAAAGTAAAAGTTTTCGAAAATGTTTCATTAAAAGCAGTTTTATAAAAAATAAAACAAGATTTTTTTTAAATATAACAAATGTGTAAGTTAATAAAAATAGGGCCGTATTCAAAAAAATATTTTAGGTTTATTAAGGGCTTATTTGACAGATGTTGTAGAGAAATTTTTCAAATAAGCCTTTAATAAACCTAAAATATTTTTTATGAATACGACCCTTAATCTTTAAAAATTAATTTAACCAAAACTTCTATAAAAGTGTAATTTTTTTTTAATTTTCTATAAAATAGAATCTTATCCATAACTTTCTCTAAAGTGAAAACTTGTTAAAAATTTCCAATAATTAGGAAATTTTTATTTGCTTTAAAAAAGCAAATTTTTGAAAAAATGTATTATTTAAAAAAGTCTAACAAAATTTTCATATTAATATAAACTAATCGAAAATTTCTCTTAAAAAGAAAATTTTAAAAAATTTTCTTAAAAAAGAAATTTTTGAAAATTTTCCAAGAATTAAATTTGAAAAATTTCCCAAAAATAAATTAAAAAAAAATTTTATTTATAAAAATTTTTAAAAGTTTTTTTAATAAAAAAATTTATAAAAGGTTTATTAATTAAAAAAAAAAATTTTTAATATTCCTACAGCTTAGAAATTGATAATAAATTCTTTAAAAGAAAAATGTTCAAAAGTAAAAAAAGGAAAATTAAAAAAAAAAAATTCATATAAAAAGAGAAATAATCGGGAAGTTTTAAAAATTTCTAATAAAAAAAATATTATTATACAATTTTATAGGGATATTTATCAGAAATCAACCCTGCAAACGAAATAAAACATTCTTCAATTTAGAAATTAGAAAAAGAGCATTTTTAAATAGTTTTCTTAAAAAAAGTTATTGAGGAAAAATTTCCTTAAAGAAGAAAATTTTAAAGAATTTCCCTTAAAAAGAAAATTTTAAAAAATTTCCCTTAAAAAGAAAATTTTAGAAAATTTCCCTTAAAAAGGAAATTTTGGAAAATTTCCCTAAAAAAGGAAATTAAAAAAAAAAATTCCCTTAAAAAGGAAATTTTGGAAAATTTCCCTAAAAAAGGAAATTAAAAAAAATTCCCTTAAAAAGGAAATTTTAAAACTTTATTAATAATTTTGTTAAACATTTTTTTTTACAAAATTATAAAAAATTTCATTTCAATGGGGTAAACTAAAAACATTCCTATAGATTGGAAATTTATCGAAAATTCTTAAAAAACGAAAAATTTTTTAAAAAACAATTTAAAAATTTAGCTTTAGAGAAATTTTTGCAGATTGTATTGAAAAATAAATTTATTAAAAAAATTATAAAAAAGATAAATTTATGAAAACATTTACGCTAAAATTAACACTTTAAAAATCTTTCTATAGATTCGAAGACTGAAATTCGTTAATTAAAGGAAAATTACCATAGAAATAGGGAAATCTACAAGCAATTTACCATAAAAGCCATTTTTTAAAAAATACTCTAAATTTCTCAAAAATTTTATAGAAAAACTTTTGAAGGTTTTTTTTTTTAATAGAGAATGAAAAAATCCTTTAAATTTAAAGTCTAATAAATAGGGAACTAATCGAAATTTTCTAAAAATTGTCATATAATATTAATTTGTTTAAAAACTTATTCTAATTCCAATAAATATCAATTTTCCATAATTTTTCACATATTAAAAATTTCCCATATTTAGGGAAATTTATTTAAAACTATTTTAAGTTAAAAGGTTGTTTTGCTTTAATTTTATTAAAAGAGCAAATTTATTAAAAAATTTATAAACGAGTAATTTATCAAAAATTTTGCTAAAAAAAATTAAAGAATTTATTAGAAGTTTAAAAAAGTCTTTAAAAAACTGTAAAATAGAGTGCATTATTTAAAAATGTCCCATAAAGGCAGAGCTTCAATTTATCTGTATTTAAAACAGTCGAGTATCTCATTTAACTGTAGGGTACCTTACAAAAATTATCACCCTCAACAGACACTCTCTGTTTCTTGTTACTGCCCAAAACTTAATACGATTAAAATGCTGACCAAAAACCAATCGTTACTAATTTGTCTGAATGACTTAAAGTACTCAACCTTGTACTAGCTGGCACCAATAACTTGTACCGCTCAACTACATTTTTCACTTTAAGAGATCATTTACATAAATTCGTTTCGTTTTTCCCCCTTCCCGTCTGGTTGCACTTGTTGCACTTTTGTCTAAGGAAGGGTAAATTTCCAGAGACGATCATTATCATCATTAAAGACAACAAGAAAACATCAACCGGACAGCCAGGCAGTCAGCCCCCTCAACTTAAAATACAATAATGAAAATTAAATTGAAATTGAGGTTAAAGTTATTTGTAGTTACATTTTGTATTCAGTTGTTGCTATTTTAAAGAAACAAAATAAGACCCTTTTATTTTCTTAATTTTTTATTTTATTTAAAGTGGTTTTGTGTTTAAATAAATAAAAATCAAGATTTGTATCACTAGTCTAATGAGATTTAGCAATAGTGAGGGTATTTTAATTTGCATACAAACATGTAGGTAAACAAAATTTGTTTACTTTTTTAAATTAATGACCTCAAATATCAAATTAATTTGTAAGAATTTAACTCCCATATTCATAAACAGTTTGGAAATTTTTAAAAAGTTTTTTTGAAGATTTTCAGACAAAGTTCACCTTAAAAACGTTTGATTAAGTTGAAAACGAATGATAAATATGAATAAGTGTTTACTACAGTTTTTACTTCATTTGGCAACTCTGCTTAATCTATACTAATCTATATATATAAAAGTGAAACTCTGTGTGTGTGTGTGTTAGCTATAGACTCCGAAACTGTAAAACCGATAAGACTCAAACTTTGGCAAGTTGTTGTACACATTCCAGGGAGTGTTTATAGGTGTCAAAAAGTGGGTAGTGTCATGACCATAAAAAAAATTATAATTTTCAGCAACTTGAACTTCACCGATTTTTCTGAAACTTTGCACACACATATTGAGCTCTCATTATAATACAATATCGTGATTAGAAAAGTGGGCAGTGCCACGCCTATAAAAAAAGTTATAATTTTCAGCTACTTGAACTTTACAGATTTTTCTGAAACTTTGCACACATATTGAGCTGTCATGACTATACAGTTTCGTGATTAGAAAAGTGGGCAGTGCCACGCTCATAAAAAATAAGTTATCATTTTTAGCTTTTTGCACTTGATATTCAATTTAAATTCAAAATGCATTTTTATTCATTACGGGGCGTGGCAACTCGCTCCGGGCTTTTCTAGTATTTACAATAAGGAGGAAATGTGTGTTTGTCTGTTTTCTTTGAAACTACTTATTCAATTTTTTTACCAATGCTCTAAGTCTACCTTCCGAACGCACATAGATTATATTATTGTTTTATATTTTAGGAGGGCGTGGTACCGCCCACACAAATTGAACACATTTAATATAATATTTTAAGAACTAAAACATTTATTCCCTTCAAACGTTGTACGACTTACTTTGATAACAATTTCGAGAAAAAAATTAATAGGATCGGAGCAGGGAGCATGGTATCCCCCATACAAAAAAAATGAATTTTATGTCATATTTGGGAAACTTTAAACGCATTTTAGTTGAAACTTTGTACGAGCAACTTTGACAACAATTTCCTCATTACAACCAAAAATGGTTGCGATTGAAGCAGAGGTAGTTTTATTCGCTCCCAAATAAAACACTTTCTCTCACAATTATATAATATCCAACGAGTTGTGATAGTAAAAATGTTTAAAGGCAGAATAAGTTTATATGTTTTGTGCTGTTAGGAATCAGCTGTTTTGTTTCTGTTCAATTAAAAATCTCTATGTGTTGTTTTATGTTCCTTTTTCGTTCTGTTCTGTTGCGGACAAATCTGTAGAAAATATAATTCAACGTTAAGTGGCAGCCACGTACTGGAATGTACACACCAGAGAGCTCAATGAAATCAGTCGCGTTTGCTGCCTATTCACAAATTCATTGCTTTTGTATTGCTTTTAATTAATAATAAAAAAAATTGTATTGAAATTTGCATACTCTTTTCTTTTTTTGCTTGAGCTCTCAACAATCTTTTTTTGTGATGATGTCGTATGAAAGAACTGAAAACATTCGCACCATTCGTTCAGTATTCGTTGACATTTGTGTGTAAAGTTTGTAAACAACCAGTTTTCTTATGTACAAACATATGTGTATGCACAATTCTAAAAACAATAGACTGAGAAATTTATAAAAAAAATTTATTTTTATTAATTATACAAACGGAAAACTTACATAAACCAAATTTATGTGATATAAAACATAAAGTCAAAGAAACACAAATATAAATTCAGCGACCTAAATAATTTCTCAAAATATTTATATATCTGTACTAATTGACGTAAGAGGATAAACGATTTGGTAAATTCATTTCAACACCAGAAATATAACAAGTTCAATTGTTGTATCATGCTACAAGTTACATTTACAGAAATGTTTTCAATTAGTATTAAAACCATTCACACTACTAGCTCAGTATTCGTTGCTTATTTAATCAGCATTAAAACCATTCACACCATTAGCTCAGTATTCGTTGCTTTTGCGACTGTTAGTTTACTTTTGTAGAAGATAAACAATGCATGATTCGTTATTCGTTATACTCCCTTATTGTGAATCATGTCATGCATTGCAATACTAAATTGATGTATGTATATTGTCAACAGGAGGCTCTCTTTTTGAGACTGTATTTAAAGACATAAAATAGACCAATCAAACCGTTCTCTAATACACACTACTGGATATGTTTGCATGCATTATATATCAATTACAATTACAATATTACAATTACGTATTAATATAAAAAAAATTATAATATAAATTTTCTGTTGACTGTAGCGAAGCGCACCGGGTAAGTTAGTAGATAATAAGAAAAAAATAAACTCTCTAATTGATGATAGGGCATCTCTGTACGAGTATAAATAACGTTTGTTTTGCGCCATATTTCCCTCGTTGTTATTGTTATTATTTAAAAATACATTTTTTTTAAATTAACCTTAATTAAATAATTTTTTTTTGATAATTTTTTATATTATTAAATTAAAATCAAGGTTTTTACAGTTTTTTTTAAGCAAACTATGACAAAAGAAACAACAACAACTAGCAAATTATTTGCCATTGTAACAATTTACAAATTATTGTTAATTTGGTTGTTGTTTTTTTTTTGTTTTTTTTGTTTACAAAATTAACAACAACAAAATAACCTTCACATACAAACGCTCTCATCGAGAAAATTACAAGTTGAATAAAAAAATTTTGTTTTTGTTAAAAAAAAATCCAGCAAATAAGGTTTCTGTTTAAAAACTTTATATTGTTAATGAAACAGATTTTTAAATTACTTCAAAAATGCTTAAAATGTATATTAATATAAACATATACATACATGTCTATATACATTTGTATAGGCATAATTATAAATACCCTATAAGCAACCAGGCTAACTTTTAGTCAAATTTAAGTTAACTTTTTGCAACTAGTGGTGGTTGATGCCTGGATTAGTTTCAAAGGGGCTATTTTAATGACTATTTTAATATTGCGATCCCCTACAAAGTAGTCAATTGTCTGACTCTGTATGACTTTTAAACTAACTTAGAGTTAGTAACTTAAAAGTAAGTTTAAGCACACCCCATCAGTAGCTTAAAGATAGTTGTATTTAAATAAAATATAAAGGAGTACAGGAAAAACAGATGTTGGTAAATTTCGTACTGACTTAACGATATATGAAAGACGCCCATACATAATACGACATCATTTTTTCTGAAACTTTTCACACATATTTAACTCTCATGATTATACAATTTCGTGATTAGAAAAGTGGGCAGTGCCACGCCCAAAAAAATAAGTTATCATTTTTAGCTTCTTGCACTTGATATTCAATTAAAATTCAGAATGCATTTTTATTCATTAAGGGGCAATTGATGAAAGTGACCGCTACACGGAAGAAGAAACAGACGAAACTGGTCTCTATAACAACCCAGACTCCTCAAGTACCAAAGAAGAAGATAATAAGGCTGCAGAAGCCTTAGCTCAAACCATACTCGATAAAAACAGTAAGAAGCGTAAAAGTTACAAGCACTCTCAAGTTAAAGCCAAAGTCAACGACACTTTGACCTGTGAGTCAAAGAAATCCAAAAAAGAGGGAAACCGCAAAACAAACTTGCGCAAATCTTTGCCTGCTGCGTCAACAATATTCAAACAGTATAATAAAGAAAACTAACACTGCAAATAATATGAAAAATTTCTTTAAGTTATGATGTGTGGAAAGGTTATTTTTACATAAAATATTAATATTTATGTAACATATCATTTCTTTTATAAACTGGCAACACAGTCAAATAGGTTTTGACTTAGTAGACACTACTTACATACATACATACATATATTTATATATTAATACAATTCTTAAATTATTTTGGACACATTTAAACATAATTCCAAAACTTTTCATACTAATTATGTATCAAAAATTATTATTTAAATAAATAATATAATTTTATTGATAATTTACTATTTTTTTGATTGATTTAAATTCGTTATATTCGTTTTTCTATTTTAATCCGCTGTTAAATATTTAGAAATTCAATTTAAGGAAATTGGTAGGTTTTTTTAATTTTGAATTAATTTAAGTTCGTTTTTGGGGAAAAATTCGGTAGGAAAATTATTTTCGCTGTGGCATCCCTGTCACAGTCTTCACTTATTTTACAGCACAAAAAACTCCAAAAGGCATAATAATAAAAACAACAAGCAAAAATACCGTTTAAAGTCTCTTTTTCTTAGAGCAAAATAAAAACCGAGGAAAACAAAACAAACACTCTTCAATACACTGCTTTAAATATGGATAACTTTTGCATTAATTTGTAGTTAGCCTGTAGTTAGTTGATAAAAGCTAACTTAATGTGCGTTATTTTCGTAATCGACTACTCTGTTGCTTATAGGGTATTAACTCATAAAGAAAAATTTCAATTTTTTAAAGTTGATACACAAATTTATTGTTCTTTTTGTTTCTTTTCACAGCAATAATTATTGAGAAGTTTTGAATAATAAATAAATTATTGAACTGTTTTGTAAAAAACGAAAACAGATTTGTTTTGGTAATTTATTTCGATATTTATCGAAATATTGTAAGCATACATTAAATTTTAGGAGGCCATGGTCTCGTTACGCCCATAGTGTAGAGGTTTTTAGCAAAGAATTCGCCAGCTCGTTCTGTCATTGTAACCTGCCATATAATTCGTCATCGCACCCTAGAAGGTGGGTGCATTTGTATTGCCTCAAAAATGTGTCTTGGTATATGGTTATCGAACATTCTGCAAGCGTGATCATACCATCTCATCTTTCTGCTAATAATTGTATTTACTACAGGTTTCGCATTAAGGCTAGCTCGAATAGTGTAATTTTTAACTTTAAAACAGCGACTTTCGCCTATCATTCGTCTTAGGTACTTCATTTGTCATCTCATCTATAAAAATATATATAAAGATGATGTTGTAAATTTGCTTCAGTGTCTGCAACTAAGTTTTATCATCCGCTTATGCAAGAAAAGAAATTTGTATGGGTTACATTCTCCAACTCCCAACCATCATTGGCGTCATTGGCAACTTGAATTGCTTAAAAACATTATCCCTTAGTACATTGAACAGGTAAAGGCTTAAAATATCTTCCTGCCGTACTCCTTGTGTCATTAAAAACACGTAGGAAGATGTGTTACCGCATCTTGTGTAATTTCGTCATATTTTATAGAAGATTAAGATTTTCCAAAAACATCTTAACGCAGTTGGAAGGAAGTATTGCTGGTACAACTGCTTTGCCTTTCAAACCGATTAAAATAAAAACTCAGCAACAGAACTTATCATTGTGTATGTTTTAGCAGTACACAGTTCAATTACTACAATAGATCATTTGGGTAAAGTCTGCAAAAATCGATTCTATTGTCTCTCATTAAATTTGCTTAGAACCAAGTGCTTTAAATATTACCTCAGGAAATAAAATTAATAATCATAATTTAAATTATTATCTTCTTGTTTGCTGGACAACTCGCTCACCTGCACAACCACATTTTAAGCTTTGGCTAAGTATGAATTAAAATTCCATTTTGACCATTCCTGTTTTGACTAAATCAGTACTAAATTTAGATAATCAACTGCGTCTTACATTTTAACTGAATTTTCATTTGCGGATACTTTCACTGGCTGTCATAATATCTGGGTGTATGAGAAAAACTATACTGATGGTTTAAAAAAAAAAAATCTCGTCTGAAATTTTTAGCCTTTTTTTAGCTGTTTTTTGCATGGAGTTTGTTTCTTAAATACTCGGTTAAAAATCCTTAATATAGCTTTCCAGTACTACAAAGTAGTGGTATTCGTCTGTGGTCTCGGCATTGTTGGTTACTTCCTCTTTTTAAGTTTAGATTTATAAATGAGACTGGCAAATTATTGGGTATCCAGTATCCTCCATGCCATATGTATCTTCTGGCCTAGTAGACGTTTGCCGACCTCAACCATATCCCATCAAAATCACTGAATATATAATAGTCAATAGTTAGACAGGTTTACTGATGTCAGAGTTCCAATGTGTGTGGAAAATTCTAATAATGTTTTCATTATCTTTATTGTATCATTCGTGCTCGTGTATGTGAAATATAATTATTTCTGTTGAATTTTTTATTACGACACACAGGCATTGTACTTATTCTGCCTACTTGTGCAACTGGGTTGAATAAGCCAGTTAGATGGTCGTTATCTCAACAGATTACAAGTTTTCAACTGGCCACACTCATAATTGGTTGTACAACTACATAATTGCAACAAGTATAGGTTGAATTAACCAGCTACTCAATCTCGATACTCATATTTTTAATGATTTTATTAATGTTGAATGAAAACTACACCAAAAGTAAGGAAATATGTTAATAAAAAACCGACTTGTGTTGATCCTTTTCCTTAATTTAATAAATTATTTAAATATTAAAGTGCAAAACCAGTAGGACATTTGTATAGATGATGGGTTAAATAATTTAAATTATAGTTCTTAACCCTGGGGTACTAAACATATTTAACATCCGTTGCAACTAACGATCGTCGATTCGATTCTTATTGAGCTTTGTAATCTCTTATATATTAAAACTGCTCATAGCAAAAGCAACCCAGCAACTAACGCTAAACAAAATGTAAATGTGATCGACGCATACAATCGGAAGAATAACAATAAAAAAAATGTGCTCGACGAATCGACCAACGTTCGTACTCTAGAGTTAATATCACTACAATTGAGGTCCATAGTATAACCATTCTTTATGTACCTACACATGGACAAACCTAAAATGTTGATTCTGAGTGGATCTTAAGGCTGGGGCGCAAAGAATTCGTCGTCCGTCAAACTTCAACTTTTTCAACTGACATCAACGTATTGACGGAGAGGGGTTGGCATAATCAGTAGTTTGTGTTGACGGATCATAATCAGTCAAGTTAAATTGTCGACTGCTGCGACTAATCAAAAACAAACAGCGGCGGCTAAAGGCCGATAATATTTATATAATTTTATTTTTACTTATCTTCACAATAACAAAAAATTAATAAAACAAAATAATATTTTTTAAAGAAAATGTCAATTTAGCTTCAAATTCATACAATCTATTTATAAAAAAACAGTTTTGAATCAAAAAAACTGCATGCTTCTATGGCGGCTCATGCATCACAAAAAAGTACGGCGGCTGCTGTAAAGCCGGTTGACTTCGTTTTTTGCGCACAACTATGGTAGTTGTCAAAGTACTCGACGTACGTCAAAAGTTAAAAGTTGGCCAACTTTCGTACTTTGCATTGATGAAGACGTACTGACAACACTCATAAGAAAACATGTATTTTAATTTAGTTGTCAGTTGAAAAAGTTGAAGTTTGACGGACGACGGATTCATTGTGTCCCAGCCTTTAGTCTTAAGGACACATAAGATTGAGCACATAACACCTTATCCACTCAACACAGCGGCTATGCAAAACATAAATATCTTAATCAAAGTATTTCGAAAATGCGGTTTAAATAAAGAATAAAAAAAATTATTGAAACATGGCAATATTTTTGAAACTTTTAAAAATTAAATGAAAAATTTTCCAAAAATCAAAATTTTTATTGAAAATTTTCTGCGAACGAAAGTTTTTTTTTTTTTTTAATTGCAGAAAATTCTCTAATATGCTTAGAATCGAGCGAAAGTTTTCTTTAAATAGCAAATGAAACGTAATTACCCGCACATTTTATACCAAACAGGTGGTAGCTTCGCTTTGCTTACAATATGGCATCTTCTTGGCAAATTAACGGATAAAGATCATTGTAGTTTGCAATTTGTCACCCAGATTATGTTTGTGTGTATAAAGATGAAATATATCAACAACAACAACAACAATAATACCGGTAACAAACAACAAAATGTAATTGTGGTTTTCCGTTAAAGCTAGCGGCCATATTATTTACCACTTGTCCAAAATTTCAGTCAAAATCATTAAAAAGAAAATAAGAAAGAAACTGAATAAAGAATTAAATAAAATTAACTCAACAGAGAAACACTAAAACAAAAATTCATATTTCAACATCCGGTAGGTAGTTAGAGTTTTTGAAACTTTTTCTTTCTGTCTCCACATAGTAATTTTAGCTACTCATACCAGTTTAGAGACACTTATGCCTGTACATAAGTATGTATGTATGTATGTATGTGTGTATGTCAGTATGTAGAAGATAAAACCAATAATTAATAATTTTCTACATTCATTCATTTCTTTTAACAATTTTTCTAAACAACAACAACAAATGACGCCTTTAATTTTTGCTGGCCCAAGTATTATGACCGTCCGTCGGTCTTGTTTAAAATGTCAATCAAAAAAATAATTATTTGTTTTTTTGTGTTTAATTTGTCTGTTATTGAAAGCAACCCGCGTGGTTTTGACTTTTCTCAATGTTTTTGTTTTCTTTTATGGTCAAAATTAGATAAAACTTGTTTGTTTAAGAAAAAAAAAAACACACATTTTTGTGAATGAATTTATTGTATTTTGGGTTTGAACTTAATCGGTGGTACGTAGTAAAATGTGAGATGTTTTTTTTCTTTAATTAGTATTGAAAAAAATATTGATTTTTTTCGTTAAAAACAGGTAAAATAGGTTTAGTTTTAATTGTAGAGCAGGGTTACCGTTAGGAGTTTCGAAAAGGTGTCACAAAAGGTCGTTTTATAAAGTCACACAGAAAAGTGTTTTTAGAAAATAAAAATTGCACACAGTTTTTTTAAATGATCTTTTTTTAAATATAAATATATAAGAAAATATAATTAAAACTTAAACAAAACATAAAGCAAAAAAGCATTCATTGCAAAAGCTATTTTAACCCAACCCTAGAGTATAAACCATATTTCATATCCCTTGCAACGTTGATCGTCGGTTCGACTACAACTTTTTCTTTAACTTTTTTTATAAATAAAATATTTTTTCTTCAAGGCCGATCTTATTGATCTTATACATTTATAAAACTGCTCATAGCAAAAGCAACCCAGCAACTAACGCTAAACAAAATATAAGCGTGATCGACGCATACAATCGGAAGAAAGACAGTTGTAAGAGAGATGTGCTCAACGAATCGACGAACGTTCGAACTCTTGAGTTAACAAACATATTTATTTCACATAAATGGGCATACAGTGGAACAAAAAATGTTGCAGTAAAGGTGGACTTTTATTGGTTACACAATTTAAATTTTTACTGATTCTGAAATTTAGTTTTCAGTGCCAGTAAATTTTTACTGAAACTGAAAAATTTCAGTAAAAGTTTCAGTAAATTTTGATAAAAAAATTTTTACTGCTGTAAATTTAAGTAATCAGTAAAAATGTATTGCATTGCATTAACAATTGTTCAATTCACAAGCCCCCAATGTATTTTGTATCGTCTATTGAAATACAGTTTTGATTTCGGTTTACTTGTGAAAAAGTAAAAATTAAAGTTGAGGAAAACGTATAAAAAAACGCCATCAAAATTTAAAAAAACCAATAAAGACAATTAAGAGCACTGTATTCGGCTGTGCCGAATCTTTTATACCCACCACCAATTTGATGTACTTTTATATCACAAAATGTATTATTTTGTTATTAACTGTAATGGATATGGAATAATCGCTTTGTACTAAAATATGTATCACTTTCTTTGTATAACTTCGATATGCTAGTAAAATGTTTTCGCAAATTCAGTATTTAAATGAAAATGTGCGTTAAAGTAGGCGTGTCAATGTAGTTTTTACTAATAATATCAACTTTGATATTTCAATATAGTCCTTTATTCATCCAAAAACTTGATCCATAGAGAAATTATATGAATTTAAAATAAACTGTTATATGGGAGGTAGGCGGTAAAGAGGGAGTATCACCTTTAATTTCTGGCATAATAGTAACATTGACTATAAAGCTATATGTACGAAATTTCATCATCATATCTCTAATATTTTCGGTTTTATGAGCATTGAAATTTCATTCACAGTAGATTGCGTGAAAAGTGGGCGTTAAAGTAGGCGTGTCGAAGTAGTTACTGCCAATAAATACAACTTAAGTATTTCAATATAGTCCTTTAATCTTCCAAAATCTTTATTCATAGAGAAGTTGTATGAATTTGAGATAAAGCTTTGTATGTGAGGTGGACGTGTCACATTTATTTTAAGTTAGAACAAAGCCTTTGACCAAAAAGCAATGTTTGCAAAATTTCAGAATCGTAAGTGACATACATGAGACTCCTCCATCTAAAGTAAACATCCCATAAATTTGTTGTAGATGTGTTTGTGTTCTATACGAACCGAACTAAACACATCTTTTACTTATAATTCTCTTTGTTGATTTTATTGCTGACACTTGAGGAATTAACTCAAGTAAAATCAACACAAGTTTATTTTTAAGTCTTCTTCATTGATTTTATTGCTGACTCAATGGAATCAATGAGGAAGTATCGTATTCAATGGATACAGACAAATTTATGAACAGAATGTTAATATAGTTTTAAGTAGAATAAGATTTTGATTTTAAATAAAGTTTCAGTTTAAACAAAACCACTAAAGCAACTACAAGCTTTATCACTGGCGCAGTCGGTAGGATTTTGCGAAAAAAAATCCTGTAACACGAACAAATTCCCAAAAATTAATAAAACAATAAAATAAAATTATTAAATAATTTGAGTGTAACTTGTCACAATTAAATAAATAATTACGCAGAACTTACTTAAAATTTAAACCAAAATTTTTGCGTTAAAACATAAAACATAACATAAAAGAATATTGAGTTATGAAATACTTACCAGAAAATTAAAATTTGAGTGTAACTTGTCACAATTAAATAAATAATTACGCAGAACTTACTTAAAATTTAAACCAAAATTTTTGCGTTAAAACATAAAACATAACATAAAAGAATATTGAGAGTGTTGTTAAATTGATTTGCTACAATAGATTAAGAAAAATCTAGCAACTATCAGCATCGAGTTTATGGAAGAGATTCTGGAAGCCTTTGAGAATCTTAATATGAATGCTAATAACGACAACAGTATGGAGCAGCAAAGAAATTTCATAATGCAAAATCTAAAGCTCGTGCACCCCTTTGACGGACGAAGCGATAGACTTAGTCTATACGTAACCAGTATCGAAAGCATATTGCCAAATATAGCCAGGATGGCCCCAGATGATAGAGTACTGTTCTTCAATTGTATCCTGAGGACATTGGATGGTGCAGCCCTGGATGTCGTAAGAAGGGAGCGGCCCGAAAACTGGACCTCCTTGAAGGAGCTTCTAATAAATGAGTTTGGTGAGCATTGTTCAATTTCCCAATTAATTTTGAGCATGAATAAAATAAAATTTAAAGGTAATGTTAAGAGATTGTGTGAGGATGTTAATAATCTTGTATGTAGGATAAATGACGCGATAGGTTTGAGCAATGAATCGATAGAGAGGAAAATGTTTTTTAAGGGTGAAGTAAATTTTAATAGCCTGACAATTTTGAAAAAAGAGTTGCCAATTCATTTGGTGGCGTTGTTGAACGCTAACCTGGTGGATAGTTTTAGGGGAGCTATGAAGGTTATTAGGGACGCTGACGGAATGGAGGAAGACATAGGCCAAACCCATTTTAGATCAAATAATCATCAGAACTATTCCCGGAATAACGTACGTCCACAGGTAATTGGTAATGGGTATAGGAATATTATAACCCCAAACAGAAATCTAATGGGTCAATTTTCTCGGAACAATTCGTTCAATGACTTTAATCCCCGAAATTTTGCAACGGACATCCCAAACAATAACCAAAGTCTCAATCATGGTGGAATTTATCGAACGCATAATGATAACCTTGCTAACAACAGACCATTTAATAATAATGGTAGAATTTTTAATAACCAAAATAATAACGCAAATTTCCGCCCTACCAAACGTGCGAGGCAGAATGATTCCCTTCAATCTCGTATTCGACGGTATGGGCCAGCGACACCCATGGAAGTGGAAAATTTTCACTGCATGGCCTCAAACAACTCCCCGCAATCATAATGAAAATTAATAATAGCTCTTATAGATTCCTAATTGACACGGGATCGTCAATTAGCTTAATCCGACCAAAAACACTTCCCACTACAGTAACTAAAGTAAATCCTATTTGTATCAAAACTGCCACCGGAACCTTAATTCTCGATGAGATTCAGGAAATTTCTAGTTCAATGAGAAACATCATATTAATATTTTACACGTGCGAATTTGGTGACAGGTATGATGGCCTTTTAGGCTTTGATAGCTTAGAAAAATTAAATGCCAAAATAAATATCCCAACGGGAACTATATATCTAAATAATATTAAGTACAGCTTTTTAACCGGGAACCAAGTTTCGGTTGAGAATGGTATAAGACCTTTAGATAGGAAAGACACACACTCCTTTCTGAACAAAAATCAGTGGGACGTTCAGCAGTTTAATGAAAAAATTGAATTGCATCAATATGAATCAATAGAGAATCTAGGAGATATTTTGAGCGAAAATCAAGAGCTTCTGGAGGCTAATGATTTAAATCATTTGAATAGGCCCGAAAAAGATTCAAAATTTAAATTGAATCACCTGAATAAGGAAGAGCGACAAGGATTGGAAAATCTTCTCAGAAAATATAAAAATATATTTTATATGAAAGGAGATAAATTGACCTTTACCAATGCTATTAAGCACAAAATTAATACGATCCATGAGGATCCAATATATTCTAAAACCTATCGATACCCACAAGTCCATAAGAAAGAGGTAGATAGGCAAATACAAGACATGCTGAACCAAAACATAATTTGCCATAGTAAATCGCCATACTCGGCACCGATCTGGGTGGTGCCAAAGAAAATGGACACCTCTGGTGAACAGAAATGGCGCATAGTTGTAGACTACAGGAAATTGAATAGTGTAACCGTCGATGACAGATATCCTATCCCTGTTATCGATGACATTCTTGATAAGTTAGGTAGGTGTTTATACTTCACTACCATTGACCTGACTAAAGGATTCCATCAGATCGAGATGGAGCCTTCGGACAGACAGAAAACGGCATTTTCGACTCAGAACGGGCATTACGAATTTCCACGAATGCCATTTGGTCTGAAGAATGCCCCTGCAACCTTCCAGCGATTGATGAACACAATCTTGGGAGACCTCATAGGAAGAGACTGTCTGGTCTATATGGACGACATTATTGTTTTTGGCACGTCTCTTCAAGAGCACTTAAATTCAATGGAAAGAGTGTTCAGAAGACTGGCAGATGCAAATCTGAAAATCGAATTAGATAAAAGTGATTTTATGAGAAGGGAAACTATTTTCTTGGGACACGTTATCACCCCCGAAGGTATTAAGCCTAATCCTGATAAAGTGAAAGCAATCCTGAATTATCCCGTTCCTAAAACGGAAAAGGAGATAAAACAATTTCTTGGTCTGGCAGGATTTTACAGGAAGTTCATTAAAAATTTTTCGAAAGTTACAAAACCTCTGACGCATTGTCTAAAAAAGGGTAATAGAATAAATTCAACGGATAAAGATTATATGAACGCGATTGACACTATTAAACTTTTGATAACCAGCGAACCAATACTGGCTTATCCAAATTATGAAAAACTGTTTGTGCTAACAACGGACGCTTCGAATACAGCCCTTGGAGCCGTCCTAAGCCAAAAAGACCATCCAATCTGTTTCGCTAGCCGCACGCTTAATGAACACGAACTAAACTATTCAGCCACAGAGAAGGAACTACTGGCAATAGTATGGTCGACAAGGTACTTCCGTCCCTATCTGTACGGTAGAAGGTTTCTAATCAATAGTGATCATAAGCCACTGCAATGGCTGCATAACCTTAAAGAACCCAACCAAAAACTGCAACGTTGGAAGATAAAATTGAATGAGTTTGATTTTGATATCAAGCACATTCCTGGAAGGGAGAACTATGTGGCAGACGCCCTTTCCCGTATAAGAAACGAAAATTGTAATTACAATGATATAGACCCAGAAACTGATGATGCAAATGAGATCTCCTCAGTTGCTGCCACCACTCATTCCGCAGAAGAAGACAACTCATCTTATATACCGATTACTGAAAGACCATTGAACGTTTTTAAAAACCAGATCAAAATTATTAAAGGAAACCAAAACAGAATATTTACAAAGAAAGTATTTTCAAATAATGTTACAACAATCATTTACAAAGATTTAGATATTGAGACAATAAAGGATGTAATAAAAACTTATTTCTTAGATAAAAAGGTGACTCTTTACATGCCAGAAGATGTAGATTTTGTCGAGTTTCAGAGGATATTTAGCCAGATCGTTTGCAATAATGCAAACAAAGTATTAAGGTCAACTAAGCTGCTGGAAAATATAAAAAACTACGCTGATTTTAAAACCAAAATTTTAGAAATTCATCTCGGTGGACTTCATCAGGGAATAGAAAAAATAATCAAAGTTTTCAGAACCAAATATTACTTTCCGAAATATGTGAAAGAAATTTCTAGTATAATAAACGAATGCGAACTCTGCAATCGCTGTAAGTCGGATCATGTGGATCATAAATTACCATTTAAAGTCACACCTCCTATATACGAAACTAGGGAAAGATATGTTGTAGATTTTTGGCAATGGGACAAGGAACACTACTTAACTTGCATTGACTTGTATTCCAAATTTGCCACAGCAGAGCCAGTAAAGTCCTTGAATTGGATAGAGACAAAGAAAGCTCTTTTAAGGGTATTTAACACTATGGGACCACCTAAGATTTTGAAGATTGATCAGGATCAAGGTATTAATAATGTGAATATAAAAAAATGGTGCGAAGAATTGAATATTCAATTGGAGATAACCACGGGAAAAACTGGAATAGGTGACATAGAGAGATTACACAAGACATTGAATGAAAAGTTGAGAATTATAAACACCTCAGGAGATAAGGAACTTAATTATTTCAAAATAGAACAGACAATATTTACTTACAACCATAATATAATTCATTCCACTACCGGCGAAACACCGTACAACATTTTCTTTAACAAATTACAACCAACAGTTGATCCACAAATCATAAAGGAGCGCAGAATTAATAACATTAATAAAACTAGGAAAGAAAAACCAATAGATACCAACTATCTAAAAGCAGAAGTTTCAAGAAAACGTCTCGAAAAAATTAATAACCCTTTCAGAAAAGCTGCAATCGTACAGGCAGAGGACGATAATGAGCATTATGTTGTTAGAGGTAGAAATAGAAACGTTAGGAAATATAAGTCTCAATTCAAAAGAAAGAAGAAAGTTAAGGAAGATAATTAAAGTTAATGAAACCTAATTTTGCAGGTGTGCCGGAGGTTATTAAAAACAAAAATTGGAAGCAGTGGGTTCCGGCACTGTTGATTGTTCTTTCAATGAACATAACAGTTGGTGGCCAGATGATCGAGATAAATGGCATACATGATGATTTTGGTTTCGTTGTTGTCGAACAGGGGGCTTTTGAGTACCCAACAAAGTATAAATACCATATATTGACAATTAATAAGACTTACCTTGACATAACTTACGACACGCTCTTTGAGCAGTTTAATTCTAGGAACTACTATCAGACTGATATGGTTAGGAAGTACCTTTCATTGGCATTTAGGGAAAAACAGATATTCTTGAACAGACATAAGCGAGGACTGGCAAACGTGGTGGGTGACGGTCTGAGGTTTCTTTTTGGAACCATGAATGAGGACGATAGAATAGAGATTAGAAAGACACTTAGTGATATAAAGGAGAATACTATTAGTGCGAGCGATTTTAATAGGATGATTGATCATATTAATAACGAAACTAGGTTATTACGAAAATTTCAGACTGATACATTAAGATTACAGAATAAACTCACGGAAAAAATTTATGTGGACATATATTTGGATAATGTGAAAATGTACTTGGAACATATCCAGGATATTCAAATGGCAATACAGTTGGCTAGACTGGGCATTATTAACCCGAAACTAATTGACCTTGAGACTATAACGAACTTAACTACGGCACAGTTTGAGAATATAAAGACTTCAATTTGGACAGAGGAAAGATTTATATATTTCGTACTTTCAATCCCAGTTCAGTTTGAGATTTATAAGAAAATAAAAATTATCCCTATGCCGGATAAAAATAATGAGGAACTAAATCTAGGCGAGGAAATGGATTATGTAACTATAAATAATTTAATTTACCAACTAGTAGATAATAAGATAATACCAATAAGAAATTCTTGTATAAAAAACTTATTGAATAACAATATAACAAATTGTCAGTATGTAAGATGCTCAGAATCCTATGTAACCTTTGTTGAGCCAAATATTATAATTACAAAAAACCTAAATGCAACAAAAATAAAACAAGATTGTAATAAACTTAACGTAAACTTGAAAGGAAATAATATTATCCGTATAAATAATTGTAAAGCCAAAATAAACGATTTTGAAATTACTGTAAAACAAAAAGTAGAAGAATCAATTATCTTGCCTGCTGGAAAAGATATTAAGAATTTGATTAAAGAAAATATTTCATTGCTAAATTTAAAGAAACATATAGAAAACATTCATGATAAGACAAATTATTATTCCATAAGTTTCTCAATAATTATTTTCATAGTGTTAATAACAATTATAGGTTTAAGTGTTAAATTTCAAAAATCAATTCATATAAATAAATTTTGTAAAACCAAAAGTATCAATGAGGACATTGAATTGTCTAAAGAAGGGAGGAGTGACATACATGAGACTCCTCCATCTAAAGTAAACATCCCATAAATTTGTTGTAGATGTGTTTGTGTTCTATACGAACCGAACTAAACACATCTTTTACTTATAATTCTCTTTGTTGATTTTATTGCTGACACTTGAGGAATTAACTCAAGTAAAATCAACACAAGTTTATTTTTAAGTCTTCTTCATTGATTTTATTGCTGACTCAATGGAATCAATGAGGAAGTATCGTATTCAATGGATACAGACAAATTTATGAACAGAATGTTAATATAGTTTTAAGTAGAATAAGATTTTGATTTTAAATAAAGTTTCAGTTTAAACAAAACCACTAAAGCAACTACAAGCTTTATCACTCGTACATCTAATTTTGTCAGTTTTATTACGTTTTAAATTTTAAAATACACCGAAAAATACACTGTCCGGTATAAATTTTCGTACATTTCGATCGATAACTATAGATTTGAGCCATTTTCAGGGTAATATATTTTGTTTTTACTCAGGAAACATATGTTCGAAATTTGATGGCTCTACGTTAATGCGTTTGGACACAATTGCATTTTATTTGATGTTGGAAGGACATGGTTTTTTTGACCTACTCTTGCATTACGAGCTATAACTCTCTTCCTAATATTCCAATTTAACTCATTTTCAATAACAAACAAACCTTGTGGATAAGAAATATTCTGGCAAAATTTAAGCCCACTAGCTTTTTCGGTTTGGTTTCTATCGTGCTTTCAACAGACGGACATAGCTAGATCGTCATAAAATTAAACCAGGACTCAGAAAATATATATATGCGGTCTAAAGTGGATATTTCGATGTGTTACAAACGGAATGACGAAATGAATATACCGCCACTATGTTTTATTTTGGCGGGTATAAAAAGAGAGGAAAATTGAAAAATTAAAAAAAAAACTTTTTATATTTTCTTATTATTCGACCTTTATATTATAATTTTTTTAAAAAAAATTTTTAAAAATCTTTTTTATTTTTCGAGCTCAAAAAAACTTGTGAGAAGTTTTTTTTTAAACTAAAATCTTTTTTATTTTTTCTTTAAATAAATCTTTGACATTAGGCAAAAAGTCTTAACTAAAAAAAAATGGAAGTTGGATTTTTTAATATTGGTTTCACCTAATTTTAACTCTGCTTCTATAACTTCTCTGTTATCTATCTATAACTTAATTTGCACACAACTGCAACTGTAAGCAAAATTTTGGATACTTTTGCATACTTTGTTTAATATAAAACAAAAACTGCAGTTTATGACGTACGACTTTTTGCCTAAATTCTAAGAAAGAATTCATTTATTTAAAAAAATAAAAATTTATTAAATATAATTTCCATACAAAAAAAAATTAATAAATAAATAAAAATAACTTGTGCAAAACACATACATATGTACATATTTTGACTGGAAATAAATTTTTCATTGTCAACATTGCTGTTATAAACAAAAACATTGCAATGAAAAATCCGAAAAATTAAATTCCGCTCGAAATAGGTATAGAACAGGCATGATCAAATCTGTGAATATAAAACGTTTTTAGATTTTTTTTAAATAAAATAATGCTAAACAAAAAAATTATTTTCTGCCTGTTTTTTAATTTAATTCGTACGAAATTTAGTTTATCAAGAAAACAAACAAAAAAAAAAATAATTTAAATTAGTACATGCAAAGAAAAACCATGGTTACGACATGATCACGATGGTCATATTATAGTTTCTATAACAATATTTGGTTGTCGAAAACAAGTAATAGTTATTTTTGTTTCATTTCATCATATATTTTGTCACGATAATCAAGCATTTGTTTGAATTGTATCATTTAATGTTTACTTTTCGTAAACATTTCAAAATGGTTATCATTTAAAAACAGTATGATTTAAATTAATTTGACAAAAATAACATTATATTCAAAAGCATTATAAATTAAAAATAACCATTAAACAATTGGTGAGACAACAGTATGATTACAAATTAATCAAGCTATGATTTGTTTTTATAATAATTTGATTTCAACTGTTCTTCTTCTTGCTGAATAAATTTTTATTATTTTAAAAGTTTGAGATGTCAAAAAAATGAATAAATATTTTGAAAAACTAAAGAAAATTTACAAATAAACGAGAAAACGTAAAAAAATATTGATATAAAATATGCAATTAAATTGGTAAGTACAATCAATATGTGTATGTTACAGCAAAAGGCAACAATTTGCCGTAAAAAAGCAAAGATTGCCGATTTCAATTGAAGTCATATATATGATTATTGAATGATACTTTAATTAAACATAATAATGATAACTGGTAACCATTATATGTTTTAACCATAATCATACAATTCAATCAGAGTATGTTGCTTTTCGATTATGGTTACCACAACCATATTTTTTCTTTGCGTGTAGGTACGTACCTATTAGAGAAATAAATTAAAATAATTTGTGAAATTATTTTTAAGGAAGTAGATATTGGAGTGACACAAATATACCTACAGAAATATGTAAATTCACAGTTATTTTTTATTTTTTCAATATTTTGTGACAAACATAATACCTATTAATACAAGTTTTCTTGGTCATATAAAATTTTATTTTTGTAAATTCTATCTACATATACATATATATATATAAAACAGGATGTATGTATGTAACGTATGGACTCCAAAACGGCTGGACCGATTTTGATGAAATTTCAGGGAATCTTCAGAATATTTAGGCAGGTGACACTGTGAAGTCTGATTTTTGATTTTCGGTCTGCTGGCGGAGGGGCGTGGCAAAATCGAATTTTCATATTTTTTATTATTTTTTCTATTTTTTCTATTTATTTATTTTCTTATTTTTACTTTCTTTTGAAATCCGTTGTCCTGTTTTTCAAAACGGGATATCAAACTCTTAAATTTAAAAATCTGAGTTTTCGGTTTATTTACAAAAAAATATTTACAGCTCAATGAGCAAATTCAATTGAAACTGCCCGGCAAATTAATCAAATATGAATCGATCGACACAGTAATAGATGAAGAACAAGCCGTCAATTATCCCACTGAATTTTTGAATTCATGCACTAACATTAAAGGTTGGATCACTGGTAATTCTAATTCGCAACTTAAACGCACCAAAGTTATGCAACGGGACCAGATTGACCATCAAAAACTGTTCACCAAATGTAATCGAGGCAACAATCATCGCTGGCAGATTCAAAGGCGAAGACGTACTTATTCCATTCCAATTCAAGCGGCTCCAATTCCCTTCGCGTCTTGCCTTTGCTATTACCATCAACAAAGCACAACGCCAATCATTGACTATTGCTGGATTAATTTTGGAAAATTCATGCTTTTCACAGGGCCAGTTGTATGTGGCTTGCTCCCGAGTTGGCACGCCAAAAAATTTATACGTTTTTACACCAAATAAAAAAAAAACAAAAAACATTGTCTCTCCGCTGGCCTTAAGATGAAGTAACAAATAAATATAATTTACAATTTGCCTTAAATACATGCGTTTCTTTTTAGATTGAGCCCATACCTACACCATATGTAAGTTATTCTGTAAAATAAACTTTATGATAGGTATTCCATGGATTTTTATTTGAAGGCCGTGAATTTCGTTAAAAGCTCAATTTGAATCGTGTGGTAATACAACACTAATGTTTGATTAGGGCCAGCAACACGGACCGGGTCAGCTAGTATCATATAAATAAATAATAAAATAAAGAATATTAAAATATGAACTCAAGCCTGATTAAGAATATTATTTTAAACAGAAAAGTTCAACAAAAATAAAAATTCAATTTAAATAAATAATAGTAAAAAAATATATAAATATAATATAAATAAACATAAACAACAATTAATTTTACCATAAGATAAACAATGCAGGTAACTACTTAGCTATATATATAAAATTTATACCTACAATAAAAACTTTTAATACCTAGTATGTAACATGAACATTTTAAATACGGAATACAGATGGTTTTAATTAAATTTATATTTTTTTCAAATACAAAAATTTATATAAAAATGTTTTTAATTAGGTAAGTATAAACCAAAATTTATTGGTAGTGTTTTTTATATAAAAAGTATTCTTAAGTTTATTTTGTCAGTGATTTTTTTTACTTATTAAAATTTATATTTAATAATTTTTTAATTTATTGGACCTTTTTTTTTATTTAAATAGGTATTAACTAATATTATTTCAGCTCAAGGCTCAATATCTTTAATTCTTATTAATGTTATTAATTATTTTTATTATTACAAAAAAATCAAAACAAACATTAATTTCCTGACGAAGCTACACAACCAAGTAGCGAAATATTGAGAGAATTAATAAAAATTTAAGACATTATTTTAATTATTAAAAGACCTTAAGCTGAAATAATTTTAGCTATTTTATTTAAATTTAATTTTTCTTCAACTAGAGTTAGTTTTCCATCAGACCTCTTATTTTCAATTTATCACATTAATTTATGCAAAAAAAAAAACACGGCATAACTAATAAACAACATAATTTTCCAGACAACATCATTTTTAGAAATAATTTCTTTAACTTATTTTCTTGCTATTAAATAGGTTTATTTATAAAACAAGTAAGAGCACTATATTCGGCTGTGCCGAATCTTTTATACCCACCACCAATTTTGTGTACATTTAAAGCACAATATTTATTATTTTGTTAATCGCTATTGAATAATATCTTTATAATAAAATATGTATCACTTTCTTTGTAGAGGGTGGTTAAATTTTTTAGGGCCCATGTTGAAGGTGAACTACACCTAGTCTTTAAATTTGTTTTCTGCATTTCACTTGACATTTCTCAATCTCAAACTTACTCAATTTGATCTGTAGAAAGATACGCAAATGAGCAACTCTTTAAAGTTATTCAGGTTTTTTTTATGAAAATGGGTGTTTAAATCAAAATGCATTTTGTGCACTTCGTAATTCTTTTGATCAACATAATCATTCAAATTCATCCACAATCAGGAAAATTGTAAAAAATATTTAAATTTCTGCAAAACAGGTCTGTATAAAATGTTAGAAAATCTGTGAATGCCTTCTTATTTCGTTGAATGGGAAGCATGGTTGTTTTTTTCGATAGTGTGGCAAAAGAGCAGTCAACCTCGACTCATCATCGTGCCCAACAATTGAGCATCAACATTGTCATTGAAAATTTGGACCATCAGATAGAGGAGTGGCGCCAAGGATGGGGGGGGGGGGCATTTGGCCGATATTTTGTTAAATACATAATTGAACCGTACAAATATTATCATTACAAAAAGAAATAATAATAATTTCCTAAATAATTTGAATAATTCAACATCAGCCCTTAAAATTTAACCACCCTTTATAACTTCGATATGCTACTAAAAGGCTTTTGTAAATGTAGTCTTTTAATGAACGTGGGCGTTAAAGTAGGCGTGTTAGTAAAGTTTCTGCTAAAAAATACAACTTAGATATTTCAATATAGTTCTTTATTTTCCCAAATTTTTCTCAATAGAGAAATTACATGAAGTTAAGAAAACCCGTTATATGGGAGGTAGGCGTTATAGTAGGCGTGTCACCTAAACTTTTTGGCACAACAACTACATTGATTAGAAGGATATATGTAGCAAATTTCCTCATCATACCTCTAATTTTGTCTGTTTTAGTGGGCGTTATAGTAGGCGTGTTAAAGTTATTTTTACGAATGAGTACATTTTAGATGTTTCAATATAGCCTTTTATTATTCCAAAATCTTTATTAATAGAGAAATTATATGAATTTTAGGTAAAACGTTATATGGGAGGTGGGCGTAAAAGTTGGCGTGTCACCTTAATTTTTTTGTACAATAATGACACTGCCTAGGGGGATATACGTAGCAAATTTGATCATCATACATCAAATTTTGGCGGTTTTATGAGCTTTGAAATTTCATTTAAGGTAGATAACGTGAAAAGTGGGCGTTATAGTAGGCGTGTCAAAGTTATTTTTGCGAATGAGTACATTTAAAATGTTTCAATATAGCCTTTTATTATTCCAAAATCTTTTTTAATAGAGAAATTATATGAATTTTAGGTAAAACGTTATATGGGAGGTGGGCGTAAAAGTGGGCGTAAAAGTGGGCGTGGCACCTTAATTTTTTTGTACAATAATGACACTGCCTAGGGGGATATACGTAGCAAATTTGATCATCATACCTCTAATTTTGTCGGTTTTATGAGCTTTTAAATTTCATTAACGGTAGATAACGTGAAAAGTGGGCGTTATAGTAGGCGTGTCAAAGTTATTTTTGCGAATGAGTACATTTTAGATGTTTCAATATAGCCCTTTATAATTCCAAAATCTTTATTAATAGAGAAATTATATCAATTTTAGGTAAAACGTTATATGGGAGGTGGGCGTAAAAGTGGGCGTAAAAGTGGGCGTGGCACCTTAATTTTTTTGTACAATAATGACACTGCCTAGGGGGATATACGTAGCGAACTTGATCATCATACCTCTAATTTTGGCGGTTTTATGAGCTTTTAAATTTCATTAACGGTAGATAACGTGAAAAGTGGGCGTTATAGTAGGCGTGTCAAAGTTATTTTTGCGAATGAGTACATTTTAGATGTTTCAATATAGCCCTTTATAATTCCAAAATCTTTATTAATAGAGAAATTATATCAATTTTAGGTAAAACGTTATATGGGAGGTGGGCGTAAAAGTGGGCGTGGCACATTGATTTTCCGTTAAAAAAAAGCCTTTCACCAAAAAGCAAAGTGTGCAAAATTTCAGAGTCGTACATCCAATTTTGTTGGTTTTATGACGTTTTTGTTTTTAAATATACCGAAAAATACACTGTGCGGTATAAATTTTCGTACATTTTGATCGATAACTCCTTTCCTAATGATTAGATTTAGGTAATTTTTGGTGAGAGATATTGATTTGACTCGAGAAATATATGTTCGAAGTTTCATGACTGTACGTTAAGCCATTTGGACACAATACCATTTTATTCGATGTTCGTAGGACACGGTTTTTTCGACCTACTCTTGCATTCCGAGCTATAACTCACTTCCTAATATTCCGATATAGCCCATTTTCAATACCAAACAAACCTTGTCTATAAGAAAGATTCTGGCAAAATTTGAGCCTCCTAGCTTTTTCGGTGCGACCTCTATCGTGCTTTCAACAGACGGACAGACGGACAGACGGACAGACGGACAGACGGACGGACATAGCTAGATCGTCATCAAATCAAACCCTGATTCAGAATATATATACTTTATGGGGTCTAAAATGGATATTTCGATGTGTTACAAACGGAATGACAAAATGAATATACCCCCACCATTTTTTTGGTGGCGGGTATAAAAAAGAAATAAACTCCGCCTTACTGTATACAATAACACAACAAATATTTTATTGTTGTGTACATTCACACACACACACACATACGCTTACACATTTGTTCTTTTCCATAAATTAGTGAGAGTTAGAAAGAGACTATTGTTTGTTATTCGGCTAGGTGGGTGAATATAAGAACATTTTAAATATGGCGTTGTTTCAATTGCCACTTTGTTTCTTTGAGAAAAAAATACAACAATAGTAAATGACTGTTAGTCTCTTTTACAGAGAATGTGTGTTATTGGAGTTGAGTGATATTGTTTATTTAAAGCTCAAATGGAATAAAAAAGGGGAGTTGTTAAGAAAATAGTTTTTTTTTATTAATGAACAAAAGGAGTATCTTAAGCAGAGAAAAACTTGATTAATATGGGAATAAGTTTTTAAATAAAATATAATTGACTTTTAATTATTTTTTTTAAAATTTGCTTTTAGAAAATGTTTAATATCTATATGGGATTTGTTCATTTTATGTTCCTAAATACCTATATTGATAGATTTATATATACCTACCTACTATATACTTATGTAGGTACCTACATATGACCTATTGATCTATTAATTTTCATTCTTCGTTGTTGCTTACATTCAAGGCCAATTTTAAGTTTGTATGTTCGTTTAAATGGTTTTAGTACCGTTATTATGTAGGCAGTAAATGTGTTCATGTGTGTGAATTAATGTGTAATAATAATTTACTTAAGAAGAAGACATTTTTGTTCTAAAATTAAAAGTCAAACTTCATACATATGCATGTATGTAAGTACCTACATGTGTATGTGTGTGTACAACAGTTTTATTTCAAGAAAGAAAACTGCTAAAATAAAACTGAAATGGAAAACACGCAAATTTACGTTTAATTACAATTTCAAGAAATTTAAACAAATAATAATCATCATAAGATAAAAAAGAAATAAAATAAGTAAATTTTTTTTTTTAAATAAAAAAGGAAAAAAATTAAATAAGCAAATTGTTGGAAATGTTTATGTTAAATAGGTAACTACCTACCCATAACTAGGGTAGATTTAGGTACCTACAAAATAAAATAGTTTTCAAGAATGAAATAAAATTGTAAATAATTTTCACAAAATAATTAGTCAACAGTGTTTTATGATTATTGGTAGGCAAGTAAGTGAGTTTAAAGAAGTGATCTTTGTGTCGATTCAATATAAAAGTTTAAAAACCTAGAGATCTGATTACAAACTTATCTATCTACCTGCTTGTTGTTTCAACGTAACTATAAAACAAAGCAAAATCAGTTGATTAATGGCTATTACCCGGGGTCTCCCCGTAGCAATACATATATAGGTATATTGCCGCAATTGTCAAATTTGATTGGTTCCATAGAAATTGCGACGTGTAGACCGCAAGTTGTCATATGTATGTAGCAATATGTATATTGTGCAATGCTTTTAGACTTTCTCACATCTTAGCGGAATGCGTGGAAGATGTTGAAAATGAAAAAAAAACTTGTTAACATTTGCAACATCGTTCATTTGTCGTAATATTTATTTTACATGTTTGCGCAAATAAAAATTAAAAAAAATTGATTTAAAAATTCTGTATTAATTGTATTAATTATTGCCCTTGGAGAGCAATTATTATTACAATATGCAGATTTTGTTTAGAGGATGAAGATAATTAAGATATTTTATTTTATACGATATATTTCGAGTCCACTTGTTGCATGTATTTTTTTTTTGTGTATGGCACTTGTTATTTTTTTTCTATCGATGCCATTTTTTTTTTGGCAACAATATTTCTTTTTTCTAGTGAAGACACTAAAATAATCGAAAGATGTTGAGTGGAACAAAATGATTTAGGAACATCTTTAAAGGATGTGAGAAAAGTTGACACACAAACACGTACAATTCATATGGGAAGATGAAAACATATTGCTGATTTGATGAAAAATGAAAGATGTGAGCAAATGTAAAAAGGCTTTTTGCCGATTGCTCGAGCAATAATTGCCGCAATAAGCTGCCCAAAAAATTTTCTTTGAATTTTTATGTTTTTTTGTGCAGAAATAAAGGAAAATAGAAATAATTTTACCTGATAATAATAATTTAGTGTGGGATTAAACAAATATAAAAGTTGAAACAAAAAATAAAAAATAAATATCTTCCCTTTTTTAAACGAAATACTTTATTTTCCAAGTCAAGTTCATTAATTCAGTTGATGTTACCGTAAATTGGTTTTATAAAATTATTTAAAATTTTAAGATTAAGACGTTGCATTTCATCATAAATTCTTTGTATTCGGGAGGATGTGGCTTGCAAAATTATGTTAATAGCATGTTTCCACGACACATTCAATTACTTGATTCTCTCTTTAAATTACTTAAGTGAATTACCCTGTTTCGACGATATATTCTTAATTTGATTTGACAGTTCTATTCGTGCTTTTTTTATTTAAATTATTGTTGTGTTTATTGGCGGTTAACATTAAGAAATATAAAAGTTTATATAGAAAATTATAATTATTTTATCAATGGAGGCAAAAAGTAAGTTATAATAGTAAAAATATTGTAAATTTATAAGAATTGTATGCAAATAATATCATTATGTTTGTAATTACCAGAAAATAGAAAAAAGTGCATGAAAATAGGACTAGCGCAGCCAGCAAACCTTCTAAACACAATTTCGTCTCATCCAATAATTTTGATGTGACCAATAGTTGTCTAGACATAACTTTCTTTTAAATTTTCTTTTCTGCTTCCATTTTATTTTTTGTATATCAAATTGAACTTTTTTCTTTTTCCTTTTCGCTTTGCTTTGATATTTTTGACAGCCTGAAATGGTAAACTACCGATAAAAATTAGAGAAGACACTGATTTTATTATAATTTGCATGGTAATTCTAAATGAATTACGCTTTGAAAATTTTGCATGCAAAAATTATGTAATTTGGTTCGTAATTTGCCGTGGAAACATGCTATAACTTAGTTTATTATGTTGAGAATATTCTTTAAAAAAAACGCAGATAAAGTTCGTTAATGTCATTCAATCTGTTTTTAATATAGACTCTGCGACAAGCTGATACAAAACTTTATTGGTTTTAAAATTGATTGTTGATAAGAATTGTAGAAAATTTATGTTTTGTATCTACAACTTAAAACAAAAAAAAATATAATTTCTAGAAATAAAAATCATTATTTTGGGGAAAAAATCATAGATCATATTTTAGCAAAAAAAAAAAATCATTAAAAATATAATAAAATCACTGCACTGTGCTTCGTTCCCATATAACAAATGGACAAAAATAGAAGGAGTCATCAGATATTTTTGAAATTTGTTACACTAGCATCTAGCAATAGCTTAGATAGGAAAAATATAATTTTTTTTAGAAAATCGGCCCAAGGACACGACTACCTCTCATGTGTCCTGAAATGAAAAAATGTAATTTTAGCTTCAATAATGTGTATAAAATTATAAAAAAGTGGTCATGCTGATGCACATACAACTAGCAACGTGTGTGTAATTTTTTATTTAAATCGCACCAAGGACTCGAGGTCCTGTCATATATCCTTTTTCTTAAAAACGCTAAAACACCTAAATAAATTGTCCCATCGTAATCGAATTTGGTACGTAAATTGATATTTGTAATATATATATGTGGGAAGTAAAAAAGTGCACAACCCGTGTATGGTATGAGCTGAGTGAGCAGATGACGAGTCGGCAAGCTGTAAAGACGTGCATTTTATAAAAACTTGAACAATATCTTTTATAATCACTTTTTTTCAATTGAATAAATAATTAAACTTTAATTTAAATAGTAAACTCTACATATATTTATGCCAAATTATTAATGTGGAAAATACAAAAACATAATTTATTGAAAAATAGTTTAAAACGCTTAAAATGCTGTAGCAAAAATAAAAAAATATAAGTGAATTTTAAAAATAAAATAAATGAAAAAAATTAAAGGGGAAACTAGCAATGTGGTAACTTCATTTAAAAATCATAAAAAAAGAATATGTTTTAATAAAAAAAACATTTTTATTTGCATTAGATTTTGAAACAAAATCTTTTAAAGAAAAAAATATAAAATTGAATTTTTTATTTTTGTTGAACTTTTCTGTTTAAACTAATATTCTTAATCAGGCTTGAGTTCATATTTAATATTCTTTATTTTTACAAAGAATTTTTTTTTTTAATTGTGATAAGTGAAAGAATAAATCTTGAAAAATTATATTTTTACCGACACTAGCCGAGTGGAATGCATTTTCGAAACCAGCTACGATTTCATCATCAGCACTCTCTGATCGGTGGTTACATGTTGGTTGTAAATATCATCTATTTAACTCACGGGACTTATGTTAATTGAATTCGGTAACTAATTTTTAGTTTTTTTTTCCTATTTCATATATTTTACCACAATGAGTTAGATTGAAATTTTAACCAAACAGCAACCCTTTTACTTTTGTTTGTTATTATCTTTCATTTATATCACTATTTTTGTCCTGCTCTAGCCACCAAAAAGTAAAAATAAAGAATATTAAATATGAACTCAAGCCTGATTAAGAATATTAGTTGAAAAAAATATAAATCAGCACTTTCCTTAAGAATACATTTCTCAATTTCTGCGTCTTTTATTTTATTTTTAAACTTAATGATCCTCTTTGATGAGAATACTAGATCTGAAAACAGCAACAAATGTGCCATTTAATTTTTATTTGTGTTTTCTTGAGACGTTTTACTGGTATGAGACAGTCGCACTTTCCTTACATTTTTATGGTTGGCTTCCAATGCTTCTTCAGATTCTTTGATTTTTGTCTATGGGACGAAGCATAATGCGCTCGTCACAAACCTCTTGCTTAACGCTTTTTTGTTAAAGTTAGAAACTTCACGAAAAGCGAAGAAATTTTATCTGATATGGCCTTTAGGATATCGATCTATAAATAACACAGCTGTCATTAATATGGGCTGCCAGATGTTTCAAAATGAATTAAGCTGCTTCTGATAAAACTCGCTGCCAAATAAAAGAATATGTTTCAATTTCAAATTACGGCATTCGATCACGATCGAAATTTTACTCGAACGATCGAGTTCGCTGTGCTTTAGGTGTAGAGATTCTAATAACAATTTTCAAATTTCGATCACGTTCGAATGCCGTAATGTTCTCCCTGATTCAATTCACGACATCACTTTATTTAACTATTTGCTCATTGCCGTTTTTAAAAACACTCTAATCACCTGTCAAACACTGCAATACACAATATTTCACAATAATTGTAGTCTTATTATCTAAAAGCGACATCAGCCAAAGTAGTAGTTTTTATCAGCAACAATAAAAAAGTTAAATTAATGAAAATAAAAAACAATGTCTTTTATTTTAAACATGAATCATTTAAATAAATTACCACATTATGAAGTTTTTTTTTTAAACGATAAAATAAATATATTTTTCAGTTGTTCAAAAAAAAAATCAAAATATTTAACTCAAAGTCTTTTAACTATTGCCAGCAGTTATGTGTGTACATATATTGTTTGCAAGTGTCATCGTTTAATGGCTGCTAATATGTGTTTTAGGCAAAAACAAAAGTTAATTTTAAGGGATGTGTTTACAATTGTTTTTATGGTCGTAGCTATTTTGCACTCATAGCAGTTTTGCTTTTCCTGGAAGTTAAAAGCTTAAAAGGATTCTCTTCATGGTGAATTTATTTGAAGGTTTAAGAATTTGGCGAAAATGTTTGAAAGCAAAAAATTTGTAAAAAATGTAAATTTTTTTTTACATTCTTAACGACTTAGGACCAGCGTTACCACTCAAAAATTATCTATCCGACCAAATTTGCCTATAAAACCGACCAAAATCCATTTAAACCGACCAATTTTTTTAAATATTAAATAACAAATATATGCATACTATGTACATATGTATTTTTTAAAAAAATTTTGAATTAAGTTTTAGATCTTAAAAACCACAAAAATTTCTTATATGAATATACAGGATTAAAATTTTTATGTTTTCATTTTGTTACGAGATCAAAAAAAAAGCCGTTACAATTGCTTTGCTTTCACCGAGTTAACACACATCAACTTTTACAATTATGATGACATACACAGCGAATGCAAGAAAACAACTACAAAATTCCTTTTGTTTTTCTTGCTGTTATGCATTTTGTGTAGAAGTAGCACCACCTTACAAATGGGCTCATCGTATTTTTATACTCTTTTACACACGTTTGACATTTGCTTTTGATTGCTTTTCGTTGCTGAGAAGAAAATAGTATTGCCAAAAACTGAAAAATTTAATAGCGACCAGTATTTCAAATGGTTTAAAATTAATATGGTACATTTTCTTAAACAGACAAAATAACGTTTAGCCGACCATCCGACCAAGACCATTCATTAATGTCTGACCATTTTGGTCGGAAAAGACCAATAGTGGCAACGCTGCTTAGGGCCGTTAACAAAAAAAAAAAATAATAATTTTTATACCCTTCACACAGTAAAAAAGGGTATAGGTTTGTCATGTGGCTCGTTTTAGGGTTAAGGTAGTGAATGAAAGTGGAAGAAAAAGAGTTAAATTTTGATGGGATGAAAAGTTCAGCTGATAAGGTAAAAGTATATTAAGAAAAGATGTCGGAAAATGTTAAGAAAAGGCGGGAAAACATTGAAAGGGAAATTTGAGTTGAGGGAGTTTTTTTTTTAAGTTGAAGAGGGAGAAAAATAGTTTCGGAAAGCGAAGAGGTAAAGGTGCGAGTGGAAAAAAAAGAAGATAAATTAAAATAAAGTATTTTTCTGGGTGAATTTAAAGGAAAATTATAAATTAAAAAAAGAAACGGAACACAAAATAAAAAAAAAATAAACAAATAAATAAACAAGGAAAACAGTGAATTTAATTTAAAAGGAAAAAATAAAAACAAAACAGAAGGAAAATATTTTTTAAAATTTTTTTTTTGTCAAATTATATATATTTTATAAAAAAAAATAAATAAAATTACATTTGAATAAATACATATAAAGGGTGTTTTTTTAAGCCCGATAGAACTTGAAATTGTAAAAAATAACACAAACAATTAAATTGTAATCAAAATTTTTTTTTTATTCGAAAGATCAATACGTGGCATTAACATTTGAAAATGATTTCGGGCATATGGGCACCGCGGCTGTTCTTGACGAAGCGCATTCTGGACGTCCAATTTTGGGCCACTTTTTCGAGCACTGCTGGCCGTATGTCACGAATAACACGAACAATGCTGGCCTCCAAGGCGTCAATTGTTGCTGGTCTATCAGCATAAACCAGTGACTTCACGTAGCCCCACAGGAAATAATCGAGAGGTGTCAAATCGCACGACCTTGGAGGCCAATTAACAGGTCCATTTCTCGAAATCAACTTATCGCCAAATTTTGATTTCAATAAGTCGATGGTTGCGTTCGCCGTATGGCACGTAGCGCCATCCTGTTGAAACCACATCTCCTCCGGCTCAATGTCATCCATATTTTCAAACAAAAAATCATTGATCATGGTGCGGTAACGATCTCCATTGACCGTAACGCGAGCTTCGGCCTCATTTTTGAAGAAATAAGGTCCGATGATGCCACCAGCGTGAAAACCGCACCAAACGGTGCATTTTTCTGGATGTAATGGAGTCTGTAGGGTCTCTTGTGGATTGGTCTCGCTCCATATGCGGCAATTTTGCTTATTAACAAACCCGTTAAGCCAAAAATGCGCCTCATCGCTGAACACAATTTTGCGATAAAATTGGACGTCCAGAATGCGCTTCGTCAAGAACAGCCGGGGTGCCCATATGCCCGAAATCATTTCCAAATGTTAATGTCACGTATTGATCTTTCGGTTAAAAAAAAAAAAGTTTGATTACAATTTAATTTTTTGTGTTATTTTTTACAATTTCAAGTTCTATCGGGCTTAAAAAACACCCATGGCCATGGTTAGGGGTGGGCAGGCCAATGCAGCATTCCACCAGCTGCAGGCTAGAGTGTTAAATACCAGAACGTAGCCATAAGAGAACCATGGGACACCAAACTGAGGGTTGAAGTTTTGTTTTACTTCCTTTTTTTTGCTCAGTGTCTCGTGGATGGCTTGATAGCGAACCTCATGCGCTCTACCGGAGTAGCCGGACAAGTCCAGCTTGTTATCATTTTTAGCGTTGCCATCAGTCATTCACCGGGCTTTGGCCCAAGAGACTCATGACATCATTCCGTGTGAAATTTCTACAATTTTCATTTCCGACCCCATAAAGTATATATTTTCTGAAAGCTTATGAATAGGAGAGTCCATTAAGCCATGTATTTATGTCTGTCTGTCTGTCCGTGTGTTGGTTGAAATCAACTTTTAGAAGCCCCCCGACATCGCTTGGACCCGGGTGAGCTATTAAAATATCAGAAATATTCGGGAGTAGATCGGTATTGAAAATCAGGAACATCGGTACATAAACAACTGAGATATGAGCAAAAACCCACGACCACCTCGATTTTTTTTCACAAAAACAACATTACAACAACAACATACATACATACAAACGTGTTTACTGGTTAGAGAAAACGTGGCATCGAATCCCAGCTGAGCCAAACAATTTTTTTTTTTAATTTTTTTTTATTTAATATATTATTTATATTTTTTTTATTATTATTTTTTTAATTATTTTTTTATTTTTTTTGTTTTATATTTATTATATATATTTAAAATATTTTTTTTTAAATTTTTTTTTTAATTTTTTTTAAATTTTTTTTTTTTTTTAACATACATACGTAAATTTATAATTTTACAATGGGATGTTTTTATATATATTTCATAATAATGAGATGAATGGTGATACAAACAATTGTTATTGCATGACTACACGTTGTGAAGGGTATATAAGATTCGGCACGGCCGAATATAGCGCTCTTACTTGTTAATTTAAACCTTGGTTAGCCAAAACCCATTAACACAAAGTTCAGTTATTTTATAACTTCTAGATTATTTTGCCAAATTTCAGTTGAATTTAACCGAGTAGGTACTATTTGGCGTTTAAGTTCTTAACTGGAAGAAAATATTTGATGTTTGAATATAAATATTTTACATTTTTGCTATTTTTAAACAATTGAAAGATGCCTCTACGATTAAAAAGATTTACACATTCGAATAATTTACATAAAAAGTAAATATTTCTTATGGTATGAAAAGGAAATGTAACCACAGAAGTCGAATGGATCATTTTAATTTACCTGATGCAGAGTTTTTCATGAGATATCGTTTATTTAAGAGAATTATTAAATTTATAGCAAAAATTATTTTAAAATACATTCAATTTTTAATAAATATATTAGCAGATGGTGCACATTGTCTGCCGTATTCATAAAAAATATTTTAGGTTTATTGAAGGCTTATTTGACAAATTTCTATGCAACATCTGTCAAATAAGCTTTCAATAAACCTAAAATATTTTTTATGAATACAGCAGTAAGAATTTATATTTATGTATACATTTCTTCTTCTTTTTGAAATTCATTCATAATATTTGATAACTACAAGTTCACTAACTCCTGCCTATTGTTAACGAACATTTTTATTTTTTAGTTAAAACTTCAGTTTAAGCTTACTGAAAGTTAGTAAACTTTTACGTTAAATTTATTTAACTGAATATTATGTTAATAGGCCTTAGGGCCATTATTACAATTTGCCTTTAGTTAAAGGCAGGATCTTGTCGGGCCGATAAATAGCTTTGCATTATAAAGCCTTCATTTATTATTTTTTTATTAATTAAATATTATTATTATTTTGATTTTTTATGAAATTTTTACAACGTAATACTGATAACACTATGCAACAAGAAAATTTCTCAAGATAAATACGAATTTTTTTGATCCGTTGTAGTTACAAAAATAATGATTATTTTAAATTCTATGTTAAGGATTTTTTAAATTTTTTTTTTTTTATTGTTAAAATGGAAATTTCTGAAGAGACTGCTCCATACATTTTATCGTAACTTTATAACGACTACCAACTTGATTTTGTTAAGCAATCCGTTTAAAAAACTTTAAATTACGCTAGCTTTAAGTCTTTTTAATATCACTTTCTGCTTTAGCCATTAGTTTTGGAGTTATTGAGGAGCAACTCGAAAAAAAATTTTTTGGTTTAAAAAATTTATAAAAAATAGAAAGTAACAAATAATTTCCCGGTTTGGGACTTGATCTTACAGCTGCATATATTACAAATAAAATAAATTTTATTACATAAAAATTTATAGATAAATTCTAGTTTTATTCCGGATAAAGTAAAAGTAAAAATATTTTTTTTGCAAAATAATACAAGTAAGTAAGTTGACAAGTTACTCTCACAAATACGCATTCTATGAAGTACTAATTTATTTAAGTCTGCGCGCATGTTCTATTAAGGTCGTATCTCAAAGTTAATTTTTCATTTTTTCCATTCATAAATTTAAACTTTAGTATTACGTGGAAATAAATAAAATTTATAACCTATAACTGCATTTAAAATAAAAAAATTAATTTTTTAAAGAAATAAAAATTCAACCTTAATTTAATGAACAACCTGGGTATAGTGAAATCGCTCTGCAAAAATTAGTTCACACTACCCAGACAGCACTGTATAAATAAAATAAATCTTATTGCATGAATCGATAAGTTACGAGTTTTTTTTTTTTTGGCTTAGTGTAATCGAAAAAAAAAATATTTTTTAATTTAATTGAGATAATAAAGGCTCTGTGCCAAATTTCAAAAAACTTTGGCCCAAAAATAAAATTTGGGTTCTATGGGCGGTGGGTAGAGGGCGTGGCCAATTTTGATGAAACTTTATATTTTTCTTAATTAAGCTAACCGAAGACTCTGTGACAAATTTTAACATTCTACGAGCACTCCTTATTTATATATATTTTTTGCCAAACATTGTAAGAACAAATCCCTCTGTGCGTCATTTGAGATTATTGCACAAAGCAATCTGGGAGGGAGAAAAAGTTAGCTGATATAAAAATTCAGAAAAAACTGCCGTCAAGAATTAAAAAAACTCAGCCCACGTTACCAAACTTTAAAATTTCCATAAAGAAAGACTTAAAATTTTTTGAGGAAAGTGGTCAAGAAGCTCAAAATATTTTATATGTATTTGTTAAATGCACTTCTAACTATTCGTCTAACATCGTTAAAAAGTGAAAGTGTTTTCTGTAACAGGACAATTTGTTAATAAAATCAGAAATAGATTTTCTGACCAGTCAATAAACGCTTTGAGCGTATTAAAAGATTACTTTCCAAGTCGTTAAAAATATTTGCGTTAAAATCTTTTAAATTATACCTTGTATTTACATGTTTTTGAAATTGAATTCTAATGATTTAATTTTTGATCTCATTTCTGAAGTACCTGTATTTTTGTTTTTTGTGTTCATATTTGATCTCGTATCTAGAGAATAATATTTTTTTCAATTAGAAATATTTTTACTCAATTTTTATTTTAAATTTAAGTTTCTTTACAATATTTTATTTTTCTTTTACATTATAGACTATTTTATGCTTTTTAATAAAAAGTTTTTTATCAATTAAAAACAAATTTACTTTTTATTTTATTTTTTTGCTGCGGAATCCCGGGAAATTAAAAAATAATTCTCGCAAACGAAAAATTCCGGGGAAAAAAGCCTATTCAGGGTACATTCATACAGGTGGCGGTTCCAGCCCACTGATTATTTTTTGTGTACCAATATTTGTGAAACTCCATTTATAAAAAAGAGAGACAAAAAACTACACCACGGCATGTTTATTGTTCTGTCAAAACTATTCACTGCTAAGCCGAGCCGTCTGTAATATTTGTAGGCCGCCCCTCCGATATCTGTTAAAAAGATCTGTTATCAGAAATTTAGCAAAATCGTCGATTTAAATTTGATATATATCACACATTTTTTATGTTATTATTTTAGAGCGATTGAATTTAGGACACCTAGTGAATACAGTACATTTGATCTCCCTTTTCACTTCTTTGAAAATGATCGATAAATTTTGTATTTTTTAAACAATTTTACAGTCATTACACAAATTTAAGGTTATACAAAATTTGGGTTAGTTTCCGTTTTTTTTTATAAAATTGTCTTTATAACTTTAATTTTTTTATATCACAGAAAACTTTTGCTATTTAATAGAAAATTTTTAAAATAAAATTAAAAAAAAAATTAATGGATCCAAAATTACTTTTTGACTTGATTTATTGATTTCTGTTTCTGTTTTTAAAAAAGCTTAAAAATAATTCAATAGTATAGATTAAAACCAATAATTGATTTCATATACATATTACACAACACCATCCCTGAATTGAGAGTTTTCACTCATAATAGAGAATTTTACTATTTGACTTAATATAGCCCGCCCCCTTAAGAAAATTATTTAAACGCTTGACAAACAAATTCTAGTGAATATTAAAATATGTACCAAATTACCATCATCAACAAGCGGCCAAAATGGTCATAAGCCCTTAAAAAATGCAGACTTGAAAATTACTAAAACTCTATACAAAATTTCTGACCAGAATGCATGTATTGGGTGACTTAAATTTTTAATTAAATATTTTGTCAATTTACACAGTTGATGTAGGGTAACTTATGATGGGACAACACCAGCTTTACTTCCTTCTATTTAACCTTTTATTGTTATAACCCATGATTAACCCCTCCATGATTTAAATACTCAGTTTGCTTTTATTTATTTATTTTTTTTTTATTATAAAATTGTAAAAATAATTGTGAAAAAGGTGTATATTGCAGTGTTTGCTTTTTTTTTTCTTTTTACATTACGACTACTTATTGTCTCTAAAATGCTATAATAAATAAATAATAAAGAAAAAATATGGTGGATAATTGTTGTTTTTGTTGATGGCTGTGTCCCCATATACATAAAATTTAAATTTAATGTTCAGTGATGTCAATTAAATATAATTATTATGTTTACATTTAAAATAACAACAGCGTAAATATTGCCATAAATACCTACAACAAGTATGTAAATACATAAATACAGATGAACATGTGCATGTGCACAAGGTATACATACAAATGTAAAAGAAAAACTATTTTATATACAATTGTACACATATTTCAAATATGCAAGCACATGATGAAAAATAAACTCACCCCACCGCCACCACCAGCAACCTGTATTAAGTTGTGTAATTACTATGGAGAGAGGGTAGTAAAAATTTTAATATAAAACAAAAATATTTTATATTTTTTAAGGTTAGGAACATGTATTGTATGTACTCCTCAATTTGAAGCAAAACGAGATAATATAAAGTTTAGCCAATTAAGTTTTTTAATATTCTGGGTGATGCTGGCCATCACTGCAAAATGGCGAACAATAATTTAAATTTAAATAACTAGAATTAGAAATTGAGAAGAAGCCAGTTGATGATTGGAACAATTTGGAAAAATTTTACATGACTTTTTAAAAACAGCTGATACTAACGATTGAACATGTGCAACTTTGCACAGAGCAATCAATCTGAAATCCATTTCGACTTTTCTTGCCAGAGTTACCTACCGACTGAAAAAATCTGGCAACTTCTTACTCAACTGTGAAGGCTCTTCACTAAAATTTTCTTTATTCATTATATATTTATACCCTTCACCTGTGGTGCACAAGGGTATATATAGCTTTGTCATTTCGTTTGTAATTTCTACAATTTTCATTTCCGACCCCATAAAGTATATATTTTCTGAAAGCTTATGAATAGAGGAGTCGATTAAGCCCTGACCGTCTGTCCTTGTGTTGGTTGAAATCAACTTTTAGAAGCAACTATATGTTCCACAGATCTGTGTATGGTATCAATCTCTTGGAAATGTCCAGGAATGAATCGCTATTGAAATTCAGCACAATTGCCCAATAACTTTTTGAGATATAAGCAAAAAACCACGACCACCTCGTTTTTTTTTCACAATTACAACAACAAAATTTTTTTTAAATTTTTTTTTTGTAATTTTCTTTATTATTAATTTTTATTTTTAATATATTTTTTTTTTGGTATGTTTTTTACATGTATGTACACTCTAAGACACTTTTGCTGAAAATTAAGTCGATAATAGTAGGCAACACTTTACAAGCTATTGTCGACCTAAAATTACACAACTATTTCTTTTAAACTTAGTGTTGATTTTTGAACATAATTTGTTTAATTTGGAACAAAAAATGTTTACATTTTTTACACAAATTGTGTTTAATTTCTTCCCATTTTTGTTTAATTTTTAATATTTTTTCTTTTATAAAAAATGCGTAAAATTTTTGTATTTGTAAAATTACATTTATTAAAACAGAACATTATACACAAATAAACCAAAATTATTTATATGAAGCTTTTTCCCTCTCATTTGCGAGGGATAAAATCTAAAAAAATATCGCATTAAGAACTCAAAAGTTTGCGATATATCCTTAGTTATCCTAAATATGTTAATGTTAAATATATAACAATAGCAAAGCAACTGCAAAACTAGATCAAGTATATTAAAATCCTTCGCCTTCGATGTAATCTCCTTTTCAACCCAAATAAAAGCAGCGGATGTGCGACCTTTCTCTATGAATATTTCTAAAAGAACAAATGAAAAATTTAATTTAGGACAATTTTTTAAATCAAGTATAAAAATGACGTTTACCAACTATAGGTATCCACGGAGTAACTATTTCTATATTGTCTTTAACCTCTTCCATCGTGGAGCCAAACTGTGGAATACAAAAAGGATATATATTTAAGAGTCTTATAAACTTAGGTTTAAGAAAATGCAAACATTACTTTATATTCTTTAAAGATGAGCATAAAAAAAAAGCTAAAGTTCAGCAAACATCTGATCTGAATATGAGAACGCAAATTATTTTTGCGGTCGAGGCCCATAGAAGAATGATTCCGTGTGAAATGTACTGCGTAGTAATTATAAATGTTAAATATTTTTCCGCATTTTAAATACAAACACTTAAACACATTGTTTTTTTTTCTTTATGTGAGTAAAAATGCAAATTATAAATTCTTAAACTTTGCAATTTCTTTTAAAAATTTTGCACACAAACATTTTTTAATTTTATAACTTAACTTTGTCCTATCACTATTTTATAACATATAATCTAAGCAGGATATAAATACTACATAAAAAACGAATTATTATAAACTTTAAATTACTTTAAACACAATAAATTTATTTTAATCACTATCGAAAAATATGGCGTGCTTCTATTGAAGCGTTTACACTTTTATGCTTCTTCTTACTTTTGTAGCTTTGTTTAAGCATTTTCCGCTGTTTTTAGACAGATATGCTTATTATTCAACATTTTGATGTTACTTAGGCATATGCAGCTGATTTTTAATCACAATATGTTTAAAAATAAACACTTTTAACGGCATATTTGTTTTTTTGAGTAAAATTAGACAAATTATGTTTTTTTGCTACAAATAACCACAAAATCGATTTAATTTTAGACATCACGAATTTTTTCAACAATAATTTACACACTATATGATCCTAAATTTGGTATAAAGTTTTAGAGTGTACGTATTTTATATGAGATGAATGGTGATACAAACAATTGTTATTGCATGACTACACGTTGCGAAGGGTATATAAGATTCGGCACGGCCGAATATAGCACTGTTACTTGTTGTTTTTTTTTTCAAAAGAATCTAACTTTTTATACCCTTCACACAGTGAAAAAGGGTAAAGGAAAAGAAAATTTCTACAATTTTCATTTCCCACCCCATAAAGTATATATTTTCTGAAAGCTTATGAATAGGGGAGTCGATTAATGTCTATCAGTCTGTCCGTGTGTATGTTGAAATCAACTTTTTGAAGCCCCCCGACATCGCTGGGACCCAGGTAAGGTATTAAAATATCAGAAATATTCGGGAGTAGATTGGTATTGAAAATCAGAAACATCGGTACATAAACAACTGAGATATGAGCAAAAACCCACGACCACCTCGATTTTTTTTCACAAAAACAACATTACAACAACAACATACATACATACAAACGTGTATACTGGTTAGAGAAAACATGGCATCGAATTCCAGCTGAGCCAACAAAATTTTATTTTTTTAATTTTTTTTAATTTTTTTTTAAGTTTTATTTTATTTATTTTTTATTTAATATATTATTTATATTTTTATTATATATATATATATATATAATATATATATATATTTTAATTATTTTTAAAAAAAATTTTTTTTAATTTTTTTTATATATTTTTTTTATTTTTTTTAGCATACATACGTAAATTTATAATTTTACAATGTAATGTTTTTATATATGTATGTTTTTTATATGTATGTACGTATTTCATATGGGATGAATGGTGATACAAACTACTGTTATTGCATGACTAGACGTTGTGAAGGGTATATAAGATTCGGCACGGCCGAATATAGCGCTCTTACTTGTTTTACATTTTATTGTTACTAAAAGAAATTTCTTGTAATATTAGTTTTCTTTTACATTAAATTAATGACGGTCGAAATGTCAAAAACAGCAGTTGTCATTTATTCGCTTCTAAGCATATGTACACAGCCAAGTTTGCTCAAGCAAACAAATGAAGTAAAGTGAAGCAAATTGCAAGTGCACACATTTTGTTGTTGTGCTAAAAAAATATTGCAACCATTTGCACAGTTTGCGCTACTCTTTGTGAGTACCCTAAATGTTTTTTTTTTAACTGTAAATGTATTTATAAATTTATCATTAAGGTGGTGAAGGGCACTTTGTAAAAACTGTTAATTAATTGTTTACTAAACACGAAAACATGAATGAATTCTATATTTCGATAATATTTTTATTAAAAAATCTTTGACGTTATTTATTTATTTATTTATTTATTCAACACAGCAATACAAAGCCTTCCAGGTTATAGGTACCTATTCCATTTTTAAAAGTTTTCAAAAATTTAAATACAAAAATACCTACAAAAGTGTTTTGATTTTAACGGTTCCACAAATAAACTGTTGCTGATAACATTGTTCTACTTGCTAAAAATTTTCCAAATAAATTCTCAAGCTTATGGGCAATTTTTTATTACTTATTTTTTTTTTAATTTACTTACATATTTACTAATCATATTTGATACATTTTATTTTATAGGCAATTCTCAGTAAATGTTATAGGCTCTAATTGCTATTTTAATTGTAACATGACGAAGGGTATTAAGCGTGCGCCACAGCAGAAAGCCTTCTAATTTGTTTATATTTTAATTATTGTTTGTAGAGGGCAACCATATTGTTTTGTGACTCTTTCTGTACTTATACCTAATATTCCGTTGTTGTTTCTTTTCTTTTTTTTTGTTATGCCTGCTAGATACTGTTATTTATTTAGTAAACAATAATAACAATGGCGCATATTGTCACACCACTCTCACCTTAACACTGGTTGAATTGTTGTCATAATGGTCGGTTATTATAGGGCTGAGGTTGCTGTTGTTGTTGTTAAAGGTAAACACCAGTCGAGTTGTAATTTTGGGGAGCAGATTCTCTGTAATTCTTAGAAATTGTTTTTTTTATTTTCTTCGATGTTAAAAAAAATATTAATTTAACTTGAAAGAAATGCAAAACAATGAAATTAAATTTTTTAATTTTTATGCTGTGTTATACATATTCTTATAAACCATAGATTAGTTGATTATGAAAATAAGGCTTCTAGGATAGGAACTTTTTTTAACAAATCCCTTTAAATGTGATCTCAAAATCGCTAGAAAAAAGCTAGATTTTTTATTAAAGTAAAATTTGTCGCTAACTTTTCACAATAATATCAAAATTTGTTTAAAATCCTAGATATAACAGCAGGAATTGATTAAAAAATTGTAGTCTCCATATACACTAAACACATTGAAAGAAATAGAGAGAAATACCAAAATACTTTTAAGCATTAAGCTATAAACACAATCAAAGGCTACCGACCATCGACTACCGACTACAAAAGTAGCTGGCTTCAAAAATAGCCAAGTCGCCAGCTACTTAATTCTTTTAACGACTACCGACCATTAACTACAAAAAATAAACATCTGTTTTGACATATGTATTAAAGTTAACCAAAACAAAACAAACTTAATTTTTTTAGGTGAATTTGTGTGAAAAAAAATTAAATGTCTCAAGAAAATTTAATTAACTTTATAAGTACTATTGCTAAAATAGTGGAAACAACGACTTCAGTGTATGAAGTGTATAAAAAACATCAGAACAAAAGTAACCGAAGATGGTGGGTCCGGCCAGTAAATATAACGCGAGATGAAGAAGGATTTTATCGAACTTGTGTCCTTCAGCTGAAAGAAAAAGATGAAGAACACTTTTTTAAAGCATACCGGATGAGCGTAGCGAACTTCAATTTACTGCTGAGCCTTTTAAAAAACAAATTGGAAAATTTGACAAATAAAAAGTAAATGAAAAATGTAAACAAATGAACAGATGATTATTATTTTTCAATGGTGCCACTATAATAGTTTTTCGCGTTTTTAATGTATTGCGTTTTTAAAACCACCATTTCATGCATTTATTGTATTGGCAGCACTAATCTGTTTTTTTGTAGCCAAGAAAAATAGAAATTAGCCTAAGTTGGCTACGGGCTACAAAAGTAGCCGTGTAGTCGGTAGTCGTGTAGCGGATAAAAGAATTATTCTCATAAGCACGCATGTATTCTATTTTTGACATCTTGTAGTCGATGGTCGGTGGACTTGATTGTGTTTATAACATTAAGGCTTAAACAATTTATTGAAAATACACCTAATTCTGTTTTTACACGGTAATTGGTGCCCTGAAAACCCGTGTAAAAAAAGATCGTATGCAAAGTGTGATTGTGATTGGTTCCTTACCTCTAAAACCTTATGAATTTAGTGAAATACAAGGATTTTTTAAGAACAAATATTCTGGCTTATTTTATTAAATCAGATATAGGTATAATGTGTTTTTATACAAGCACAGTTATTAAAGAAAAAAAAAGATATGGGTCCATATTTATAAAAAATATTTTAGGATTATTAAAGGCTTATTTGACAGATGTTGTAGAGAAATTTGTCAAATAAGCCTTCAATAAACCTAAAATTATTTTTATATACGGATAAGGTTGCCATCAGTCCTCTTTTCCCCGGACACAGTCCTCTTTTTTAGGGCATCCGGGGCTGTCCTACTTCTTTTTTTTTTAGCAAATGTCCGGGGTTGTCCGGCTTTTTGCACCTTCTCTGAAGTTTTTTCTTACATTTAAACTTTAAATCACAGGTAACAAAATGTATAAAAAAAGATTTAGGTGCTCGTACAATTAGTTTTGAAATAGTACAATTTTAAAATTTCTCTTTATACAAAATTAGTTTTATTATCCTTAATTGTTGCTATTTATCGAAGTGTTCTTGTCTAAACTTGTTTTAAAAAAGTTCGGCAAGTTCCAGATATAGAAGAAAGTCTTGAACAAAAAATATAGAAAGGGTATATACTTTTGCTATGGATTGCCTAGAGTTTTACAAATATTTAAAGAGATGCGATGGTAATATATTGGCTCAAATTGGAAATGTTGAAAAATATATGTAAAATTTTTAAAAGTGTACATTCCCAATAATGAATGCAATGAATTTTTGTTGTTTTTTTGGTTTTATTTTCAACCATTAAATCAGAATGATATGTTCAGTTTGTATTTTTGCAAATAAAGTTTTTTCGTAAAAACAAATTTGTTTTTGTATTTTAAATGGCGTCGTTAATTTTATCAAATTTATTTTTTTTTTAAATGGGCAAATGTCCTACATTTTTTATGCTGGCGTCCTCTTTTTTTTAACAGAAATATCAACTCTAATGCACTTTAAGCTTAAAAGTAATGTTGAAAAAATTTATAAAAGTTCAGGAACTAAAAACAATTTTGTAAAACAGCTATGTTGTTAACAAACAAAAAAAATACGTTTTTCAATTTTATTATGAGTGCTTTTTCCATTTTTTCTTTAGTAGAATCTCTAGAGCGTTAAGTGTTCTCCATTTCGAAGGCGATCTTAAATTAAAATTTTGGTTTCCAAAGTATGGGTTTACGTTTTAGTTTTTGTAGTTTTTATATTTTCTTTTATTGATACAAAAAATATTTAACAAACTTAAAACAAATATAAATAACTGAAGTGAATATAAAATATTCTTTTGGCTTACCCTGTATCTTAATTCGTTAAAATTAAATTTAATGGAATGTTGGAAAATCAAATTTGCCTATAAAAATTACTTTAGAAAACACGTCTGATTGCATGGATAAATCAAAAAAAATTAACACATTCCAGTTGCTGACACAAATAAATTTGATTATATGGACTAAAAGGGAATTCCACTAGACTTGTGCTATTTACAATTGTTTTGACCAGTAAATTTGCTTGTATTTAAAAAAAGGGGATTCCCCTAAGTTTGTGATATGAACATGTTTCGTAAAAGTTAGATTTAAGCAAAAAAATGTAAGCCTAAAAGATTTTAAATCGTGCTAAATATAGTAAAATTGTGTAAAAAATTTTATATTGGTTTATTTCAAACCGTGTTAAATCAAAACCGTGTAAAAAGGGACCATGTAAAAAAAGAATTAGGTGTATAAACATGGAATTATAAAAATTGTGTTTATTCGAACTTTTTATTCTTAAATTTATTGTAATTGTAATCATTTAAGAATATTGAAAAACTAATCCGATATTAGCCGAGTGGAAACCATCTACGATTTCATCATCAGCACTCTTTAGCGTGCACGATTAAGCCATCATACACATCATCTTAAATTATTAAGGTAAACAACGAAATTATAGAGAACGTCAATGACTTTAGCTACTTATGTAGGTAGCATAATTACCCCTACGGACTGCGCCGCACAAGACCTTCAAAACAGATTAAGTAGAGCACGCTCTGCTTTAGCCTGTTTACGCAATATCTAACGCTACTATCTACATTAACCAAAATCAAAGTGTATAACGCATGCGTCAAATCTGTACTACTGTATAGTTCCGAAACGTGGCTAGTCAGTGCTGAAATAAAGCAGATGCTACAAGTTTTTACTAATTGATGCCTGCGCAATATATTTAAGATCTGGGGTCCCCGAGTAATTTCAAATTAAAACCTTTTTCCACTTACAAGACAATAAGACATCAATACCCAAATAAGAAGGCGCAAATATAACTGGGAGGGTTAGACGCTCAGGAAGCCCTATGACGAAATCTGTCACGCAGCACTAGAGAAGAATCCACCAGGCTCCCGAAGACGAGGACGACCTCGAAATACTTGACGAAGGACTATCCTTTAACTCAGATATTTAGCTTCAGACCGAAATATTTGAAAATTATTTGTGAATAGCCTAGGTTCCTGATAGACTACGACAAAATTATACTCTTTATCGGTATACTTATATGTAATTTGAAACTACTATTTATGTTAGAATTTAATTAAATTAGAATTCGAGAATCATAGCATTTATTTTCAAATTTGCATTTATTTGTCTATTAAGTGACATTTCTCAACATGTTCATGTTCTTAATACATTTTTGTTATGCTTTCTTTATCCATCCTTCGGCTGGCAGTATGGAAGGCAAAGTTGTATCTTAATTTATCATTTATAAGTCTATCTAGATGATAGAATCTAAACAATGAATTTCTAAATGTCATAAACACCGGGCCAAATGCGTTTGTTATAATTTTAAATTAATATTGATTCAAACTTTATATTTATACATTATTGTAAATCATTTTTTTCTAAATCTGGCTCAAATACATTTATTCTATTATTTAACTTTTAAAACATTTTCTAAATTAATTTGTACCTAATCACTTTTAAGAATATTTTAAAAATTATTCCGATGTTTAAAGTTTTAAGGAAAACCTAATGCATACAGTTCTTAATCTTTTTTCTCTTTTTTTATGGATTTAAAAATAGTTTTTTTTTTATTTTCGTAGCTTTGGAAGCTTTGCTCGATAAATTCTAAGTTTTCTAAAACAAAAATTTCTTACAACTCTCTCTCTCTCTTTTTGTGGATTAAAATCAATTAAACAATTTTAAAACAATTAACAGCAGCGTTGTCAACTTTAAAATTTCAAAAAGCACCTAAACCCCTAAAAAAGCGCGTAATTTTCATAAAAAATCACTGAGTTTAAAATGTGTACAAATTTAACTTTACATTTGCTAATATAATCATTACTTAAAAAAAAATAAAGCTTTTAGATGCCAGTTGCCCCCTAAAATAAATTATTTTACAAATGGCAATAAGACTGGAGTTTTGATTGATATCGATAATCGAAATACAAGTCTAAAGATATTCTGTTCTTTATATTATTAGGCCAAAACATCCAAATGTACTATCAATGTAAATATTAACCTCATCAGGGTGTCAATTTGTGCTCTAAAAAATTTTAAAATGAAAAGTATTTGCATATTAATTTCTCTTTTTTTATTTTCACCAAGGTTTGATCAACTTAAAACTTTACTTACAAAACAAATTCTCGTAACAATTTCATTTTATAAAAAGTAGGTGGTTTATGTCTCATAAACCATACAGGATATCAACAAACCAGTATCGGAAATAAGTTACAATTAATAATAAACAAGCAAAACACTCAAATAACAGAAACATTGCATACTATCAATCCTTATGATCTTCTTAATTATTAGTTTTAGTATCATAAGCTGAAAGTATTATCAACATAATATCATTTTACAATGAGTAAATATTTTTTAGCTTTGTTAAGATACAAAATACGTAAGGGTAATTAAAGATATTTACACTTACAAAAATTGTTTTCAATTAAAAAAATTATTTTCAAATTTAGTATTTGGTGTCACCGAAATAAAAATAAAAGCACTAAAAACTTAAAAAAATTCACCAAGCACTAACTCGCAATTTTTTCGCTTCCAAAATGTTAAAAATCACCAAAAACGGTGATAAAATCACCGAGTTGACAACGCTGATTAACAGGCACTGTCAATTTAGAGAAAAGTTTTAGAAGCTCTGCTATAGGCTTTTATGTAAATGAAACGCTTTTAAGACCCCTCTCATAATGTTTATTGTCCGTTGCCTTAAATAGTATTTTACATTTAATTTATGTTATAAAACAATAAAATTCAGTTTAACTTATATTATTGTCTACATTAAAAGTATTATAAAAAATATCGACCATACAAAATTGTTATTAAATATTTATTTTATTTTTGCTGTGAAAACTGAAACTTGAAATAATTGTGCCGGCATTCTCTTAAGGTTTCTTTTTTATTTGAGGCATTTTATTAACTTGTTATTTACTTACTGTAATATTACAATAAAGAAAGAGAAGAAGAATAATATATCAAACGAATTAAAGCAGTGTTGTATAGTAAAACTAATGGAAATTTAATAATAAAGTCATGTGAAAATTGTATGCAGCCGCTTTTTAAGTTATAAAAGGAGTACACTTAGAGAAATAGAAACACTCTCGTGTGAAGGGTTTAGTTAAGGAAAAAATTGTGTGGAGTTGTTTTTAACCGTTCACCTCTGGTGTCAAGGGTATATATCTGTGGCTTGTAGCCAAAAGGGCCAATGTCAAAATATTTACTTTTGAGAAAATTGGAATTGAACTTTAACTTTTATAGGTGCTTTCATAGTGACATTGGCCAGCATTTTATTTATTAAGCTGTTCTGGTTTAAGTATGACTTAAGCTGTGTTACCATAATGAAATAGAGCAAGAAAACAAATCTAAAGCAATGATTAACTCAAAAGAGCAAAAAAGTGACATTGAGCCTTTTAGCTCCAAGCCATAGATATAGATTTGTAAAAATACAAAAAGTACCAAAAAAAAAGAAGAGAAAAAGTACCTTTTTTCGGTTTTCTATAGCAATATACAAATTCCAAGTTTAAAATGTCTACGTACCAATAAAATGTTTTAATGATTTAAAGTGAGTAAATCAACAAAAATAAAAAAATATGTTATAAAATGTACCAAACAGTTTTCCCGAATTTTCCCCTTTCTACCCTGTTATGAATGTGTTTAAATTTTTAACTAAATTTTATAATTTTTTATGTCTGGTAAAATCTTTATTAAAAATTGTATGCACTCTGGCCCGCTAATTAGGAATTTTACATATTTACCGGTGTTTTCCCTTTTTTGGTACCTTTTTTGTGCCCCTAAAATTTTCTCGAACTTCTACTTAAATAAATGTCCTTTAAATAATAATGATAATAATATAATAATCATCAAATTATGTATGTACTATTGAATTATTAAGAATTTTTTTTTAAAGTACTAAAAAGAGGTAAAATTTTTACCCCTTATATTTATATGCGAATTTGAAATAAGTGCTGAAATCCTATTATTATTTTTTTTTGACGGTTTAACTGATACAATTTAAATTTTTTTTCTAACTTTATGTGTTTGCAAGTTACTTAGGGTACCAAAAAAGTACCAAATTATAGTTTTTACCCGTTTTTCCCCCTTAGGAGTTGAAGATTCAAAAAAGGCCAAACACCTGTCAGCTTATTTTTTGTGTTAACTACGAAGCATTTTCAAGTTATTATCTATCGTTTTCAGTTTTGCAGATATAAGGTTGCCGATTTTACCCCCTCAAGGTAACAATTTCTAAAAATCCCTTCTTAGTGGAAAGATGAACGCATTGTCGAAAATTTCATATCTCTAACTCTTTGTGTTTGGGCTGTGCGATGATGAACCAGTTAGTCACGTTACTCTTATATATCTGTGGCTTGGAGCTAAAAGGGCCAATGTCACTTATTTGCTCTTTTGAGTTAATCATTGCTTTAGATTTGTTTTCTTGCTCTATTTCATTATGGTAAAAAAGCTAAAGTCATACTTAACCCAGAACAGCTTCATAAATAAAATGCTGGCCAATGTCACTATGAAAGCATCTATAAAAATTAAAGTTCAATTCCAATTTTCTCAAAAGTAAATATTTTGACATTGGCCCTTTTAACTCCAAGCCACAGATAAGTAGATCAAGGCGAATTTAATTATCTGGTGGTGTTGACATCGCAGCCGATCTACTTTTTTCTTTGCATAAATGCTGGCTTGTTGTCAAATATTATTTCTGTTTACAAAGATTACTTTTTCCCGCGCATCTTTTTTAAAAAACACCACAGAAACAAGGACACATCAGCAAAAGATTTAATGTTGTATATGTTGTAGAATTACCACTACCTGATGATTGAATTCGCCTTAATATAGATTATAAAGTAAATGCAATTTTGATATATTTATTTCTCCTTTTATTTCAATTTCCTTTACAATATTGCCAATTCAACTAATCGTTCAAAAACTATTGCAATTTATGTTAACAATTTCCAATTTTAATGCTTCTGCAATTACTTCCGTATGACAGTTTTGTTTTTCTTTCAGTGTAGGTATTATTTCTATCTGATAATGGTGAAATGCCATATCTAGGAATTAGAGCAGACGAGTGCATATTAAGATAAATGTTAATAAACAAATACAAATAAATAAATACAAATAAAAAATAACATTTTAATTTTAATAATTAAACAAATGTTCAGTTGCTTTGCACATGCATGAAAATTTTGTACATTTTTTTAAAGCCAGTTTTAATTTAATCATTAAAATCAACTACACATTAACCAAAAAAACTAATAAAACAATGTTTTACAATATAAATTATTTTTCCTTTTTTTTATAATTCTTTACTAGAGTAGAGTTGGATTTGTTTGCTTATTTCTAAAATAAAGTCATAATTCATAAGTGATTTATTAAATGAAATTTGTTATAGCAATACAAACACACACACTCACATACATACAAGCATACCTGTGTAATAAGAGGAAAAAACTAAAGTTTAACTAAACCTAAGTAGTTGTTTTGTTCTTAATTTAATATTTTTGCCGTTTTCTTTATAGTTTTTATCTTTGCCGGTAATATTGCCAATTCTTTTATTTTTTTCTTTTTAAAATAAAAACGTATTTTAAAGGGTTTTATTTTTATACATTTATAAAGTATATAGTGCTTACATTGATATTTACATACACACATGTATTATCGCTAATGTTGACGACGACGTTGAGGACGGACGACGAATCGTCGACAACATTAGCATATCACTGCACGCACGCATTAATATTTCTTTTTATTCAAGTTGACTACACTTTTATACATGAAAGTAAATGAATGTGTGTTTGTTGTTGATCTGTTATTGTTGTTGGTATTGCAATTTTGCTATGTTGTTTTCGTTGAGCAAGTGCAGAAAGCAGGTGTTGTGCTTTTGGATCAAAGAGAGGGTGTATAAATGGTCGCACCAAGCGGGGAGGAGTTTATAATTAAGATTAGCACATTGTTCTTTGTTGTTATTGTTGATTTTAGTTGCTATTTATAACTAGTGAATAAGCTGGCAACAATGTTGCTAGTCT